>JARYHS010008074.1:275322572-275373369 GCA_031002005.1 Vandiemenella viatica | reverse complement strand
TTTAATCATGATGTGCCAACTGTTAGAAAGTGATACTTTTCCAGGCTACAAATGTAATTACAGAATTTAAGGTTTTTTTTTCTTTAAAAAAAATGTGTTGCAGAAATATCTACTTATACTAAATCAAAGTGTCTTGTAAATAACTGTTTTTCAGAATTAAATTAGATATAAAACTTGTGAGAAAGAAGGGCAATTATAAACACCCTACAAATTTGGAAACACTCGTGCATTTAAATGCTTATTAAAGTTTGTATCTGTTGCTGTACTTATCTTCGGCCAACTTAAATTATCAGTTGCCATCCCTGTCTTCATGCTTATATATGTATAAAAATTTAGTATTTTCTTTGTTTACTGGCATAATATTCACATAACTAATCTGTTCTTTGTATCTCGTCATAGGGTACATTGAACTTCAATTTTTTTTTAAATTAAAAAGGGTTTGAATTTTTGCAATGAAACCAAAATTGCTTTAATAAATTGCGTAAATTATCAAACTGGTTTTTGATGCCCATCTCTATTTCGGTATCACATTTTTTCAATTTTTGCATGTAAATTATTGTAAATTGTGTTTTTACAAAATTGGTTAAAAAACAGTTTGTGCATGTATTTGAATAGTCACTACTGTAAAATTTATTTGGATGGCTTCTCACAAACAGAATTATTTTTTTATGAAATTTAATTAATTTTTAAAAGCTGTGTAATGGTATAAGCCAATACCTTGGTGCTAGGAGAACTCATTTTCATTGCCACAGGTTTTTTCATAAAGAATATGTTGGGCTAGTTGTAAAACTAACTTTCCAGCTAAACAAAACTGTGATTTCTACTTTAATAGATCAAAAAAGGCTTGAAGGTTAAGAAAATGTGTTCATCAAATTTTTTTGACTTTTTTAATGGTATACTTTTCTTAAAATAGCCTTGTGATTTACTTGCTTATTTGCTTTGTGAATGAATGTGTTTTGATGGTACAAAATGAACTTCTTAGAAACTGTTACTAGTGTAGACAGAAAATATTGAAAATGGAATGTTTCTGGTTTTTTGGTTTGTGTGGATCTGAACTGTAAAGAAGAAACGTAAAACTTGTGTGTACTGAGAAGACATGATGCAATGAGAGATTGTGTGTAAATAAACTTTGTTGAACTTGTGCACTATGTTGAAAGGGTTGAAATCGGACCCATGTGTTACCATTCATGAACAATGCTGTGTTTAATAATTTAATTCAATCTGTAATGTTAGTTCCTTATAGACATTTAAATTCATTTCAATTTTTTTGTTGATTCCGTTTTTTTGACACAATAGACTGGAAGAAATAACTGTAAAAAATAAAGTTATATTGTTCATAGTCTTGAATGGTTTTTAATTTGTTATTTATATTTTCAGCACCTTAGATTTGGGCTGTGACAGTGCAAGGCAGTAATTGCCAGATATCTGTAGTTTCATTGCACATTCACGATAAATTTGCATACACACAAATGCACAGCTGGGCAGAAAATGGTTAATCTTTAATTAACGAAGTTAACAAAATTGTAAAAATTTAACTTTCAAGTTAACCTGAAAAATTGTTAACGGTCTTCTTAACTTCTGTTAAATTGAACTACCATTAACTTTAGTCTGTTACATTGGTAGTTGACGCCGTTCGGTATGTTTGAATTGCGCACCATGCCACACTTGTACTTTTGACGAGGTGGATGGCAAACTAATAATAGGTAATACAAAATTTGGGTGTGATGCATATATATATTGTTATGCCAGGGATAGCGTGGGCGTGAGCAGGAAAGCTAGAATTTTGGAGTGTTTCTATTTTACTTCTTTAAACTGGCGCTCACTGCTCGTTTCTAATTCAATCGACGGTTGATTTTGATATTTTTATCCTTTATTTTTTTACTGCCAGCAAATTTTCATGTTTTAGTTGGTATTGGTTCTGTGTTTGATAGTGAAATAAATAATTCTGACATTGGTTACATGACTAAGTCATGAAAACTGAAGCTCTTCAATCCATTAGTGAAAGCGGCGATGCTAACAATAGCAACGAGAATATTAAAAATCCTTGGCCACATTTATGCGATTATTTGGTACTTAAATCAAGACTGGGAGAACAGTTGATTTATAAATTCAAAGCGTATTTGCCTACACTTTCTACAATCAAGGCTCACAACTTAAACAACATATGAAGAAAATGCATATAGCCAAATATGAACAGTTTGGACAAAAAGTAAAAGCAGAGTCAACTCATAGAAAAAGAAAAATAATGTAAAGTCTTCAAGAGCTGTAGCCTCCTTCTGATGTAGATATCAGCAGAATTGATTTGTTTTCTTTGCCATCTGCTAATAAAAGTTTACGTCAATAAAAAATTTGGCGTCGTAGCTACCGGAGTTATCATATTCCAAGCTGGTGTGTACCGATGTATTGTAAAACATTTTTGTTGCCAACATGATTACACTACATGTTGAAGAATCCTGTACGTTTGAGAAGCTGGTGAAAACTCAGTTTTCAGAAGGACGTTTTGTAGATGTATTATTGATTCACATCATGGTATGTAGCACCTTGGTATTGCTTGCAGTAATACCTATTGCAATATATAAACATCGTTCCACTTTTGGATGGTTGACTATAACAGTTAACTTTAACTTGCGTTAAAATTGTAAAAATG
The DNA here is from genome assembly GCA_031002005.1 of Vandiemenella viatica. Lineage (NCBI taxonomy): Eukaryota > Metazoa > Arthropoda > Insecta > Orthoptera > Morabidae > Vandiemenella > Vandiemenella viatica. The sequence goes on along the minus strand of JARYHS010008074.1, from coordinate 275,370,722 downwards.
TAACGCTTTAACAATTTTTGAAGTTAATGTTTTAAGTAGCGGATTGACGATGTTAACTTTTCAATTAACTGTGTACATATAACAGTTTCCTGAAAGATTGGAATGTTCTTTGCTTAGTCATCCTCTCACCCAACCAAGAAAAATGCAGTGGCACATCAGAGAAGAATTTGACATGTCAATGTAATACAGTAGAACTCCTACTATCAGAACTCAGACTATCCAAATTGCTGAATATCTGAATCGCTTTTTTAATTAAGACGGAAACCACTTTAGCATCTAAAAGAGTGTAGTGCTCCAGGACATAAATTTAGTAAAGACCATGTTACAGTGCTTAAATGGGCGAACTCAACGGGGAGCCATAAAATACCCCTTCTATTGATAGGGAAGTCAAAAAAGCCCAAGAGCATTTAAAAATGTGAAAAAGCTTCCCCTTTCATAAAAACGAACCCAAAGCTTGAATGACCTTGTTTAGCGAGTGGTACGACGAAATTTTCATCCCTGAAGTGAAAAAGGACCAAAAATCTCTTGGAAAAGAAGGCAGTAAATTGCTTTTGGTTGTTTATAATGCATCAACTATCCCACCGAAGAATTGTCGGAAAGAGGGAATGGCCAGTTTAAAACAATCTTTTTACTGCCAAATGTCACAAGCTTGTTGCAACCAATCGACCAGCAAGAAACACCATTACAGAAGGCAACTTTTAGGGAAACTTTTGGTGGAGGGCGAAGATGAATAAGGTGTGTTCGCTAACCACAAAAAAATAAATTTGAAAGATTGCGCTGTCATGGTGACAGAACCTTGGAGCTTGGTTAAGGCAGTCGCATTAAGACGTGTGTGGAATAAGTTGAAAGGCATACCAACTGAAGAAGAGAAGGAAAAGGGAAAAAAGCTCAAGAATAGGAAAGGGGTTTGGTAGGAGAAGACGGGATGATGTGTCACTTCAGGAATTCAGAAAAAATCTTTTGAAAATTACTGGCTGTTCAGAAGTTAGTGCTGAAGATATAGGAGAGTGGGTTGTGTATGGTTCGTCAGACCTTGGGTCTAAATTATGATGAAGTTATTTAAAGTGTGAGAGAAGAAAGTTTCGAGGAAGATGATGATGACCTTAATGTCGAAGTTGAAGCAGACACGGGACCATCAGCTAGTTAAGTATTTGCTGGCCCTGAAACTGCGTTGAAGTGGATGGAGCATCATGACCACATGCAACTTCTCACTTTCATGCGGATGCGCGACTTGGCTGCCCGAAAATGGATGAATACAGTTAAACAGCTCACTTTGACTGAGATGTTCAGCAAGCTATGACTTTTATCTACAATACAGTATCTACGTACTGTACTAATTTCTATGTCATCAGAATCAGTCAAATAGGCAGATTTAATACCTATATTAGGTTTTGCAAATATATCACTCCCATATTTAGGGTGTGGTCTCCCTATTAAGAGAGTCGTGCCTTCAACCTTATGTCTTATGCATCCAAGAGACGCATTGTGATAATAACCACATAAGATGTCAGAATCAAGTTTTTGACATAAGTTAGTAAAGCCAATTTTTTTGAAGAGATTTATCGATTTTCTCAGAAATTTTGGTCATGAGAAGGACCCCCCCCCCCTCTCTCTCTCTCTCACACACACATTAGAAGCTATAGACACTGTCCTCGTAGTACAAGGTTTGGCTGGAGGAAACTTGCCTTCTGTTACCGGGGGACGCCTGACGCTACAATCTTAACATTGCTCGTGGAGGCATCTTCCTTGTCCTAGTCTACGAACTTCTCAGCAATAAGCAATTCTTTGTCAGCTTTCAGAATACAAAAATCCATCCACGCAAACCAAAAAATGGACTACCTCAAGGAACTGTTCTTGTCCCCAGCTTTAATTAACATCTACACAAACGATCAACCCCTGGGCAGCCATTGCATTTCCTTTATCTATACTTAAGATCTTGCCCTAGCTGCTCAACATGTGACTTTGGAAGCCATCACAGACAGACTCACAACAGCTCTTGAATCCATTGGAACTTACTACAAGCAGAACGACCTCAAGCCAAATCCAAAAAAAACGGAAGTCTGTGCATTTCACTTGCGCAATAAATGCGCTAAGGGAAAGCTGAATGTGACCTGGAATGGATCCACTCTGTTGCTCAGTGAAAACCCAAAATTCCTCGGCGTAACTCTTGATAGAGGATATCTCACTTTTAAAAGGCACTGTCGCAATGTCAAGATGAAAGTATCATCACGCAACAATGTCTTAAGCAAGTTGATCGGATCTAGCTATGGAGCTGACTCATGCATCATCCGCACCTCTGCCTTAGCATAATGCTACTCCGCAGCAGAGTATGCATGTCCAGTGTGCCAAAAATCAAGTCATGCTAAGACAGTAGGCGTTGCGCTCCACAGAACATGCCGGCTCATCAAAGGTTGTCTCAGACCATCGCCTGTGGTGGAAGTGGAGATATTAGTTGGCATCGCCCCTGGAGACATACGCCGGGTAGTTGCCACCAGTATGGCAAGGCTTAAAATGAACGAAGACGCCCGGCACCCCCTACGTGGCTATACACCAGCACCATCAAGACTAAAGTCCCGATCAAGCTTCATGCGAACTTCAAAGCCACTAAATGGAGCACCAAGCAATGAAAGAACATTGGCTTGGGAGAAGAGAGTGCAACATGATTTGGAGTGGATCAAGCCAAAAGAGGATCTACCACCTGAGTCTGAACAACAATGGCCGATATGGAAGTCGTTAAACAGGCTTTGAGTTGGAGTTGGCCATTGCAAAGATATTCTTGCCACTTGGGGATACCTGGGAGAACAGCCGGATATCACATGTTTGTGCAGGGAGAGGGAAACCTTGGTATATGTGCAGTCTTGTCCAAATATTGGAATGAATGTATCCCAATTTGACCTCCAATCAGCTACTAACAGCCATTGCATTGGCGGAAAAGCTACCACATACCTGATGCTGTCATCGGCATGAGAAGAAGAAGAAGACTGTACTAATGTACAGCACTTGTAAGTATTCTTAACATGTAAAAGTGTTGCATTTTCATTTAATTAATTTAAAGCCCTTTTTCTTTAAAGACAGTTTTTTCTCTCATTTTCAAAGTACATATAGTAATTAATTAAAGTGGACCCTTTTACGGAAAAAACCAATTATCCGAATGGTATCCGGTCCCAATTGATTCGCATAATTGGAGTTCTACTGTAGTTGTAATTAGGCTATGAATATGTTTGAATTAATTAAATACATCACTTACCAAAGCTGAATGATGGAAAGCCTAAATGTTCTAACCATATTTGCAACGAATTGTTTTGGAATGTATTGGGGTTGGCGACATTGAGGCAAAAGAGTGTAAAATTAACTGGACGGGTAAATCAAACCCAACGTACAAGCTGGCTTATAATTACTTTCCACAGACCCCATCTAAGGTCCTACAAAAAAAAAAGGGATATGGAAATAATTTTCAAGATAATCTGGTAAATTTTAATAAAATTATAATAATATCGTTAAAAGGCGACTTTACTTGTGATGTTCAACGAAACGTGGCGCAGCTTCGTTTGGGCGTGAAAATGTTGTGAGTGGTAGTATATATTTTAGCAAGATTCAGATTACGAATATCATGGGTGCCGGCAGGATTACTTTAAGGGAGTTGCATCTGTTATTTTGTGTTTTTAATATGCATCTTTTTTAAAAAAATACGTTATATATAACACTTATTAACTAAGGACACTCAATTTATTGACAAGGTGTTGAACAAATTTGGACAACAACCTAGGCGCCTTAAGTTATTATTCAAACAGTGACTTTAATAATAAAATTTTTGTTTCTTAATCTTTTTCTGTGTATTTTCTTTCATAGCAGGGGGGGGGGGATGCACCCCCCTCCCAGCGCCCATGACGAATATCACTAACTTATGAAAATGAATTAAAGTTGATACTTGTCAGTGATAAAGTACCTGAATCATGAAGTGGTATATCCGAAATATTTATTTCGGCCAAGCTTTCAATAATTCTGGTTAATCTTATGAAGTTTATGGATTGTTCATTTTCAATACACCTACAGTCTGATACATTTGTACAGCAATCAATTACCTGAAGACAAGTGCTGAATATGTAGTTGAAATGTTTCATCGACAACATTTAGCACTATATCCAAGAAGACTAATTGGAAATTATTCACCATCAGATGAAAATGTTGGCAGTAAGTCCCTGTAACATTTTCACAGCAAGCATCAATTTTTTATCAAAATTTGTATGTTATCTGTCAAAACATTAGGTGTAAGGTTGGTTGGAAATAGTTCAGGAATTTTTCTGGAGAAGCCTGTTATCTGCATTTAACAGATAAGACAAAATTACAATAAATTGTTTGCCATCTCTTCCGTTCCTCATATTTTATATAAACATGGATTCTAAAGTGTTACATCACAAATCAATGAACATGATAAGTACTTCACAAAATTCTATACAAGAATTCAGCAAAAATTGGCAAAATACACATTTGGTTTTCCATGTTTTTCTGAAATTACTCCAGGCGAATGCCGCTACGTGTTTCTCGAATTCCCATGGTTGCGATCCTGGCCGTTCCTTTCCCCAGCTCTCTCCAGGCACCTTGAAATCGACTAGTCATAAAGCCCTAACCAAATAAAAACTGTTTTATGCCTTCAAAGTTTTGAACTCCATTCTGCTATGGCTGTGATGACAGCAAATTTGTTGATACCTAGATTAGATTGGTGAATATCAATCAATAATTTCCTTTCAGTACTAAGCATACTACAGAAGACAGTTAAGATCGCAGTAACAAACCATCATTAACTGATTTAAGTGATTTGACATAAGTTGTTAGACTTTTTATGATCAAGAAGTTTATCAGTTATGACTATAATTTCGCCTTTAACATCACTTACTTAGGCCTTTACAACGATGACAGTAGAACAGTTTCTTCTGATAGGATGCCCGAATAGCATTTTGAATCAGTAACTGCTATGCAAACTAGTTTTATCATATTGAAACTTTGGCCTGCCTTTCTAAGTTAAAAACAACCCATGGAAACTGTACTTCTTTTCAATGAAATCATTGAAATGTTTACCAGTTCAGTTGGCACTGTCATTTTAGATGTCCACTTCCAAGTATCTTTGTCAGTAATTTTGTGTATTTCATGGTCAGAGGATTAACGAAATAAATTCAGGCTAACAGGGGACTAGTTCATACTCTGATACCGTGGCCAGATTCCTTTCAAATCATTGGTAAATAATATTTTCCATGACATTTCAAAAAATATAACTTACATTTAGAGACTGAATTGATAAAAAATAAACCAAGAAAGCATTTTCCTTAGTTTATCAATATGTGCATCCTCTCCATTATTTTGGCTTCTCAATTAGAGTGTGATGTGATTTTAGCTATCCACGTTACATTCAACACAAGAAGAATGTAACAGTTCATGAACATCACTTATATCAGAGGCTGCACTCGAACCATCTACTCCAGGAACTACCCACCCGCTAGCCACCATGCTTCTGGGACGCCTACAGTACCAGCACATGAGTCCTACCAAAACGGCAGCAGAGGGGGCAACAACTCTTATACAAGTGTTGACCAGCATTACGTTTCCTGGTTCCCAGTTTGCTGTGTATTCCTCCAAATGTTATATCTCATAAACAACAGTTACAAAATATGAAAACAATCGTTCATGACTATTGATCTGCATTAGTATCAGCTTGTAAACTGTTCGCACTTGTTAAACTTCTTTTTGTATTCTGGGATACCAGATCACTGGTGACAATTTTACCCCTTAAATCAGTGCTAGTTCTTTATCGACCACTGTCGGAAGAGTTCACTGTAGTATTAACATCAGTATGGAGTGTAAAGTTGGTCTACAATAATAACTTCAAGTAGCAAAAAGCGTATAAGTTACGAAATGAAGCAATGATTTTGTCATGTCCGCTAGCAAACATAACAGTTCATTAGTTGCCAACATGATTTTTATTATAAGAACTAGCTGGTACCCACGGCGTCGTTCGTCTTTGCAAAAAATATGGATTGACAGCTACCGACATCTAACCACCACAGTGCACGATAGGAGACTCGATGCTATTACCACGCACAAATGCCAGTCCTCTGGGCTATGTAGTTGAGGCAGCAAAGTAATATATATGCACACACGTCTTTGGTCGAAATATACAAATATTCTTGATCGACCAATTTCAACCACCATATCTCCCACACTCTCACACTTACCGAAATTCTGCCAACGTTGTGGTCGACTGGTGACTCTGTGCTACTGCCACACGCAAACACCAGTGATCTGCACCAGATACTTTTGGCAGAAAAGTGATACACCATGACACATACATTTTTGGTAGAAATATGAAATTGCCGCTGGTTGACCACTTTCAACCACCATGTCTCCACACCCCCATAGCTACCGATATCTAACCACCATAGCACACGATAGGAGACACAATACCACTACCACACACAAACAGCAGTAGTCTATGCTTTGTAGTTGTGGCAGTAGAGTGACATATACGGAGACACATGTCTTAGGTCGAAATACGAAAATATCCTTGATCGGCCAATTTCAGGCACCATATCTCCCACACTACCACACTTACCGAAATTCGCACGATAGGACACATGATACCACTACCACATACAAACACCAATGGTCTATGCTTTGTAGTTGTGGTCGCAAACTGACATGTCTTTGGTCGAAATGTGAAAATATCCTTGATTGGCCATTTTCAACCACCATATCTCCCACACTACCACAGTTACCAAAATTCGGCCAACGTTGTTATCGATAGATGACCCTGTGCTACTACCACACACAAACACCAGTGATCTGCACTAGATAGTTTTGGCTGAAATGTGGTACACCATGATACATTTGTTTTTTGGTAGAAATATGAAAGGCCCGGGGGTGGGCCACTTTCAACCACCATATCTCCCGCACCCCCATAGCTACCGACATCTAACCACCATAGCACACGATACCACTACCACACACAAACAACAATGGTTTATGCTTTGTAGTTGTGGTAGCAGAGTGACTTATACGGAGACACATGTCTTTGATCGAAATACGAAAATATCCTTGATCGGCCAATTTCAACCACCATATCTCTCACACTACCACAGTTACTGAAATTTGACCAACGTTGTTACCGACGGGTGACTATGTGTTACTGCCACACGCAAACACCAGTGATCTGTGCTAGATAGTTTTGGCTGAAGAGTGGTACACCATGATACATTTGTTTTTGGTAGAAATATGAAAGTGCCGCGGGTCAGCCACTTTCAACCACCATATCTCCCACACCCCAATAGCTACCGAAATCTAACCACCATAGCATACGATAGGAGACATGATACCACTACCACACACAAACAACAATGGTCTATGCTTTGTAGTTGTGGTCGCAGACTGACTTATATGGAGACACATGTCTTTGATCGAAATACGAAAATATCCTTGATCGGCCAATTTCAACCACCATATCTCTCACACTACCATAGTTACTGAAATTCGACCAACGTTGTTACTGACAGGTGACTATGTGTTACTGCCACATGCAAACACCAGTGATTTGCGCTAGATAGTTTTGGCTGAAAAGTGATACACCATGACACATTTGTTTTGGTAGAAATATGAAAGTGCCACTGGTCGGCCACTTTCAACCACAATATCTCCCATACCCCTATACCTACCGACATCTAACCACCATAGTACACGATAGGAGACACGATGCCACTACCACACAGAAACACCAATAGTCTATGCTATGTAGTTGTGACAGCAGAATGATATATACGGAGAAACATGTCTTTGGTCGAAATATGAAAATGCCCTGCATCAACCACTTTTAACCATCATATCTCCCACATCCCCTCATTTATCGACATTCGGCCAACGTTGTGCTCGGCAGGAAACCCCATGCTACTTCCACACACAAAGACCAGAGATCTGTGCTAGGTAGTGGTGGCTGAAATGTGAAATATAGGAAAATACACGTCTATTTATATATCTATATATAAGATTTATTGAATTGATCCTCATATAGAGCATTCATAGCAAAATTTTTCCATTACTTGCCAAGTACAGATATAAAGATATTAATATATAAACAAAAAATAAGTAAACCCAACACTCACTAAAATTGAAGGGAGGAAGGCTGCAGTGACAAAAAAATAAATACACAAAATACGGACACAAAACAATATATTGGGCAATCCCCTTATTCATGAAAACAGATGGGAATTCACATGAGTGCCCTGCTCAACCCAGCCTTAAGAAAGGTGGTATTTGATTGTTATGTGGCATCAGAGATGGATGAGTAGGCAAAAAAAATATAAGTGAAAATATGTGTTGGAAACAAGTTCATCATGAGAAAATGGACATGTATGTCTGGTATCCAGGTTTATTCCACCTACAGAGTTGGGATAGTGTATTGATTTGCAGTAACTGTTTATGCAAGATTTCTGGGGGATATTTGTGTAATGCAAGGGCTTGCGTCAAGTTGTTGGAGTAAACAGTAAAGGTTCCTAGATTAGAACAAATGTGTCTGCTTTGGAAGGCTGGGAGGGATCATTTAATGTGAAATTGGTTGCAGCTATCAAAGTGTAGATATTATTACAGGTTTGTTGTGGATGGAGTTGGATAGATGGCCATTAGGGGAGGGGGGGGGGGGGGTGAGAGTAATTTGCGAAGTTTAGGAAGACAAGTTTAATTCTTCCATAAGTGTTTCTGGTAACTTATTCCTCATATTTGTTCATAACTGTTTGAATGCTCTCTCTTACTTACGTTGATAATTTATGTACAAAATTATTTAGTTGCATCATTCAGTGCTGCCACATCATTACCAAGGTGATCTTCAAGGATTGGTCTTTGACCTGCTCCAGCTTCTTTCATTTTTATATTGGTCAACCATTGCTTCTCTGCCTCATGATTTATAAGCTATCAGCATATTCTGCAGTCAGGCATGTTTCCTTCTATCAAGATGTTCTTTGCATTTTTCTCTCTATCACCCTAACTTGTCATTAATCATAATGATGCTTTTGACAAATGTACTTTTTTATTTTAGATTGGCTTGTACTTCCTTTGATTGGTATTAAAAATCACATCTCTATGGCTGTTTTTGTTGTTCTCTCTTCTTGACAGTAAATAATTTACTTTCATAAAGTAAAGTAGGGACAGTTCTCACAGGATTATTACCAAGATAAGTGATACTTGCTCAATGAGTTTCACATTGATGACAGATTTACTCCACAGTCCATTATGTATATATTAGTGGCAGAAGTGTTCAAACTGTGTTGTTGGTAAATAGTTTTACTCTGTGGACAAGGATTTGTGGGACATCTGTTTTTCTATATACTGCCTGGTCATTAGCTGATAAGAGTGATTTTTTTTTATATCTAATCTTAAAATCACACTGTGGAATTCACATCCTGTTATATGATGTTGACAGTATAACTGTTAAAAAGTAATGGCAGTAAACTTGCCATTGTGGCTGTGTGCATTATGCACCACCACACTGGATCCAGGAGGTACAATGGGACTAGGATCGAGTCGTCGTCGTGGTCCATCCTAATTGCAATTTTAGGTGGTTTTCCACAAACACAAAGGCAAATGCTGGGATGGTCCCCAATCTGCGCTTCATAAACTCTACATTACACAAACGAAAATACACACAGAATATAATTACATATTTTACAGACAGATGGAAACACATCCACTTCCCCATAAGACTACAATGGGCCTATCAAGCTGGTAGTTGGACTGCTAAATATGTTTTTAAAATAAGCACAAGCCTCTGAAAAGAGGAGGTGCCCAGGAAGGCCTGCGAGAAGGGAAAAAATGTGTAAAATGGCTGTATGCTGCAACCCTTCCTTAAATTCCTATTCACTATTGTGGAAATGCTCAGTTTTTGCTGCATTTCATTAAAATTTTTGTTCCACTATATACAAACTTCTGAAACTGATTAATTGTCAAGAATAACCTCTGCTACTATCATCATCAATTGAGTTGTAGTGTTTGCCACAGAATTTACTTTCCTACTCACTCACTTACATTTCATGTAAATTTTTTACTTTAAAATCCATTAGGGAGCATGCATAAACTACGACTACATTGCTCCATTTTGGCTTCCTGTGGACACCCCCTTGCCTCCCCCCCACTTTTATCCTGATGTGGCTTTTGCCTCTACCCCTCCCCACGTGACACATAGCTTTTTTCCCTATTGATTTCAGAAGACATTTTATTGTTTTCTTTTGTCAATCTATCATAAGTTAGATTTGGAGAAAATGAAATGACAGAAATAAATATTCACATGCTGTTGTTTTCCATTACTGTACAATCGAAAAAGAGATTTACTATTTTATTCATGTATCTGACTACCTGACTTTTCTCGGTATTTATCTTCATTCAGGGTTTACCCACTCAATTGGAACATCATGTATAGATCATAACCCTCCCTCAATTTAATCCTATACAGCATTATGTCATCTGCATACTACATAACATTTGGCTAAACCTATGACAGATTCATTCATTTAAATAATGAACAGCAATGATCCCAACACCCTACTCTGACGCCATTTCACCAACGCCGAAATTTCATAGCTTGACTTCTTTGCATTCTTCTTAAGAATTCATCCACTCAGGGCCAGTGCTAGGATTCTCAAGAGTCCAGGTAAGAAATCTTAGGCACCCCCTCCCCCCACAACAAAAATTTTTACTTTAAACTTTGTTTTTTTTGTGTATAATCAGAATTTTTTTTTTTTTTCAAAAAATGTTCAATATGATAGGTGCAGTTTTTAAAACTTGCATTTGATTTCTATTTAGCTAGGCACCCTGGCTGGTGGGCCCACTTTGGGGACCCGGGCCTGGGTACTTTTGCCCTGCTTACCCCACACCCCAGTGCCAGGCCTGAATCCACTACACATATGACATCCTGATTTACACCTGTTATTTTAACCTTAATCAACAACATTCTATTGTTGCCTCTGCGAAATGCTCTAAATGATGCAGTATCAGACTGCCAACATTACAACCCTTATCCATTTTATTTGAAATGAACTACAAATAGTTTACTGATATTCGTGTGTATAACCTCTCTGAAATCCATGCTGCTTACTTATAAACCATAGATTTTGCTAATCTAGCTAGCTACCAAGTCTCTCCATTAATTTTTACACTACTGATGTCAAACAAACTGGTTAGTCTCATTCCTATATACAAGGAGCATTCCGAAAGTATTGCAATTTAAATTCCTGCGCCACTCCTATTGGTCGGAGTGGGATCAAACCATTTGGAGTAAGTGGGGGTGGGGGGGGGTGATGCTAAGCTTTGGTGCAAAACCCGTCTCAGTGCTCTTCAAGCTGTGGAAGTGTCAAGAGGTCAGTTATTGTGAACCTCTGCGCGCCGACCGTGTCATGAAAAAAATGGAATCAACCAACGTTACGCAATTAAGTTTTGTGCTAATGTAAGAAAATCTCTTGAGAAGACTAACAAAATGATTCATGAGGCTTAGAGGGACTCCGCTCTGTCTTACTCATAAGTTTTGAGGTGGTTAAAGGCTTTTAAGGAGGGCCGGGAAGAGGTTCATGACAAACAATGTTCTGGGCGATTGTCAACCATCAAAACCGACAACAATGTGGCTCGTGTTCAGCAATTGTTGGGCTCTGACTATCGATTGAATATCAAGATGTTGTCCAATAAACTGAATTTGTTGTCTGCTATTGTGTTTCACATTGTTACTGAAGATTTAGCGATGAGGAAAGTGTGTGACAAGCTCATCCCCAAGGTGTTGTCAGATGACGAAAAGACCAACCGAGCAGAAATTTGAAGTGGACTTTTGCAACGTGTTGAAATTGAAGCTCATTATTTGGACTACGTTATCACTGGTGATGAAAACAGGATTTTTGCATACGGCCCAGAAACAATACGCCAAAGCTGTGAGTGGCACACCGACCAGTCCTCCAAGCCCAAAAACAGCAAGAATGAGCAAATCAAAAATGAAAACAATTCTCACTGTCTTTTTTGGTCCATAAGGATTTTGTTCCTTGAGACAGACAGTTAATGCTGCCTACTACATGGATGTGCTGGAAAGACTCCGAAAAAGGATCATCAGGATGAGAAAAGACATCTCCGCTACCCGGCAACTCCATCATGACAACGTGCTAAGAATCTGCGAGTTCCTGTCAAAATACCAGGTGCCAACACTGTCCCCCTCCCCCTTTTAAAGTCCTGGTGTCACCCCAGCTGACTTCTTTTTGTCCCCTCGGATTAAGGCAGCCCTTGTAAGCATCTTAGAATTTTGGTAAATTCCAGCCTCTCACTTTTAGACATTAGAGGGAAAGTTTACTCTGTAGTAAAAGATAGTTCTCATTTCATGTATAGGTTATGGGAGTAAAGCCTTGTATAGCATAAGGATACAGTAACCAAACACACTAAATAAAACCCTTTTGGAAAAATAAAAGTATTCAAAATTAAATAAATGCTCTAGATAAACCTTTGATAACAAAAAGAAAACATCAGGTTGGGAGGAAATAGGTTAAATCCCCCAAGTTCAGTTTCAAATAATAGATTTTGATATAGGTTAACTTTGCAGTTTCTAAACCAATTTGAATGCAGTAAAAACTTTCAGTAGTTGCTAAATACCGGATATAAACTTTGTATAATAATAAACAAACTTTAAATCAACCGAAAATTAAATAATCAGTAATAATATTACCTTGGAATTATGAACTTCTACTTTGGAAGTATTTTGTCATGTTTAAACCGATTTACAAGCAAGAAAGTAAATCAATAGTTAATAAACCAACTAAATGAATTTTCTGTAATGATATTAACACCTTTTACTAACCTTAAATATGATAATCCAAAATAATCCAGTTCAGTACACAAGCAATTTCTAATATTTGGCATTTCACTGTTTTCACACACTTTCGAGCAAAATAAAGTAATTTTAGGGAAGTAATCAGGCAATTAAAATATAAATTCACTAAAATTTCGTAGTTTCTGAACGTTTAAATAACTTGTATCAATTTTTTAATACTTCATTAGATGCACTTCACTTTTGGCAATTTTTATCTCAAAATCCTAGAGAACATTTGAAATAAAAAGTAGATTTCCGGAAAGAACTAAAAATCTAATATCACATATAATAATTTCAAGTAATTCTACGTAATAGAACCAATTCTATAGAGATCGTAAAATTTATTTCTCATTGCAACCACATGTAGAATTTATAAATTAATTTCAACCGTTCAAAAGTAGATACAGAGATGAGATAACTTTCAGAATATGTAATTTAATTCAGAGAATCTCTTGATAATTTTATATTTGCGATAAAAGTAATAGAAATAAAGTTATAAAATTAAAACTGAAATCGCACTTTGGTTACGTCGTAGTTAAACTTTCCCTGCACCAATCTTAATAAAAATTACACCTATAAACTCAGGAATTTTTTATATAACACGGTAATAATAATATTATTTGCATAAATTGTGGCGTTAATAAAATGACGAAATGTAGAAATTTCCAGAACAATAGTAGTTCCCCAGGCAGGAAAGTAGTTCACTCCTACGCTAGGATCTTTTAAACCAAACACTTAAAGTTAATCACTAAATATCCATTATTTCACAATTAAATAAGTATAAACACTGGCACACCTAAGGTTTCGCATAACTGTTTAGTTACTGAGATATTTGTGGTCTAAATCGTCTTTGTGTTAGCAGAAAGTTGTATTTTGGCTCTGACGTCAGCGAAGGTATAAAACATGACGCGTGGTGAAGACGGGGTCTCTTTTCCGGGTTTGAAGTCGTGCTAATAAGATGTTATAAGCGTGTGCGCTGGTAGGTTGGCAACTCCGACTTTAGGTTGGTAGCTCAGGTTTTCGGTTGGCACTACCGGGGTCGGCCATGATGGAACATTGGCGGGGGGGGGGGGGGCGTGGCATTTGTTTACTTAACATGAACTGGTAATTTTCATCGGGGTTGGTCGGTCTCTACTTCTCTCCATAATATGTAATTTTTGGAACGATTGTTCGATTGCCTAAGCAATGCTGTTTGAACTTTTGAATTTTTTTTAAATAAACTTGAAGAATTTTCGGAAAAGTGAACTGTTTTTTTTCTCTAGCTGCTGTAATACCTTTTCAATATTTGGGGTCTTCAAATATTGTGGCGACCTGTAGCGTTCTAGTTGTATCCTGGCAACATGGTCAAATTAAATTAAAGTATTCAACAAGTTTTCATCGGACTGGGAGGTGTGATCAAGAGAGTAAGTTAAGGCACATAGGCGATACTCTACCCCGGTGTCGGCCTGGTTCCTTACACCCTGAAAGGAACCCGTTTTTCATCCATAGAAGAGATCCAATCAGCTGTGACGAAGACCTTGCAAGAGGTCTCCAAAGACGCCTTCCAGGGCACATACCGATCATGGCAGAGTCGCTGGAAAAGATGGACACTTCTTTGAAGCATTTTAAGTGTTTGTGCAAATCTGTTCAATAAATTACTTTAAAAAAATAATTGCATTTATTTCGGAATGCTCCTTGTATCCCCATTCATTTATTAACTATAATACATTTCCACTCCTCTAGAATGCAGAAAGTCTCACAAATAATAGTTCTAGGTATAGTACAATATCACCCCCACCTATATATGTTACTATTATCTGTAAGAGCTACTTCACTTAAAGAAAAAGGATGAAGATTTGTTTCCTTTTCTTTCTTTCTTACTTTTATACTTAAAAAAAAATCCACAGTCTGCCCTCCTTCCACATACTGAACCTTTCCATAAAATACCTCTTTATTTCCACAATCCTCACCTTCATGAGACATATGCACCAGTTAAAAAGAGAGAGACAGAAGTTTGTAATCTATCCCAATTAATATTCAACTTGTATGTGAAGGAAGCAATAAAGGAAGTAAAAGAAAAATTTGAATGTGGCTTAAGTGTTAAAGGAGGGGAAAAAAATCATTATGCTACGATTTGCTGATGACATTGCCCTGTTAGCAGAACAGACTGAGGGTATTGAGATGTTACAGAATGGAATGAACAAAGTGCTGAAAGAAAAATTTGTTCTAAATATATACCAAAGCAAGACAGAAGTGACTGAATATAACAGAAATGATTGCAATAACAGTAGACTAAGTACAAAAATAGGATTGGGTTCAATAGGAGAAGTAAGTGAACTCTGTTCGTAGGATTTAAAATTACAACTGATGGCCGAAGGAGTGATGTTAAAAGCAGCATAGCAATAGTGAAAAGATCTTTCTTGAAATTGAGAATTTTTTTAGTTTCAGAAATTGATCTATGACTCAGAAAGAACTTTTTAAACTTCTGTGTGGAGCACAGCGCTTTATGGTAGCTATGCATGAACTTACCAGAAAGGACGAAAAATGAAGCATTTGATGTCATGTTATAGAAGGATGTTGAAAATTATGTCGACAGATAAAATGTGAAATCAACATGTTTTGGAAATGATAGGTGAAGAAAGAAGTTTGTGGAAGAGTGTTACAGAAAGAAGAGAGAGCATGGTAGGTCACATTTTAAGACATGAGCGATTAGTTAATTTGTTAGTAGAGGGAGCAGTTAAAGATAAGAGCTGTAGAGGTAGACAAAGATTAGAATATATGAAGAAGATTATTGAAGATGTAGGTTGTAAGGGGTATGTTGAGGTAAAGGTGTTGGTGCAAGATAGGAAGAGATGAAGGATTGCAGCAAACCGGTCAAGAGACTGATGACTGCCAAAAATAAAAAAAAAAACATCTGTTATGATTTACAACTAACCCAATTTGAAACAACAGTTGGATGCAATTTTGCATATGGAGTAATTCGTAAATGTGTGTGATTAATCAGTAAAAAGAATTTAACTAACACCCTCAGGTAGGAACATTAATTTTTGCTGTAAAACCTGAAGCTATTTTATATACTCAAATGTTGCAAACGCTTTTCCGAAGTTTTCATATTTCCCATGGTTGGAGCTCTGAGGGTCACATAAAAGTAGAACACAAAGTAATTCTTGAGCGGGAGAGGGCATCCTTTTAGAACCAAGAACAGTATGAACAATATGAATATAAGGATTCTCTGCTAGATAGGCGGGCGGCAGTAATTGAACGGAGAGGACGGTGTATTGGTCGGTCGCGGGGATGTAGAAAATTTTAGTAGTGGCGCAACAGTTGTGCGGGCTCAATCTTCCTTCGGGATGAACTTTTAACTTTCATCAAGGGGTTAGGAGGAAGTTGCTTACTGTGAGAGGATGGTTTAACCTGTAATAATTTATTACGGATAGAAGTCTGATGCTTTTCAATTAGTCCTACGCTGGTACCGAGTTTAGGTAAGAACTTTTGCAAAATATATAATTTGGAATTAATCAGGAAGTCTGAAGTTGTATTCCAAGAACATACCTTTATCCCTTGGGGTAATTATGGGGGATTGGCGACCGTAAATAGAATCACGTAAGGGTACCAGACACGATCATAGTTAAGACAAGCTGCTGTAAGCGACAACCCCACTTCAGAGGGATGTTTTACAACTGGTGGCCAGAGGGTCAAACACTCAGCTTCCAAGAACCCCGAGTAGCATTGTTTCCGTAACAAAGGCCCAAGGGGATAGACCATAGGTATCAAACTCAATTTTGCAGAGGGCCGTATATTAAATTTAGAATGTGTAGCCGGGCCAGATTCAAATAAAAAAATGTACTGAATTATTATAACATTTTATTTATTTAATTGTATAGTATATAATATACGGTTGTTAAAAATCATATCAAAGTTATAAAAGAGGGTTATTATTTTGAGCTCGAGGATCCAGATAGCTGATTTCTCTTGTTTTTGACAAGCTCATTGATGTCAGGTATCATATTTGTTGTAATTATTTTAAGAATTGATTGGAGATGTTCATTCGTAAGTCTTGTGCGATGTTTGTTCTTATTTATTTTCATGACGGAAAACATCTGCTCACCTAAATAGGTGCTATCAAACATGCTCAGAATGCGTGCTGCATGCTTTTTTAATTCCGGGTAGTTATTCAAACTCTTGAAATATTGTGTATAAAATGTAAGAGCGTTAACCTCTTTAACTTTAATATTCTTCAGTTATTTCAAAGTTACTGTTAATACCTCGTATAAAAACAGCAAGTTGAGCTATATCAACAGTATCGGTGTTCTCGTCAACAGCCAATGAAAAATTTGTAAATTCCTTAATTTTCTCCTTTAATTGAAGAACCAAATTTTAAATTCTTGAAGCAACAGTGTTTCTTGACAGCGAAATATTTTGAATTATTGACTTTTCAGATGGAAATCAAACATCGGCAACTTTCAACATACAGTCTTTAATAAAATCACCATCAGTGAAAGGTTTTGATCTCTTCCCGATTTCTAATGCAATAATAAAACTTGATTTCAGGGCATCTTCGCTCTCAGTATTAGCTTTAGTAAACATCGATTGTTGACCTTGAAGTTTAGATTTTAAAGAGGACAATGTGTCCATTCTTATTTTTTCAGTGTAACAATCGAATTTTGATTTATGATTCGTATGACAGTCTCTCTTCAAGTTAAACTCCTTACAAACAGCAACTGTTTGATTGTAAATCAAACACAGTGGTTTACCGTTCCATTCTATGAAAAAATATGCAATTTCCCATTTAGACTGAAAAACTCTGCACTCACTATCAACTTTACGATTTTGTGGCATTATGCCAAAATCGTAAAAATTATGGAACTCGACACAACAGTTATGGATATCGCACGCGAACGACACAAACAAATGCACAATACCTTCACAATCGACTCAACTGACTCACGTCGCAATAAGGAAGGTTCTAGTCTAGACTCGAAGCGCGTGGAAGATTCTGCTTGTTGCTAAGAGATGGCGTTACTGTCTATCTCTCTCGCTTGTCTAGGCACGCGCTGCCCTTGAAATTACTTATAAATGTAGTGTGCGCATTTTAAAACTTGCGTAGAGGAATCGAGTGAAGTCTAAAAGCTCTAAAAAAAACATGATTCTTCTTTCTGTGTCAAATTGCGATTGTGGGCCGTATTGATAGGGCCCGGGGACCGGATGCGGCCCGCGCGCCGTATCTTTGACATGACTGGAATAGACCCTCGTCACCTGTCAACCAGTGAAAGCTTCACGCGAGACAATCACAAACTACCTGTTAGACAGAGAAGTTCGATAAACGCAATTCCACGATATGTGAACAGGGAGAGAAACTGGCAGCGAATAAGAATGAAGGAGGTGATGTGTGGGAGAAGAGTTATTGAGACCCTCGAATAGCAAATCGCTTAATGTAAAGTTACTATTTTGTTTAAATTATATTTTTTATGTTTGGACGTATTGAAAGAACCTCGAGACGCCATTGCCAGAACCGACTTTCGCTGCTGGGAGATTAAGGTCTCCTGATGTGTGAAGGCAAGGGGGACGAATCGCAGCAGGGACTGATCCATCGACAGCCGTCGGGAACGCATTTCTGATCAGCAGATACATTTTATGAGTGTTTCATGAATTCAACTTAGTTTGATGGAAGATAGTGTGGGTGTGTGGTTCGATGCCCAGTGTGACCTCATGACAGCAGATACTTTGAACTCTACACTAAAATGAGCTCTCATCCAGATATCAACCCTGGCGAGGAATCTCGCAGACTGAGTTCCAATCTGCCGAACTATCGTTAGTTTAGCCGGAGCATTATATTTCAAACTAGCTTCGAGCCCGTCAAAAATGACGGTTTGAACGCAATATTCTGGCAGTACATGTTTTTGCAGTTGGTTAATTATACAGAATTGATATTACATAATGCTAATGGCCTTGATTATGCAATGTTCTACATATTTCATTTGCAGTTAACATATCCATACAGTAGTAATTTCTTCTGAATTAATGACGCCGGAAGTAAAGAACCAATCAAATTAGGATTCCCAAAAACTTTTGCTATGCATGTAATATCAGTTTTATTCCTGGTACAGGAATTATGTTGTAACAAAAAGTGTCAGTTGCGATTCTGGTCAACTTAACCACAACCTCCACGTATATTGCGGTCGAAAGTCATAGCTTCTATTAGCCTCATATGAATAAAGATGGGTATCACCTATGGTGGTAGTAGGAATTTATCCAGGAAAAGTTTGTAAGGAAAAATGAATAACGATCGGATCTACTGGAAATCGCAATTCCGCCAAAATAACATTCGTTAAAGATGTCATTATACTGCTGTAGTCAATCCCAAGACATATTAGTTTCAAGCAGTAATTCCGTTTTAATACAGCCTGTACCATTATTTTCAAGCAGGAATTAGGTTATATTTCAGCCTGGACCGGCATAATACAGTTAAATGTATTTTGGAAAGTATTTCTAGAGGAGTCTTGCGTTTTACCACGGCAATTCCTGGCGGAATCGTGATCTCCAGTGTTCACGATTTATTTACTTTACTTTATTCTACATTAAATGACGGAAAGTATAAAATCAAAAACGGATAAACGTGAACAAATACCACTAACGAAAGTGTTCAGTAAAATATGCAAAAAGGAAATAAATAATCTTTAATCAAGCAGCAACATTAGCGTAAGTTTTAATTAAATTAAAATTGAACAAAGGCCGGAATGAGATTTGGAATTTACCAATAGCAGAGGCCTTGCGGTTGCGTATTTATTAAACTGTGTAAATAATGTCTAATATCTCTGCCCGCCACTATTTGGGTGCAAGAATATCGTTGTAGAATTGCCATTTATAAATTGATCTGATAAAAAGGATATCTTAAATCTCATTTAATAGCTAACACATGTATTGAAAACTAAGGGTATCATTTATGATGGTAGTAGGAATTTATTCTGGAAAAGCTTGTAAGGAAAAGAATCATTTTTAATTATATCTTTCGTTATATGAATACGTTACTCTGGTTAAATTATCAGAGTATTTGGTTAGGATTTTAAAATAAATAAATACATTTCACTTTAAATGATGGATTTCGAAAACGGATAACTGTTATTTATTTGACCAATATATTTAGCATTATGTACGTTTCTCCTAGTTTTTCATAAACTTCATTGTTTCTTACCATCTGCCAAAAAAATTCTTAGGTTATGGTTTAACCTAGGCCTTATAACTGATACAGATAAAATAGCGTAAATATTGAATCCCATTTTCCATACATGAATTTCTGCGTCTAACTGAAACAGATAAATATTGAATCTCCTTCTTCTTATATGAATTTCTGGGTCTAGCTGTAAATAAACGAAAAGCAAGATGATGGTACGAATGTAAAATAGTGGCTGTTGATTGGCGAGTGAAGGGTGGCACGTGACCGTTCTCTTGCCAATAGCTGTAGCAGCTATAGATGACGTACCCTGACTCCAGATTAACGTTTTATATATATATATATATTGTTAACTGCTTTACGTCTCTCAACAGCGAGGTCTTTAGAGACGGGAAAGGATGGGGGCAAGGAATCGGAAGGAATTCGACCATGGCCTTTTTAAGGAAGCATCCCGGCATTTGCCTGGAATGATTTGGGAAACCATGGAAAATCCAAATCTGGATGCCCGGACGGCGATTCGAACCGCCGCCCTTCCGAATGCGAGGCAAGAACGCTATCCGTTACACCACCATACTCGGTAACGTTTTATATAATGGGATAACTCTTTGTTTATAAAATCAACGCCTTGCCTTTGGTGTTTCTTTATTTTATATAATTTTTGTTTGTAAATTGTAAATGTCATATTGCTTACCGAAATAATAGCTTTCTTTCTAATTTATGTCTTTTTCTTACTGGATTCATGTTCAGATTAACTGTGGTAGTGTCATTAAGATTTTTGTATTTGTTGTTAAATTCGAACTGAATTGAAACTAATGATATTTGCAAATGTATACCATATAAGAATAAATTGTCAGGTTATGGCAGTCTATTATTTCATGTGTTGTTATGATTTTTCGATATTTGTAATTTATTAACCCTTTCTCATTTGAAATAATAATTAATAAAATTTTACCTGAGATGATAAAAATTAAATTCATGTTTCAAAATATGGGCACCCAGCACGTCACGTTACACCAGTAATGCTGGGTTTAATCTTGAATTTAATCTCTGTTTAAGTAGAGCAGTTTCTATGGAGTAGTGAACGAGTGCAGCAGACATATAGCATGGAGGAAGGAAATATATGGAGACGACGCAAGAGACCTTCACCACGCATTGAAGTGAAGCAGGGCGGAGGAGGAGTGGGGGGGGGGGCTTGGCCGGAGTGGAGGGGGCATGGCCGCTTCCATACAGACACGCGGAATATGTACAAAAACCTAAAGGGGACTCTAGGATAAAGGTAACGCCGCAATCTGGTGATGGATTATTATGTAACTCGATATGACAAATAAAAAATGAAGAATAAAATTTTTTGATATCCTGCTTAGTTTTCGAGATATTCTGTCCCAAATGTGAAATGGTTTTGGTTGAAATTCAGAAGAAAACATTGGTCGAAGTCAAATTTGATGATGGATTCTTATTTAAAAAGACGAGACAAATGAAAAATAAAGAATAAAAGTTTTCGATATCTCACCTAGTTCTAGAGATATACTGTATCAAAAGTGAGGTGTCTTGAGTTGAAATGGAGAAGAAAAATTTCGCAAAAGTCAAATTTAATGATCTATTCTTATGTAACACGACGAGACAAATCGAAAATAAAGAATAAAATTTTTCGTTATCTTGCTTAGTTTTCGGGATATACTGGGAACATCGCAATTGTTTGGAAGCGCAATATCGCCGTTGCCGCCACTGCGCATGCGCGAACCTGTTTCACCAATTTAACGTCACTTCTCCTCCATATATTTCCTTCCTCCATGACATATAGCGTATTTTGTTATTATCTGTGGTACTATGGCCTTATTGGTTTAATATTGATTTTATTGTGTTTATGTCGAGTAATTTCTGTTCAGTGGTGAGCGAGTGAAGTAGACATGTAGTATATATTGTTATTATCCGTCGTGCTGGTCTGAATCTTCGTTTTGAATCTGTATTTGGTTGAGCACTGTTTTCTCATTTTAAATGTTCCTTTAGGGAGAATCTTCACTTGAATTAATTTAAACTAATATCTTTAAAGTATCAATTAATTATTATCCTACTTGAGTTAATGGGGAAAATTTGCTCTCTCATGGTAATTATGGTGCTTGTTGTAGGACTGTGCACTGAATTTGAGAAGTTTATGACTGTGGTGAATGTAGAGGCGATGGAATGGGATTTCAAAAATTGAGAAGTTACATAGTTATTTATTTTTGCACAATTTGTGCTGCGAAAATTATTTGAAGTGCAATGATTATAGTGAGAAAAGGTCGTAATGAACTGGTGAAAGGGTTTTTAAGCTGTGCAATCCGCCCCTGTCATAGCCGCCTTAACCTAATACGGTAATCCTACCAGGAATAGGGGACCAATAGTTTAACGTGGAATCCAAACCACGGGAGCATTCTGGCGTACTTCACATTACACAGCAAACTGTGGCAAAGGTAAAGGTCGGGTTTAGGGTCTATGAAAATCCCTGACGAGACAAGGATTCGAACCGGTGAGATTTCGAGCTCCAGTTAGGAGCTTTTACAACTGAGCTATAGGACCCAAGGGCGTATCCAATATCAGAACTAGAGAGGGCCAAGATTGGAAGTAGGGGGGAGGGGGGCAACTCAGATTGGTTTCGAGGAAGTGGGGTGGGGCACTGAAACATGACGATTTATTACAAAATGAAACTCAAACCTATTGACGAAACTATTTTTATTATTGATTAATATAGTAATCCACCACTTAATCTAAGGACCTACTATGTTGTTAATTAAGATCGTAACTCAGTTATAGTTTTTTATGTAAACATTAATCGTCCCCCTCCTGCCCCTCGCGGGATACGCCAATGATAGGACCACTCAAAAACTACATGTGGCATAAATGAAGAGAGCCACTTTCGTCGAGTAAGCTTTCAAACTTGCACTCTTAATGACTTCGGTTTCTAATGTTCAGTACTAAAACTAAACAAAACAACAATGCTGCAGTAATTCTCTTAAATAAAATGCGTTGTCTGGAGACAGCAGCTCCTCGATAGCTATTGGCTAGAGAACGGTCAAGTATCAGTTATAAGGACTAGGCAGTGGCGGATCTAGGATTTTTCCGAACCGGGGCAAAAACTTCACGCTGGCGCCCCCCCCCCCCTTTAAAGAAAACACCATACTCAGTTGGGTACTATTAAACTAACGTGATAAAAAAAGACATAATAGGAAACGAGTTATTTTATTGCTTGCATTACATATAATACACACAATTAGAATACATAACGCACTAGCCAGACTGTATTCACAATTGTAGTCCTTAGGCCATAGCAAAATTTGCACTAAATGTTCCTCCAACTTCACTCGTCGAACTTTCATTTCCGCGAAAGAATCTATAACTTCATCAAAATTCGTCTCATAAGCTGTTCTATTTTCGACTGAGAAGATCGCGAGGCTAGAAAGACGTTCCTGGTTCATTGTTGATCGCAGGTAGGTTTTTATGATTTTTAGTTTACTAAAACTCCGCTCGCAGCTTGCGGACGTCGTTGGTAACGTGCAGTATATTCTCAGAGCTATACAAATGTTAGGAAAGACTTCCTGCAAGTCATTTTTACACATTTGTTGCAACAATTGGAATGGACTAGTTGTTTCAACGATTCCAATTAAAAATGGAGCTTGTTGTTTAAACACGGCAAGTTCTTGCCAGAAATCAATTGCGTTCAAGTCCTTGAAGTATCTGCTTGCTAGAACGGCTCCATTTTTTTTTGGAGATCTTCTGCGGACATATTTACTAACGTGTGGCCACCAAGGAAGGCAAAGTTTTCATTTAGTTTTATTGCACTTTCTACCCTTATTCCTATTTCCGTTAAAATTCTGTCAAATACAACTTTTATATCTTTGTAAAACAGCTGTGTGGGGTGTAATGCTCTTGATTCGTCCTCGCAGATTTCGTCGTGTTGCCTCTTACGTTTGGGAATTCGTTTACTTTTGAGTATCGGAACGATTCACAATTTTTGTGCTACAGGTGTAGCTTCTTTGATCCAATATTCTATCGCCTTTAGTCTCAATTCTTGCAATATCTTAATAAGCCCTTTCATTAGTGTCACAGAACATGAAAGGATTAATTAAGTCCTCCTTTTATATTTTCACGTTTACTCTGTTAATTTCTCGAAGAAGGTTAGCCCAAATTGTTAATTTGAGGATAAATTTAAAATCCAATACAACATGTAAGAGATGAGCGGCTTCATACTTAGATTCTGCATCCAGAGAAGATTCTTCAATTTCCTCTAGTGCTTTGAGAAGTTCAGGTGAATTATTTAATAGGGCAGGGCCGGATTAAGACAGCGCGAGGCCCGTAGCAAATGTGAAGAAGAGGCCCTTGATTTTTCCCGTCCGGCTAGGCTAGGTGGAGGGCCCTACTAGAAAGGCGCGCGAGGCCCCCTATAAGGCGCGAGGCCCGTAGCATTTGCTACCTCCTGCTACGTGGTTAATCCGGTACTGCAATAGGGCTGTAACAGCAAGGTTTTTGGCCGACCATCTTGTCTGGCTACTACCTTTTAAGTTGGTTTTTGTACATTTTTTCATTATTTTCCACCGTGTAGTGGATCCAACAAAGACGCAATAAAGTTTTTGTACAAGTCCAAATAGACAAACATTAAAAAAAAAAGGGTATCGTCTCGTCCTGCATAAGACTGTAAGCGAAAATAAGCTAGTAATTCAAATTTTCTAAAAAACAATTAACGTTTCAACCACCATCAAAAATCTGGTATTTTCAGGATCTGGCTGCTGAACAGCCTATTCCCTAAATACGTTTTCGGAGAGCGAAGTTTTATGAGTGCTTTATTGTAGGTATATGTCTTGAGAAACGGCGATATATGCTAATAACAATTGATAGGCTTGGTTCATAATATATACAGAGGTAAGAAATTAGGCCCATATAAGTTAATGACTCGATTTTTTTTGGACATTTTACTGGTCCTCGGAATGACAAAAGATGAGAAACGCTGAGATATTTGATAACGATAGATTCTTCCTTAATGGTTCGTTTCGAGTAATCTATATATTAATACGCTAAGCGAAAACTTTTGATACATTTTTAAGAATATTGCGCTCACGGAGAAGTGTGAGATTTGGCATAGTTAAAGTTTATATGGAGAAGAAGTGCAGGAAGCTAAAATCTATATATAATATGCGTTACAAATACATTAAATTAAACACTCGCTCGCTTACGTAGTTCGCTCAGATGCCGCCAGTTCTGGGCGTTGTTTTACCTGACGGCTGGTAGATAGCGCAACTAGCGGCCAGAATATTGGGCAAACGGAGGAACTTAAAGAAATACAGAAAGCTAAAATTTTTAGCTCATAGATGGCGTACTTTGTGGTCTTTGGTGAAACAAAACACTCGAGATTAATCTCTGAACTTATATAAAAGCAAGAAGCAACATTTCGAGGTTTAGCTGATAGATGGGAAACAAAACAGTCGAGCTTAATCTCTGAACTTACATAATATCTATATATTAATACGCTAAGTGAAAACTTATGATACATTTTTAAGAATATTGCGCGCACGGAGAAGTGTGAGATTTGGCATAGTTAAAGATTATATGGAGAAGAAGTGCAGGAATATGCTATTTTTAAGAATAAGTACCGTGCACAAACGGAGGAACTTAAAGAAATGCATCGCGCACTGAAAAGATTTGGCATTGTTAATGTTTATATGGAGAAGAAGTGCAGAAAGCTAAAATCTGTGTATAATATGTGTTACAGATATATCAAATTAAATAAAAAAGATTCGTTGTTTACATTTTTTTTTTTTTTTTTTTTTTTTTTAGTGGTAAGCGAATCTGCCGATGTCTGTGATCTTAGTCAGCAGTAAAGAAAAAAATATAATAAGCATAGTTAATACATGTTACAAATAGATTATTCAAATAAAAAATTAATTTGCAAACGTGTGTGTGTGCGTGAAATTGGATCAGGAGCCAACGTTCTTACTGTGAAGTTCCCTGCATTGAGACACTGTGGTACTTAGTAAAACGAAAGACTTGGATAAAGTAGAGATTAATCTTTGAAGTTATAAAAGGAATACTTCGAAAAGGAATTTAGCGATTCTGCCAGATACTATACTGTCATTTGATTATTTAAAATGTTAAACTTTGGTTAAGGTCTTTTGAATTTTTAATTTCAGTAATTTCATTAGAGAGAGACAAGAAGTAAGGAATACTTATTTGCGTGAAATTCAAAATGATAATAGACCAAATTTAAATAGCGAACACATAAAAAGACGAAATTATTTTGATAGATACATTTAAATGCGCACTGAATTTCATTCCACGAAATTTTTACAGTTTCGAATTTACAATGCAGCTTTTGCAATGAAAAACATTTCGATTCAGAAGTCACTTCAGGTGAAAGGACTGCACTTTCTTCATGTTTCATAAAGCTAAAGCAGTTTTCCGGCCTTAAGTCAAAATGAATATTTTAAATTCAAATGAATACATTTCATCATTTGCTATGGTTAGATTAAAAGCTCAAATTTAGCATACAGTCACGCGTGGAGTGTATCGTTTTAATTTTATAGGTAATGCAGAGAATTAAGCCAAACAACACATGCTAATAACGTATTGGTACACGCTCGCAGCTAACGACGTCAGGGTATACAGTATATAATATATCTATGCTCACACCAAACGCAATAGAACAAATTCAAATAATGATTATTACTCTTTCATGAAAGAAACTAAACTACTTAATGATTTACGGTCGAATTTCGACCGCTGGGCGATCACTAGTAAATATTTAAACTCGTTCAGCACAAAAGCATTTAAACTCGTTCAGCACAAAAGCAGATATTAAAACAAAACTGGGCTAATCACTCGAACGCAGCTGCAAGAATGCGAACATCAGATGGCAAAATTTATAAATCCAAGAATATCAGGAGTTCCTGCTAACAATGACGAAATGAATTCCATTACGTGATTAGAGCTTTGTTTTAAGGCCGCTCTGCCACAGAACAATGAATTTTCCGTCCTTTAAAGTTGCCGCCGCGGTCAGTGTTACACGGCACTTTACCAAAAAAAAAAGTGTCGGCAGCACATGAATATACGCCCTGGCGCTTATAAAAAGATGCCAACAACATGTGATTTTGGCGCCCCCCTGAAGTTGTCGCCCGGGGCAAGAGCCCCGGTTTGCCCCCCCTTAGATCCGGCACTGGGACTAGGTTAAAGCATAATCTAAGAAATATATATATATATATTTGGCAGAACATAAGAAACAATGAAGAAAAGAGAAAGTTTTCACGAAAGGTATTTAATCACGAATTGCACCAGTTCAAATAAATAACATTTATCTGTTTTCAACCAGTCTCCATCATTTAAAGTAAAACGCAATTATTTAAAAAATAATCCTAGTCAAAATACTTTGATAATCTAACGATAGTAAGGTACTCATATCACGATAGATATCATTAAAAACGATTCTTATTCGTTCTTTCTTACAAGTTTTTCACGAATAAATTACTACTACCATCATAGATGGTACCCTTAGTTTTTGATACACGTGTTAGCTATTAAATGACACTTAAGTTTACCTTTTTATACAAATTTAAATCATCAAGGATATGACTATGTATACGCGATGTGAAACTGAATTCATTAATCGCAATTCAACAATGATATTCTTGCTGCAAAATAATAGCGACCAGAGATATTAGAAATTAGAGATTATGTGCACAGTTTAATATACACGGAACTGCTATGAAATTAATTGCCATAATACAGTCATAAAATTTGCTTTTAGTCGCATTTTATTCATTCAAAAATGTGTAAAATTATTTCGGCTGAAAAAACGCGGAAATACGACTAATTTTCAGTAACATATCCTAATGAAACTAACATTTAAGAAACTTAAATTTTTTTTGGTCTCTGCTATAACCACGACTGCCAAATCTCATTCCGGCCTAGGCTAAATTTCAGTTTAATTAAAACTTTCGCTAATGTCGCTGCTTGATCAAAGTTTATTTATTACAGTTTATTTGCTTTTTACATATTTTACTGACTACTTTCGTTAATGGTCTTTGTTCACGTTCGCTGTATGCGAGTTATTAGGTTATTTAAAATGTACGTCAGGCCAAAAATGTTGCCGAATCATGTATTCTGACAATTCATTTCTCCGAAGTTGTTCAGCTATTTAATAACCTGGAATCTGTATAATTTCTCCGGCTGTTACAGAAACTATGATCAAGAATACATTATGAATGTTTTACCAGATTCAGTAAAAAACAACGCGATGCTTTAATTTAATTGCAATGGACCACAGGCTCCGGTGGCAATTTCCCTACACCCCCATCTTCCTCCTATCCTCCAGCCACCTACATTTGCCCTCTACAAATTTCATCTTTAAATTCTTTCAACGTTTTCGGTTAATTATTCATAATTTCTCTTGGTAACTCATTCCAATCCCTGACACCCTTACCTAAAAAAGAGAATCTTCCCACACCCTTGTGACTGAAATCGAATGCCAGCTTGTGGACATGGTCATCTTTTCCCTTCCATGCACTACTTTTCATACCTGCTCCAATATCTTTCCATGCCTCATTGCCAGTATACGCCCTGTACACCCTTCTCATCCTCCTCCTGTCTTGCAATGAATCCCATTCCAGCTCCTTTATCATATCCGTCACTGATTTCATTCTGCGATAATTTCCAGAAACAAATCTAGCAGCCCTTCTTTGCAGCTTCTCCAACTCCTGTATTTGATACTCAAAATGTGGGTCCCATACTACACTACCATATTCGAACAATGATCTGACCAAAGTTTTGTAATCCAATTCCTTTACTTCTATCATGCATCCCCTCATCACTCTCTCCAACAAGTGCAGAATTTTGAAACCTTTTTGAACTACCTGTCCAATGTGTCCTGCCCAGTAAAGCTTGTTATCAAATGTAATACCAAGATATTTACATTTCAAGTCTTCAGCAAGCAATTCTTTCCCCACCTTATATTCATAATTAACCTTTTGTTTTTTATTTGTGTATCTAATTAGCTGACTCTTCTTTGCATTTATCTTCATACCATGTTTACCAACTCAACTAGATATCCTGTCCAGATCACCCTGCAACTGTTTGGAATCCTCTATCGTTTTGATTCTTTTATATAGCATTATGTCATCTGCAAACAATCTAATTTCAGATAGTAAACAATCAACACAATTATTCTTTAGAATAATGAATAGCAATTGTCCCAATACGCTACCCTGCGGCACTCCTATTTTTACTTCCACTTCTTTTGATATTACATTTTCTACCCTAACGTTCGGTTTTCTACCTTTTAAAAATTCTTCTACCCAGCAAATCACTTTCTCATCCACTCCAATTTTTTCTACCTTATTTTCTACCATTATATGGCTCACTCTGTCAAATGCCTTTGACAGATCTAGTGCTACATTATCAATTTGGCCTCCCTTGTCCATATCATCTGAAATATCTTGCATATATCCCACCAACTGAGATTCACATGAATATCCTTGCCTGAATCCATGTTGCCTGCTTGAAAACCAATTACGTTCCTCACATATGTTTATGATGTGGTTGCATATCAATCTTTCCATTAATTTACCTATCACTGTTGTCAAACTGATTGGCCTGTAATTCTCAACTCTATTTCTCGCTCCTCCTTTATGTACCGATACTACTATTACACTTTTCCAGTCCTGTGTTAAGCAGCAAGTATCCATACTCAATTTAAATAATATTTCAAGATAAGGTACAATGTCACATCCGGCTATCTTTAAGATATCTGAAGTAATATTATCTACACCAGCCCCTTTATGTTTTTCCAGCTTTCTTGATTTCCTCAGGATGAATTTCAAATTTTTTACTATCTTCATTTCTAATTGTGTTGTTAAGCATGTTCTTCGAATTAGACCCTGCCGTTTCTGATTCATTGTCCCTAATGCTTTCACTGTTCAGTTACTTAAAATCTCTTCATTTTTTAAATCCTCAGACACTTCATCTCCATCCTTATCTATAAGTGTCTCTACACCCTCCCTTCCCCTCAGTTTCCTGATATAGCCATAGAAATTTCTAGATGCATCAGTCAATGGTCCTCCTGTACTGACAATACTCTTCATAAACCCATCTTTAGCCATTTTCTTTGCTGTTATTAAGTCCTTGTTTAGTTGTTTTAAATAATCCCTACTACCCTGCTGTCTCTTAAGTCTGTTATGTTCTCTTCCTAATAACCTCTTCAACCTCCTCACCTGTACTGTACATAGGTTCTCAACTTCTCTTTATTTTCTGCCTTGCAATAAATTTTTCTTTCCCCATTGTTATTATCTCCTTGAACTCTTCCCTTCTTAACTCTAGTGTACTTGTGCCTTTTTATAATTGTACCTATTTCCCCCCTTCAATTTTGGCTGCTGGTTTACTGAATCCTCTAATATCCATCAGAACTGCTTCATGATCAGTTATTCCTTCAGTTACTTGACACCCCACAAGGTTTTCATCGGGCTTAATTAGAAATATATCCAAAATATATTTTCCCCTTGTGTTTTGCTCAACCACTTGTGTAAATCTTCCTTCCCTTATTAAGATATTTGCAAATCTTTGTACCCTTGTGTTATTTATCTTATTTTCTTCCCAGTTTACACCTGGTAAATTTAAATCCCCACCAATGATGATCATTCTATTCTCACCTCTGAAATCTGAGTATGAATTTAATTTCTCCTCAACAGTCTCATCTTCTTCTGTCATTTTTCCACTGCGGTAAACAGTCAACACTCAGATTTTTTCTTTTTTATTACCCCAGAAATCTACCCCAAGTAACTCAAGGTCTTAATCTATGAACGCCAGTGAACTGTGGTAGTTTTTGCTAACTAGTATGAAAACTCCTCCACCAATTGCTCCTCTATCTCTGCGGTACACTCTGTAATCATCAGGAAAAACCTCACTGGCTAGTACTTCTTTTTTTAACCAACTGTTTATCCCAATTATTACTTGTGGTTCGTGTATCTCTATTAAGTTTGCAAATTTGATTACTTTGTTCATTATACTTCAACAGTTTACCATTAACATGCTAACTACTGGCTTTACATTTTCAGAATTTATCTCCTCTTTCCCAGTTTTACCCCAGTCAGTTATTGTTTCAGCCACTTCATCTATTTCTTTAACATCTGTGACTTTTCCCATCGTGAATCTGCAATCAGTATCACTTTGATAATATATTTTTATCCCTTCACCAGCAGCCCCTAACCTAAAAATGGCGCAGTCCTGACCCCATCATCACTGGAAGTGGGCTCCCTCACTGCTTTAGCTAACAGCTCAGAAAGTACTCCCTTCTGTTTAGGTGTAAGACATGCCTAGTGAAACCCCACCTACCAATGGTGGTCACAGGCACAACCCCCAACACAGAACTAATGCCTATCCCAAGTAGCACTTCCGTTTCCACATTAACCCGCCTCACAGCATAGTTCAATTGTGGCCGGTCATGGAAACTTAGGACCTGCATCAGCTCCACCCTGGTATGCTGTGCCTCCTTCACCCCCTACCTCAGGTCACTCTCTATACTATAACTCGCGTTTCTATCAATACTATTTCCCGCATCTCCCACTATCACTACTCTATCGTGCTTAGTGAAACTCCTACAAAGTGAACCTATATCCTCTATTACCTGGCCTAATGTTGCACTAGGTTTGAATAAACTTGTGACCTGGTATCCTGTACCTAACCGATCCTGCATAAGAGGGCCTACACCTCTCCCATAGCTACTACCTAGCAGCAGAACCCTTTGTTTCCTATTCTTGCCCTGAACGCCCTTATTCCTAAAGGTCTACTGCATCTTACCTACTCCTACATCTACATGAGGCTCTTCTCCTCCTGACTCTGGCAATAGGTCAAACCTATTGTTTCCTACAATTACTGAAGTATCTGGCTTGTTCATCCTGTTAACCACGTTTCTCCTACGACCTGTTACCAGCTCCCACCCACCCTTCTCAACTTCCTCCAACCCATTATCTCTGCTTTCCGCCTCTACAGCATGAGCATTGACAAGCTCAGCCCCCACAGGCTGTGCCTCTGCAGTCTGATCACCACAGGCTGGACTTCCACAGGTTGAGCCTCCACAGTCTGAGCCCCCACAGGCTGAACCTCCACAGGTGGGGCCACCACAGGCCATGCCTGCAGAGGCTGAGCCTCCACAGGACGAGCCTCAAGAACACTGATCCTTTCATGCAACTCCCTAATCGTTTCGCCCATCTCCCACATCCTATCATCCCTAAGACAAAGTGAACAAAACCATGGGAGAGCCTCATTTATTTCCGCCGTTTCCTCTTCCCTACATGCCGAGTGAAACCACTTCTTACACCAACTACAACCCATCCCCTTCGTAACGTACGTACGACAGGCGCCACAGTTTCCTGTCATGATTTTCCCAAATACTTCAACCATCTTCTAAACAAACCTTAAATTTATTTGATAATTAATATTTAGGGCAGTGATAAAAAAAATAAAACGCGGGGTGGAGATGCGTTGATCATTTTCTTGCTGCGAGTCTGAGTCAATGTGTATTTTGTTTAGCTGCCATTACCTGTTGTAGAAGAAGCAGCGAAAAGCGAGGGGTAAAGCGGGATTTTACTATGCAGAAGGTACTTTTTATCACTACTAAAGATGTGGTTATTAGTATGCATTTGTCACTAGTCACGAACACAGTCCGTGTAATGGGCTTTACTCTAGTTGTAATATAACGCGCCTTTATTAAGAATTATAACCTTTTATTTCTAGTGGAAATTGAGAGAATTGGAATTCGAACATACTAGTCTCTTTTTTCCCCGCAGACGACATTCAGTTGCCTGAACGATAACTGACACAAGGAGTTACTTACAGTGGTACTGGTAGTGGTAGTGGTACAGGTCAGCCAATACCTCACAGGGCTCCGAACACTACGTATAGCGGATGAATAATAATAATAAAAAAACTGCAGTAGTTGCGGAGGTGAATGGGGAACTATTGTTTTGTGGACCCAAATGGTATTGTCAGTAATTCCACAAAACTGCGTTATCAAAACTTCGATCTGAGTGAAATATATCAGTGGTAAATAAAATGTTCATCTATTGAATCTCAGAGTGGATATTTATTTTAAAAATGTCTCAAAAGCATTCCACGACTCCGACATTCAAAGAAAGTAATAATAATGGAGAATTTTGATATAGTATGTGTTGTTACGCGAGTGATAAAGATGATGTAATAAGAAAATGTGTAGTTAATAAATGACATGCAAGGAATAAGTGCGCTCCGGCAGAACTCCGACAAGCGAGGGGTGCATACCCGGACAAACAGTTCGAGACTTGACGGCGGGCTGTCGTTTAACGTCAAACCGAATAGTCTCAGGAGATAAGGAAAAGCGGATAAAATGACATCGTTTACTCGTATAAATTGGCTAAAAATATCCAGGAAGCATTGTTGAATTGGGGACAAGATATATTGCCGATCGAAAGAACGATTTATTACGATCCCCAGAGCACTTGATAATTCCCGTAGTCTTGGAACATTCAAGCCGTACTTTCCTGGAAGAGAGAGGACTCAAAATTATGATATATATGTGAATATTGAGTGTGAGGGAATAATTTTAGCCAATAAGAGAGGACTGTCGTGTAATTGCCCACTGTATTTAATTTCATTTAATTGCAATGGAGCACAGGCTCCAGTGGCAATTTCCCTACACACCCATCTTCCCCCTATCCTGCACCTACCTACATTTGCCCTCTACAAATTTTATCTTAAATTCTTTCAAAGTTTTCGGTAAATTATTCATCATTTTTCTTGGTAACTCATTCCAATCCCTGACTCCCTTACCTAAAAAAGAGAATCTACCCACACCCTTGAGCCTGAAATCGAGTGCCAGCTTGTGGTCATGGACATCTTTTCCCTTCCATGCACTACTTTTCATACCTATTGCAATATCTTTCCATGCCTCATCGCCAGTATATGCCCTGTACACTCCCATTACCCTCCTCATCCTCCTCCTGTCTTGCAATGAATCCCATTCCAGCTCCTTTATCATATCCGTCACTGATTGCATTCTGCGATAATTTCCAGAAACAAATCTAGCAGCCCTTTTTTGCACCCTCTCCAACTCCTGTATTTGATACGTAAAATGAGGGTCCCATACTACACTACCATATTCGAGCAATGGTCTGACCAAAGTTTTGTAACCCAATTCCTTGACTTCTTTCGTACATCCCCTCATCACTCTCTCCAACAAGTGCAGAACTTTGGAACCTTTTCCTACCACCTGTCCTATGTGTCCTGCCCAGTTAAGTTTGTTATCAAAAGTAATTCCAAGATATTTACATTTCAAGTCTTCAGCAAGCAATTCTTTCCCCACCTTATATTCATAATTAACCTTTTGTTTTTTATTTGTGTATCTAATAAGCTGACTCTTCTTTGCATTTATTGAGAGTAGGGGGAGAACATGTTTTCTGGGAACAGCCAATCAGCGTTCAGGGATCGCATGACGTCACGAAGTGAGCAGCCAATCAGCGTTCAAGGTCGTATGACGTCACACGTTAGTTCCTCAACCGGCCGCACAGATGGCGGCAGCAGTCGGGCTTGCGCATACGTTAGTTCACCGATCGGCCGCACAGATGGCACCATCTCCCAAGGGCTTAATTTCTTTGGGCGCAGACATTCCACACCGCCCACCCAAGCCCTGAGGCAATGGCTATTTCTTTTCTGGAATGCGCGCTCTGTGAAATGTGTACACTGTTTCAACACACCTACAGAAATTCCCACTCGACTGTTTGCTTATCCATTAAGCGTTGCGAAATGTGTACTCTTCGCGTCGGCTACCAGTTGTGCAAGCGGTATCTCTTGTGTAAGCGCGGAGTGAAATGTTCCATGCGACGCTATAAAAGGAGCGCCCGTGTCTAGCTCTTGCTCTGTACCGTTGCAAACCTTGCAGTGTGCGCTTCTAGCAGTGACCGTTGTGAACCTCGCAGTGTGTGTTTCTCGCAGTGTTCAACACAATGTCTCAGTCTTATGAAGGTAATAAGTTATTATAATAATTATTATTATATGTGTGTGTTTGTGTGTGTATCAGTGATACTAACAAGGGCGTAGCCAGGATTTTGTTTAGGGGGGGGCAGGCAAGAGAAAACTGATAATATGTATGCTAAAAAACGTTTATTAATGTAATGCATATATATTCTATTAATTGAATAATTAATTAATATTATTATATTTTAATTAATTATAATTTAATTAATTAGTATATATAATTATACTAATAATAATTTTCGAGCTACTTCATCTGCAATTTTATCACAATTTTCTTGTAAAAGTTTTATGTGTACACCAAGCATGCACAGACAGATCAGTTGGATCTCTAGAGTATTTCCATCTTATTTAACTCTTTCATAAAGTCTAGTTCTCTAAGATTTTCTGTTGTCATACCCTTGTCCTTCCATATACCATAATGCGACTTCATAATCAAACAATTTTAACTTGTAGCATTGGCAGAAACATCGTGATTTTTTTAAAAAATCAACCAATGACTTACTTAAACTTTAGCTGGGATGTAGCTAGGGACTGCAATCCAGCAATGCGGGATCCGGCATCATTTGGAAGTCTGGCGGATCCAGCACCCAATTAAGCGGATCCGCAATCCGTAAAATGGGGTGAAAACATGTTTCAGTCTTCGTCACCTTGTCTCCCTGTCGTCACTTTCCGGTCCGACTCGTTCTTTACCGGTTGTATCGCCCCGTTTAACTGTATCCTTCAAGTTGACATTTGATTCACGGCAACAAATGTGTGTTGTGTGTTTGTGTTGTGTGCAGTACTGTAATTTGAATTATGTCGTCCTATTGCAAAACTAGCTCCCAGATCGTATACACAAAAAAGATACAACTAGAGTGGTTTCTGAGGAGTAAGTAAAAACAATACAAAAAGAAGGTTACAGCTATTGACAGATATTTCAAAATCTAGTGCATAAATGATGTGTTGAAATGTTTTTGTCATAAACTGTACTTCATTGTATTTCAGTTATTTCTTTTCAAAAAGTGGATTTCTATTTCCTAATTCTGCTAATTCTATAAGATCTATGATAACGAAGTTTTCAAATGACATAATTGTTCAGTTTGAATATTTCAAGAAACAACTGCGAATATTTTCGTCGAATGTTTATTGAGTAGACGTCCAAGAAAAAAAAAAAAAAAAATCACCTATATTTAAGGCGGGACCACACGCTTGCTAAACCTCGTCAAGCCGTCACAAATTGAAACGTGTTGATAGAGCGTTTAACTTCAGTGGGGTAGCTAGATCAACAATGGACCCGGTGCAAAAAAATTATTTTGGGCCCTATGGGTGACCTTTATTTTGCTTCGTGTTGCTGGTAGGGCCGCCCTGAGCAGTGAGGAGGGCCCTTAGTGAGGGGCTCCCTGTGTCTCAGGGCCCCCTCAGACAACGGTAGAGCTAAAAAAATGTCGCCAATTTGCCGTTAACGGCCCCTGAGGTGTGCTTGGGGCCCCCCTGAGAGCGTAGGGGCCCCGGTGCACTGCACCACCTAGCCCCCATAGTAGCTACGCCCTTGTTTAACTTGGCTTGTGTAGGCTGGCACTTGTGGCTGATCCAATCGAGTGTCTGTTTTTTGGCACAAATCAAAGAAAGTTTGCGGCAAGTGCTTGTAAAGCGCCTACTCGTTTCTGCGGACTTGATACACTTTGTGCACTGACGGCGGACAGACATTCGTTCCTGTTTGTTGTGATAGAAATGCCGCAGGAAAAATGAGTAATTGGTTCAACAACGATATTTCACATTTCTTGAATGCTAATATTCAAAATCAGCATATCTCTTCCGGCAGAAATTATCAAGATGGCTCATAAAGAAGCGTGGTCACCGAGCGTAGTGGGTGAGCAATTAACGCTCTGGCCTCGCATTCGGCAGGACGCCGGATCGAATCCTCATCCGGGCATTGAGATTTGTGGTTTCCATTGTTTCTCCAAATCACTCTAGACGAATGCCGGCATGCTTCCTTCAGAAAAGGCCAACTCCGAATTCTTTCCCATTCCTTGCCCGCCTTTAATGACCTAGTTGCTGACAAGGCGTAAAGCCATAAGCAAAATAAAAAGTCATAAAGTAGCTCATTAAAGTTATTTTCCATAAATTCTCTGCAGTCAAAAAATAACTGATATAGACATTATAATACTTTAAAAACAATAATTATTATACAATTTCAATTATAAAACAATAATTTCATATAGGCCCCTAATTATATTAAATGAAATACATACATGAAACTACATACTAAACACAGTTACATGAATGAAATTATACCTGGAACGGTTTCTATGGATTTTTAACACCCACCATCTTCTTCACCGTCTTTCTCGTTATATTTCATTTTCGTTTAAATTTTTATGATAAATATAGGTTAAGCAAAAAATTTATATCCAACACAACGTCGACGTCTCTCACGCTTTCTTCTCCAAAACATACTAGCTCATTCGCAAGCGTGTGGCTGTCAATGTTTCGGCTCCCCACAATTAAGCAAGCGTTTGTAAAGGTTTGGAGTTTTCGGCAAGTGCCAAGCGTGTGGACCCGGGGTTATGTTACCGCAAGAAACACATTTTAATAGCAGCTTGCTTAGAATACAAGGTTCATGCACCACGGAGCATTGCATCAGTTTGGTCAAGGAATGACTGACAGACTTTGGTGTTGCTGTTGAAAACTGCTGTTATGGCAAAAGATCTAATGGAACAAGCGTCATGGAAAACGTTCTGCCTTCGTACCTGCAATTGTACTTTTCACACAGCACACAATTGGCAGTTATCGATGTGTTTATACCCCTCCCCCCCCAAAAACAAACCAGTTAAAGAAATTGAGAGCATAGAAAAAACTTTCACTCGGGCCGTAGACCACAAAGACCTGGACGCCACAATTGAAGCACAAAGCGTGATCGTAACACTGGATATCCACATAGTGAGGTGATTCCCAGATATGATGATCTCAAAAAAGTTCAGAAAGTTGTTAAGTTTTCAAAAAGTTTTTTATTTATGACCATTTCAATCAAACCAACGAATGAGGAGGCAGAAAGGGTTTTCTTGGCGGCTG
The DNA here is from genome assembly GCA_031002005.1 of Vandiemenella viatica. NCBI lineage: Eukaryota > Metazoa > Arthropoda > Insecta > Orthoptera > Morabidae > Vandiemenella > Vandiemenella viatica. The sequence continues at coordinate 275,332,632 of JARYHS010008074.1, read as the reverse complement.
GCTTATATGACATTCTTGAAAATAAAGTGATAATTTCAGCGCTTATTAGATAAACAGATTATTTTTCAACTGACGTGATTTTCTGTGATACATGTAAATTGATCTAAAACTCAATACTTACTATAATTGACTATTTACTAATAACTAGAGTTAAATTTAAAACAAAGCGTGTAAAAAGCGCAATGTATAATCCTAAAAACACTACCTCCAGAGAAGCTATCAAGGAATTTAAATAAGGTATGAAAATAGATTCCTTTCAAAAATCGTATAGAGATTGAGCAGGGTGATTGGGACGACGTTGTTGGACAGATACAATGCGCCGGACTTTCAAATCGGTTCAATGGCAGCTGCAGTACTGGTAGATGTTTAAAATATTTAGCTCTCCGTGTCCGCGTGCTGCGATATATTTTATGACAGACATTACTCCCATGTCGATCGTCTTTGATTTTTACGCAGTGGCAACAGGTTCCAGTAATCCTGAGTATTCAATCCAACGCATATAATGAATTCTGACTTAGTAGCAGCGCACTATAACTGGTAAGCACCTTTCCTCGCCGCATCATTTTCTTCCCTAGAAACATTCGAAAGTCCTTTGACAATGTCTTCAAAATTCTTGTTAAAAATAGCAAAACACGTATATTTTTGAGACCAGTGGGTCTCGTATAAAGCTGAAATATTTGGCACGTACTTTCTCTGTAAAAAGTTTATGATGTACTCTGTGGTTCAAATTGTGTTCCATATTTCTGTAATTTGATTTAAATTATTTACAACCATGTTGTCTGTGGCTTTCAAATGAAAATACAAGGCTTTTTTAATATTTCTCTTTAAAAAACTTTGAACCCATCAATATCACCCACCATGTAGAACACACTTCACATCCTTGGCTAACACAACTATTAGGCCCATGTCCTTCGTTTTCTAAAAACCTGTCGATTTCTAATGCTATAATTTGTCATTTAAATCCATCGGTTCTACGAATCTGAGAGATTTTTGGCGAATTTATTTTATCTTCGTCAGTAAAACTATTTTATGGAAAGCTGTTCTTTCCCAGCTATATCACACGACTCATCTGCCAACACATATAAGTATAAGCCTTCTTTGCGGCCTGCACAATTTCATTTTTAACGACCAAGCCGCACAGGGCAATGATTTCGTTTTGAATCTGTGGGGAGATATACATGACATTTTTCTTAAATTTTTCAATATGCTGTTTCAAAACCAATTCTTAGTTTCAGCAGGTATTCAAGAACACCCTGATGTTGCTCTTTACATCTTCAAGGCAAGTTATTTGTACGGTGTAACACAGAAAATAATCGAAGATATTATAGATGACACGATTTATCGACTTCCTTCTGGTGAGCAGTATTCATCATTACAGCGACCGGTATTTTCTCCAAGAAGTTCTTAACATCGTTAGCAGCTGATTGATGATAATGTGATGAAGCATGTTTTTGCAATATTCATGGATATTTTTAAAGTAACAAAGTTCGAGTAACAAATTAATTAGACTATACTAGCAGAGGCAAGTAAGTCTGCAAGCAACAAAGATTAAATTTTAATTTCAAATTAGTGGCTTTAGCATCTACAGAAAATTTATTTTCAGGAAGGTACCCAGCAGCTGGGCTGTAACTCAGTATGTAGCAGTATAGGTACGACCACAGAATGAGAAACAACTTGACCGTTGGACCGACCCAACTCATATCCGAGTACCTACGACAAATATACTGTAAAGTCAAGAGTAATAAATATTTTGTCACAAATTAGCTCTTACACTATCGACTTTTTCACAATCGCTTGATAGTAATAAAAATAAATAAAATACAAACGAATACAGATAATTATAGTTATTAAATAAAAGTACTTTTTGTATGTACTGTATGTAATACTATATTAAAAGCCATCGTTATCCTTACGGAAAATACAAATTAATTACTTTTAAGAACAGATTATTAGCGCGCTCTCTGGTTATATCACAGTATAAACGATCGGATGCGTTGTGGCGGGTCGAGTCAGCCTGCAATCTATCGGTATTTAATCGCAGTTAAGACGGGATGTCTTTGTTCGAGTTGGCTCGCGCGGCACAGCGACAGTTTGTTGCCATGGATAACAAAAACGGCCGCCTTTTAATACAATTGTACGGTGCCAAATTTTTTGTGTAATAGCAAATGTGCAGCCTAATCAGATCAGATGGTATCACCTCCATCACTACACAACCGTCACTTGAAACTCCAATCAACGAATCTATAGAATCGCCAAATGACAGAATCAACATAATACCTTTTACCTAAGTAAGAGTAAGTTCTCGTTAAGAATGGCAACAGAAAATTGAATAGCAATAAAAAAAAATAGTATTAAACGGGTGCTATTACCTTATCTTTGACCATTCTTTCAGAGCTTCGCATAGTGCATCAGAAACATCTGAAACTGTTCAAATAAATGATTGTTTTGAAACTCGAAAAAGGTAATGCAGGCAGTACACGAGTCCCAATTACTAGAAATCTTGAAGTCACAGCGTTTATCAGTAACTGAAATGCCTCCCGAAATTGAGTGCACTGGCTCAATTAATTATTTTAGAAACTCTACGATTGTCAATCTCGTAAAATTTGTTTATTGTATCCTCGATGGCTTCATATCTAATGTCTTCCATGAGTTTCTCGCCATACTGTATTCAATTAAAATACAATTTCCATATCCACCAAATCATTTTTCGTTTAGGTTTCTAGTATACATGTGTCGGATCACAGTGAAAGTTGCGGCTATTCGCGCACGTGAAATGTCCACGGTGGCTTCACAAAAAGACAGTTGGATAGTTTGCCGCGCAAGCCGCGCTCGTCAACAGAAAGTTCGCACGGCAAATAACCGGTTTGGCGCGCTCGAACATGGCTCGCGCAGCAGCCGCTCATACTCGATACGCAGCTTAGGGACCGTCCATAAACCACGTAGCTCCATTTTGGCCTCCTGTGAACCCCCCTCCCCCCACGTAGCCCAACGTGGCTTTTGTCTCCCCCCCCCCCACGTAGCTTTTTCTCATAATGATTCCTGAAGTCATTTTTGTACTGTTTTCTCTTGTCAGGCTATCATAAATTACAAGCGGGGATAATAAAATGACGGAAATAATTATTCACATGCTTCTGTATGTTCTGTATCTTAATATGAAAGAAAAGCTACGTGGCCTGGCTCGGAAATCCCCCCCCCCTTTTAAGTAGCCCAGCGTAGCTTTCCAGCCAACCCCTCCCCCTCTAGACCGAGCCACGTAGTTTATGCACAATCCCTTAAGGCCGGTTCACACTGTGCGGTTTTCACCGCAGTGGAAACATAACCGTCGCCGCCTACAGAATTTGAGGTGTTACATATTCGGAGGTAGAACTGTTGCTGCTATTACAGCGGTAAAATTTTCGCTGCTATGAGAGCTGGTAAAAGATGACGTGGTCGGACGTCAGTACCTTTCTTTTGATGACCTGAGTTTCACTTTGTGAAATTAGAAGTTAATTAATTAATTTGGTGTTTATTACTTCGTAGTTAAGTTTTAAAATTGTTATTTTGAAGGTTCCATAGCCATAGAATAGGAAAAGAAAAAGCCAAAGGAAAACAGAATATTTGAGGAACGACGACACCAAGTTTTTCAATTATTTTGGGATGTTTATTTCGACAGTTGCTTGCGAAACTTAAGTACGGCATTCAAAGGAGGAATACCCAGTTGATGAATTGTATTTAACGTGTGGAAATGCTGGCAATCGCCTTGAAGTAAGCAGATTTCTCATGGGCCTACTATAAATAAACATTTAATTTCATATAATTCCAATCCGCTATATTTATTTTATTAATTAGGGTGAAAACTTCTTGAGGTGAATATGAATAGATGTACAAGAAAAGTTTGAAAAATACACTATGCTATATAATGGCTAAGACTTATATTTATTTGTAACTAATACATATACTTCACTGTGTAATGAACTATCAGTGTTGAGTTTATATTGCTTTTATACTTACAAGCACAATCGACTAGTTAAACTTTTGTGATTAGATTGTAATCTGTTAAGTTTTTAATAACTATTACTTTACAAAGAAAAATCGAAAGTAAATGGCGAAGATGATGCCGAAGTTACTGAACACCTTGTCTCACTGTATTCGTCACTGCTGTGTTAGAAGAAAAGAAGAAAAAATGTCGATCCACAGAATTTCGAATGTTGAAAGTTTTCCTTGGCAAATGTCTAAGATATAAGGACACAGTTATATAGTATTAAACATCAAAATCTTTCTATAAAATGTGATTCAACATTTTTCAACTTCTAGTTGAAGCTCAAAAATTTATGTAAATACGTGATCAAAAGTTTACTATCCAAAGGCATTTTTCCTCATTTTTCATTTCGTCAAAATCATTCCTAATTTCAAGGCACACTTCTTTCCAAGCGTTCCTGGTAGCGTTCCGATCTTTAAAAGAATCTATAGTTTTGTCTCTTAAAACTGCTAACGAAATGAGATCAGTATCCATCATCACTTAACTTACATTACGATTTTTAAATTCAAAAAATGTTAACTTTAACAGACTGAAAGCGCACAAGCGGTTAAAAAATCGCCGAGTGTGCAAGCGCCTATTTGACCACAGGGCCACTGTCTGGATTGGGGCGGCCAAATTACCGTCGAATGTAGTGGCAGCGCACGGCTGCATACCTGCCGTCGACGGCAGCTCTGCCGTGGGTGTAAGCCCAGTGTTAGCTCCCATTTGATCCCTCGCGCCACTACTGGAACGACGGCAACGGAAAACTTTCCGTCGCGGCCGAAACCGCCCAGTGTGTAACCGACCTAAGAGTCGTCAGCAGCGCCGTACATGGCCCGTTGTGCTGCCCCGCCCTCGCTAACGTCTGTTTTCCCGCAAATAGCGGTAGAAAGCAGGTTTAAATCGAACGAACCGAATTAATTTTTGAAAGTTACTTAACTGTTTACTCATCGGTTCGGCAGAAATCGAGCGCAAACCCGCGTCCAGCTAGGGGGGGGCAGCTGCCCCCCCCTGCCCGTACCTGGCTACGGCCCTTGGTACTGTGTCATTATGTGATTATGGAATGCCCTTATATGCCTGTCATTGCTAGCTCATGTATCCTGTCCACATTTTTCTTAGTATGGGAAATGTCTTTGGTGCTGTTTATGTCTACATTTTCACCTGTGCTGTGGGCAGGTGGATCCTCTAGTCTGGCTATCATACTAATTTCATGAGAAGCTGTAGATGCTGTCATCGTGGTGCAAGGTTTTGCCAGAGGCAATTTGCCTTCTTTTCCCAGGGAACGCCGGACGTTTCAATCTTAATGCCGCTCGTGGGGGCACCTACCACCTGGGTCTGAACAACCATGGCCCATATGGAAGTCGCTAAACAGGCTTCGAGTTGGAGTTGGCCGCTGCAAAGATACACTTGCCACTTGGGGATACCTGGTAGAACAGCCAGATACCACATGTCTGTGCGGGGAGAGAGAAACCATGGTACATCTGCTGTCTTGTCCACATATTAGAATAAATGTATCTCAATTTGACCTTCAATCAGCTACTGACAAAGCCATCGCATTGGCAGAAACTACCACATATTTGATGCTGTCATCGACACGAGAAGAAGACTAATTTCATGAATGTGATATCTCTATCTTACACAAATGTTTAAACGCAGTGCAAATTTCTTTTTCCTTCATTTCAGGTTAACAATAAATCTCGTCTATTTTGAACACCAGTAAAAAAGACAGGTTCATTCCAGGATGTTGTAATTTTTGATGATATTCTACAAAGTATTAAAGAATTATGTAATTTTCACTAGCTGGTACAATTTTGTTCTTCAAATCAGGCCACTAATTTAATGGATGATCATCAACAGAGGAAAAATCTGTAAGCAAGCTGCCTGTGTCTGAAAAGTTTGAAATGACATCACTCAAAAACTATCGCAGCCATTCGAACAGAGTTTTCAAACTCTGAAATCTTATTTTCTTGCTTCAAATCCATGAAATACCTTATGATTCAACACAACTTGGGAATGGAGCAAGAAATAATAATAATTTCTAAATGGGAAGAATGGCTATGTAGTAATTAACTATAAACCATAATATTTCAGATCACCTACTTTTTTTTTTTTTTTTTTGCTGCCATCAGTATCTCAACTAGTTTGATGCAATCCTCCATTTCGTTCTATCTTGCACAAACCTCTTCATCCAAACATTTTTCTTACAAACTACATCTTCAACTTTCTGCATCATATATTCTAATATCTGTCCTCCTCTATAGTTCTTACCTTTGACTGTTCCTTCCACTAACAAATTATCCAATCCCACATGTCACAAAATGTGACCCACCATCCTGACTCTTCTTTCTGTACAACTCTTCCACACTTTTTTTATTCACCATCATTTCCAAAACACTTTCCTAATCTGTGCACTTAATTTCAGCATCCTTCTACAGCATCACATTTAAAATCCTTCAATGTTCCTTCTTTCTAATGTTACTCAAGTCCATGCTCATCACACAGATTTTTAAAAGTTCTTTCTTAGTCGTAGATCAATATTTTAAACTAAAAGATTTCTCTTTTTCAAGACTTTTCACCACTACTGTTTTACATCAGTTTAAATAATTCCTTCTTCCCCTATGAATTTCAGAAGTTCTGCAGGAATCTCATCAATTCCAACCATCTTATAGGATTCCAAATCTTTCAAAGCACTAAAACTGTGTCCTAAAAACTAAATCTTCTAAGTCATCAATGTTGACATCAACTTCTTTTTCCAGAAGACTATTGTTCAAACCATCCCCATCATCAATTACTCTATTTATTCGTTTCATTGGTTAGGTGTATCTTATTAACTTAAAAGAGGTTTCCCATAAGCAGCTGTAATGTTTATACATCTTTTCTTCATTTCTCCAAAATTTTATTTGTTCTTCTTCCTTTAGATCACACCTACTTTACCAGCAACCATATCCTCGTCTACTTCTTGATACATATCACTTTTCTTGAATATTGTGTTTAAATCATTTTAAAAGTATATGTAACACCCTCTTCCTGCTTCATCCTGAGCATTTTCTGTAATCCAAAGTTTTCATGCTGTCCTTTTTTTTTTTGCCTAGTGGTTTTTCCCTAGCTTTGATTAGTTCTTTCTTTGCTGCATTCCATTCAACCTCAGTTAAACTCTTGTTCAGAATTATTTCTTCGACCCACATCTATCGTCCTTACAAATTTTTCTCTCAAGTTAGATTGTTCCAATTTGTTCACTTCCGGTGTGTAATGCATATGCTGCTTCTATTTCTTTTGAATTTCATCCTGCACTTCATTACTATCAGATTGCGGTCAAAGTATATGTCAGCTCCTGGGTTGCTTGCAATCTAGAACCTGATTCCTGAATCTAGCTGGTATTTACCTTTGTCACCTAGACACTTTCAGGTGTATATCCTTCATGTATGATTCTTAAACGGTAAATTCGCTACGATGACTTTACATTGTTCACAAAATTGTAAACCTATTCTCCCTCACTCATTTATTTCTCTTAAACCAAAACTACCACAATATTCCCAATTTTCCTTTTCCCACTACTCCATTCAAATCTCTCATTATCATTATCCTCCCCTTCAAATAATTGATTAATTCTTTAAGTTCATGATATATTTTATTTATTTCTTCATCATCTTCTGGTGATGGTATATATACTTTTACTACTGTTGGTGCAGTCTTAGTAAAAAAAAAAAAAAACACCTGTCACTAAACTGGTCATAACAACTAATCTGTGTCCCTACTCTTCTTCATTATTAGTCCCTCTCCAGCAACTTCACTGAGAGCTTGTTTGTTAGTTATTTTATGTACCCAGAAGAGAAATCTTGTGAATCCTTCCATTTAATTTCACTTATCCCAATAACATCCAACTTAAAATGGGAGATGGAACAACTTAAGTTTCCTAATCTACCTGCCCTGTTCAGGCTTCTAATATTCCACACTCTGACTCATAGAATGTTTCTATCCACTCTCATGACACCTCCCTGAGCAGTTCCCACCCCGAGATCTGATTGTGGGACTGTTTTACCATGGAAAAAACCATTTTTATATGTAATCTGAGAAAGGTAATCTTGAATTAGGTTTTGTATCTTTAATGCAGTGTCTTCCTGTTGCCTTCTGTTATTCCCGTGCCATTGATTATTTCTGATTTGTGCTCCTTTAGGGCTGTTTCCAATTACAAGGCAATAAGGGCGCCATGTTCCACTCCCTGCTCTTACACCCTCCTTTCAAGAGGTTGTCAAGAAGAAGTGAGTGACATAGTCACCATTGCCTCATCTATGCAAGTAGAGTGCACCACGTGAAGGAAAGGATAACATTTCACTGGTAGAGGCTAATATAGTCTTTCCCAAACCTTTATACTCCTTCCATGCCCTATGTGTTACTATTATTGTGGTATAGGTCACATTAAACCATAAACACAAACAAATTAAATTTAGGTTACCATCCAGTCAGGATTGGTACCAGCATGTGATCATTAGTATAAAATTAACCAAACCGTTGTGTGGAGAGTGATGTCGGCCCTAGACCAACAGCACAAAACTAAGCACCTGTACTAGCCACACAGCTCTTTAGTATGAAATTACATTTCATTTTTTATCCTTGATATTAGTAGTAATTCTTGCAATGTGAGGAAATACAATATGGTGTCAAATGTAATTGCTTGTATAGGAGACTAACAAACTATAATGAAATCACTTCTGTGACTTTCCTCATTAATTTGTCTGCCTTTTCTGGCCAATTTCAGTAACCAGATTACAATTAACAAATAAAAAAACATATATTATAAAATAGGGAAAAGCACACTCATTAAGTAACAGACACTGATACATCAGAGATGATCAGTAATCAATAACAAGTGGTCATTAACAATTATTAGGACTATCCCCAGGTAAATAGTGTCAATGAAAATAATTACTACTAATTCAGTTTATGGACAGTTCATACAAAATAAAAATTATGTTTCTGAGTAATCATGGGAGATTATCGTAGTGTCTACCCATACTTACCTCACTGTGAAGTTTATGTAATCTGAATGGATAAGTGCCATTAATTGCATTGTTTTGTTATAAGAAGAAAAATTTCTATTTGTTATCTTCTACAGATCTTATCTGTAGCCTTCAACTCCATGGAATTGTGATTTTATTCATGTGATATTATTTAGCACTAGAAAAAAAGGTAAAATGTTTCTACACGCACTACATGCGTAAAACAGTGAGAAAATGCTGGTGTAGTTTATACTCGTATAATGCCTAGTAGTTTCCAAAGTTAGTATTGCACTTCACCACATTAAACTAATTAAGCTGTCTGTTATTTCAGATATTTTAATTTACTGGCATCATTGATACCTGAAGGTAAATGTTGTCATAAAAATCATAGTGTGCTTAATGCTCTCTCAACAATGAGAATGAACTAGGCTAACACAAGGAAGTCAGAAATATCTGGTAAAAACAGAAATTCAAGTGAGAAAGAAAATGCCTCAAGGTAAGGTCAATGATTGTGCACACACCAACTTCCACAGTGTAAATATATATTTGAGCGTTTCGTATTAACATCAATGATGATGTTAACAACTTCTTTCTAATATAAAATGAAACATTCAGATTCCTGTCACATTTCTGTTTAGATCTCCCATCAAATTACTTTTATATTCCTGGTAACACACCTTTCTCTTTTGCTAAAGGGCAGTCTTTACCCCAAAACGATTTTTTTTTCACTCAGACTTTTTGAATTTTAAATTGTTTGCAGTTTTTACCATTGCCTTTCTTTGATAAGTTTATCTTTCCAGTGATCGTCAGTACGATCAAGCTGTCCAAAGACCCCGTGGATAATACGCTCGCCTTTAAAATTACGGATCCTAGTTTTGAATAACTCACTTGATAATCATCTGTATTCTATTGGTTCTCCAGGTGGAGCATCTTGATTTATTAAAAACTGACAGTTCACTCATGTTGCTGTGGCTTGCAACAGACTCCTCTCAAGAGAGCCACAGCAAACTGGCTGAAATGTCAGTTTTTTAATAAATTAATATGGCTAAATCCAGAGAAGCAAAAG
>JARYHS010008074.1:275237806-275321572 GCA_031002005.1 Vandiemenella viatica | reverse complement strand
TTTTCTTAATCTGTTTACAACTAATATTCTTAAAGCCAGGTTTGCTTCGTTTGTTCATGTCTCATAAATGCAAAGTGGTCTTTCTGATAGGGGTCAATCTTGCTGTTTTCTCTTTAACAACAATAAAATATACCGATTTTCGTGGTTAATATAGTTTTATCTGTACCAGAAACTGTTTAACACCGAACTACATGCAAAAAAATTAAGAAAATCACAATTAAAGGAGAAAGTGATCCTCCGCGAAATGTTTAAGGCGTATTATTTTTCTCTCAATCGTGGATATCACTCGATTCTATTATTACGAAGAACTGAAAAACTCATAAAACATAACTTCCGTCATAAACTTAGCTGCAGGTAATGGGAAAGCTAGATAAATAAAGTATTAATATGTTTTGAATTGTTGGTTTCTGTGTTACAAGGAACAAACTTGAATGAAATATTACTGTTTTAGATGCATTTTAAATTCCGAAACAAAAATCTGTTGTAACAGTATAGTTTTGACACAACACGGATAATTTAACTTAATGCTCGTATTTGCGCTTGTCATAATACCTTCAAGCTAAATCCGATTGTACAAACTAAAACATTAGTTTTATGCTGCTTTATCGCTCATGACTGATTTCATAGAATGGGCCAAAACTTCCGCTGTGATAAAGTTCCCGAGCCTCAAGATTTGAGTTCGAAAGTTCAGAACTTCGACGCGAGTTGGTGTTAAAGTTGCAGACTTTGTGTGCCTGGCTCCTTAATAAGGAAATTTATGTTCGAGGAGATGATCAGAATAAAAAAACAAAAAAGTTAATTAAAAGGGAATTTTCTACAGCGTGAATATTCATACAAAATCAACTTGAACCCTAATTCACACACAGAAAATTTAAAACTGATTGATGCATTATTCGTGAACATTACTGAAATTATTTAGAACCATAACAAGATGATTAATATCTGTATAAAACTCTGACGCAATTTTACAATGTTGTACCGGCAGTAGTGTTGGATCTACCGTTTCAGATTAAATCCAGTTCTACAAGATAGCGCGCAGCATATATTAATTTTAAGTAAAGTTATGTTCAAAATTGCTGCCGCGAGTTGCAGATATTAATAATTAGGGCAGTTGCTAATTCAAGCAGCAGTATATCCGAGTCAGTGTGTTAAAGTTGCGAACCTTATTTTGATTCAAGCGATATTAGTCATCGTAAATATACCTAGACAGAGCATATTCGGTTGTAATAACGAAGAAAAATTAATATCAATCCGACTTTTGCTATGCAGATAATATTAGTAAGAAATTTTCTGTTACTGTGGATTCTGCTTCTTTCTTAAGCATTTGCGATCATTTTGTTTCTGTAGTATACACACACCGCATGATATACGCATTCGAGATTAGAAATTTGATTTTAATGAAGTACTGGGGCTATATTAACCTTTCTACTAGACATTAAGATCCGAAATTTGCGACTTCCGGAGGTATAGCTTAAATTCGCTTTCAGTGTTTCAACTGTAATACAGAGGTTACGTGGTCAGGTTTAGGCTCCCGTCCTCTTTACAGATCGAATCTTGATTCTCTCATTTCAGGCAGGCTGAATGGACGATCCGCATGGCAGCCTCATTAGCATGAGGGCTCTCGCTGTATCTCCGCGTGAGGAGGGTCTGGTTTGAGTCCGGGTAAGGGCATGGGTGGCATGGCATTGTTTGTCCAGTGGTGTTCCTCAATCTGAGTCACAAACACATTGAAATAATCCAACATATATAATAATATAAACTAAATATATTTGAGCTGGCTGTGTGACTTAATCGGCCAAATTCCATATTCAGAAACAAAACTGTCGTATATTTAATTTAAAGGAAATATCCTCTGATTCACAAATCCGACTGTGATCTCTTCATTGAAGAGCACTAGTAATTTATAGCTCCAAATAGATCCCAAGCCCAGTAACAGGGGTCACGATAGTTTCGAGTGCTATTATTGATTTATACCGACACTAGGGCTACTTAAAATTTCTTTAAAGTGCATACTACAAACCATCTCATAAGTTATGATAAAAAAATGCCTTTCTGGATAGTATTTCTCGCTCTACCTTTGTTTTTCCACTACTTATTCCACAACGGGGAATGGGAGCTAACAGAATACACAGTGATTAAAGCAGACTCGCGGTGAGAATATAAGCGTCTCATCTCTGCCTGGTATTATATTGTTTTTTATCGTGCTCTTCGTTTTTGTGCTACTTGAAATTACGTCCACAAAGCCTGTCAAAAATGATGAAAATTTTTGTACAAAAAAGTTTATAAGGAAAGCACGATTAAAAAAAAACTATTTATTTGATATAATTGGCGATTTCTTACATTTCATGTAAACTTGTGTTGTCTTTATTAATCTTTACTGTTTTTATCTTGTCAATTTTTTTGTGATCAGTTTCTAGTAACTGCTGTAGAGAATAGATCTTAACCTCAGCTGCTCTGCTCCTTACAGGAATTTATGCATTTAATAGATGCAAATAAACAAATAGGAACATGCAAATTTAAATGAACGTTGCATAGATCTGTTTTTCGTTATAATTTATTTTTGCCCTTCCTATTTGTGTGCAGTTACTTCCTCAACAATTTCTTTTTAGCTGCCGTCACATTTACGATTCCTGTGCCAATAAAATAAAATAAACATGAAAGTTTTTGGCTATCCAAGCAGTGGTGGCAGCCAGTGTAACCTTTGGCCGGAGGTTGCGGAGCCATTGAGTTCACGTTCAGTTCCCCTGCACAACGCATTTCATTGAAGTGGATGTCGTGATTATAGCACATTTAGACTGTGTTCTGAAATTACCTGCGCCTGTAATACCACAGAATATAGCGGGCATAAAGCTTAATTTGTAATCTTCTCAAGCCTCAACAGTGGCGAAAATATTACCAGATTTTTTCTTTTTAGCGCGTGAATTCGAAGCTAACTTGCTTATCTTCTTTAAATCATTACCCAGGACTTTCAAAACAGAATCAGTTCCCACAAGAACAACCATCTGCACAATTAGTCACCCTCCCTCTCTCTGTCAGCGTTGTTATTAGTAGGAACCTCCACAGTAGAGGTTGACTGTATGTCTCATATGACACACAGTACTTCCCCTACAATCTTACTTTAAAATGGTTACTACACATCTATACTCAATCCGAGAAACAGTAATTTGTGTATTAGCTTATTAGAGAAAACGAGAGCTCTTAACCTGTCATTGATACTGTGGAAAGCAATTATTATGCGTGTGTTCATTCACAATCATAATGTACGAACACTGCAGGTTTAAATCTCACGGGTAACATGCGCACCGTAAGATGTGGGCATAGGTGAATGTCCCAAAGAAATATCATGATGCAAGCTACAACAAACTTTCCGCCGTTAGTAAGTATCGTCTCGAATCTTGAATCTGAATGACCTTATCTCTCTGCAGGATGTTACAAAAGCTCAAAAGGGAAGGGGCTTATTCTATGACAAGGGCGAATCGTGCACCGTAAAATAAAGCACCCGTTCGAACTTCATTGCTTTTAATCGCGTGGAAGGGAAAGCCATGTCTGCAGATGCCACACAAGGCGGTTTAATTAGATTAGGGACTGCAACTAATATGACGCTGTTTACACACACCACAGAGATTGACAATACGGTCGGCAGCAGACATCTGTCAGCCTGACGTTAAGGCTGTGCAGAAAACATTTACCTTTAATGACGACCTAATCATAATTTCTCCACAAAATCTGAACCTAATTTTTCTGTGACACAGCGCTCCTGGCAGTGGTCGTGAGTAATGCGTTGCTCTGTAGTTGAAATACAGGCTATGTATTTAATATATATTTGGTTAATTATTTTTTTTCCTTTATTTTCTAAAAAAATCCATTTTACATGTCCATTTTTCTTATTTTCATTGGAAATATTAATTTCGATAAAGAAATTAATGTCGCTCCCGTATTACCTCCAACTGTCAAAACCGTTCTACATGTGGCTTGCACGAGTTCAGTCACATATTTCTATTTTCTCGAAAAACAACATGGCCAGATATACTGTTCTTTTTGTTTGTGGAGTGTGCGTGTGTGTTTTTTGTTGCTGCCCCCCTCTCTTCATTGGTGAGTGATGGGTTTAGTTTATCTTAAATTGCATATAAATATCACCTCATGGCACTTCTTCCTACTCCATTATTGCTGAAAATAAGATATTAGTATTTTTGGGTGCGAAGTTGGTTTCACTTTCTTCTTACATTGAATCAGTATTTGTAATGCGTGATGATTTTTCGAAGTCGCCTAACGGCTGAGTTATGACGCATCGCTGATTGGAAGGACAAGATGGCGCAAGAATCTTAAATTAAAGCAACATTAAGTTTGTTAAATAGAGCGTTACAGACTCTGTTAACAAACGGTAAGAAGTCGAGCAAATCCGTTATGGAGGATTTTTTCTTAGTGCTTTACTCCTCGTGTGCGTCGAGGTTATTAAAAGCGGGAAAGGGCTATGGAGGAATCCTGCCAATGCCTATTGGAGCAACGGTATCTGCATTGATTTCTGAAAATGGTTGGTGCCCCGAGCAGGAATGGAACCGGTAACCTGCTCAGCCAACAATTCCTAATTTAATTCACTTAGGTTTGAGGTACGGGAGACGGGACTCCATTTTATTGCGCTCAAGAAATATGCTACCAGCAAAGCCTTCTGTCTGCGTAGCTCTCAAGGGTGCGTTTAAAACACCCCCGGCGGAACAGGCCGCCTTTGTGTTGTGGCGGAGCTGCAGATTATCCGCTGTTTAGCGGGCATTTGAATCTGCCATAACTCTGGGGGGGGGGGGGGACTGCTTTGACTTAGTGGAAGCGCTCTGTTTTTGTAATAGCACACAGAGCGTGCAGATTGAGCGTTAACGCTATGGCCTTGCTTTCGGGTGGACGCCGGTTTGAATCCCCGTCTGGCCATACAGATTTCGGTTCTCCATGATTTACCGAAATCGCTCTAAGCGAATTCAGGGATGTTTCCTCCAGAAAGGCTATAGCCGAATTCCTTCCCGTTCCTTGCATCAAGTCTTCTCCAAACTCTAAAGACCTCAACGTCGATGAGGGGTAAAGCCATATGAGAAATAAAGTAATTTCAAAGTCGACGGATCACGGTTGCAGTCCAGCCTCTTGGTAGGGTTCATTTAATCTATTCTGATCTGACTCGTCTTAAAAGCATAATGTGTAAGGGGTATATGCGATGGCTTGAAATAAAAAAGGTTGTGCAATGCTACGGCGTGTTCCCTTCTGTGTAGACACTATGGTTCTACTTGTTTACTTTCATTCGGTGACTATAGAGGACCTGCAGGACAGTTACTGTCTCATGTGCCTAATTCTATTAAGACTCTGATGCTTAAAAAAGGAAACTATCAAATCGTGGGATATTACATTGTACCTGCTAATTAGAAGAGAAAATTGTTTAAATGCTGTTAGAAAAACTTTATTTTTAAAACGAAATAAAGGCGTGTGTGAAGTGCTAAACGTCGGCTAAACTGAATCAGAATGCGTTTGATTAGAATCACAAGCATATATACATTAATTTTTAATTCACTAATTTTCAAGTGCTTAAAATTATTATTTAGTTAGTTATCGATTTTTGTTGGTATCATTTGCACACTTGTTTATAGAAATTCTTATTGTTTAGTGATTAGCATTCAGATCAGTAACAGGTACCGAAGGCTACGACATACTTACGGTCAAAGGGATTTTTGCGGACTACAGTTCTTCACCGTTCCATTTCAACAGTTGTTAAATTTTTCTGATACTCACAAACTTTTATTCCTCAAATTTTGCAAACTAATACTCAAAATATATGAACCAGACCTCCGTTCGCTCGCTGCGATAAGTTTCAAGCAGTCTGTTTCTTTTACGTTGCTATTCTTATGCGTACCATTCATCAGGTTAGTACACTTGATACACGATAAGTTTAGAACCGATAGACGCCGTTAGGAAAGCATCTGATGTAGGTGAAACCTAATCAGTTCCTCTTTGGCTTTGCTTCTAACGTTGCTAGAGAAGTTTCACTTCATAAAGTGGATGGAAAAAAGTCACGACTTTCTTAATATGATATGTCTAGATGTTTGCTGCTGCTGATGTCGCAAGACTTGTCTGTGTACACGCGGACTGGAATCGTGTGTAGGAACGCGGCCTCCGTAGGCATCCGAGGAGAAAGTGGCCAGCGGCTAACGGAATCCCAGACCACAAGTTACTCGAATAGTCTCGGTCTGACATAACGCCTGTCACGAGGCTAAACGGATTTTAAGGTAATTCCCTTTGGCTCCGAGCCTCCGGAAAGACGGTGATCTGCAAAAACCAACCGTTGCATAAAAACATTGTCCCACATTCGCTACTGTAAAGACAATGAGGAACTCGGCTAATAGATCCAACTGTGGAACACTAAAGATGATGCTAAACTTATGTGGTGCGTCATTTTAGATTCTGTACATTCTCGCTGAAGAACCGACAAGCATATTATGAAACGAACAACTTCAGGATTCAAAGTATTAGGAAGTGAATAACTGGATTTAGTATCTGAAAATTATCCAAAGAAGTGATAACATCAGTCATTTAGACACACACAGAGAAGTCTGAGCTTGTTTTTTAAAGTAGTTAACACAATAGTGCAACTTTCGTTCTGCTGATAGCGTTGCGTAAATTTACCCTTTAAGGTGGTATTATTTTACATGTAATTATTTTACACTTCATTTCCGTCACCAAAAAGTTGCCAGTCGTTGAAAACTTAAATGTACCCTTGCAAATTCTTTTATACAAGGAGGAATTTGAAAAGTGGTTTAGTAAATTGTTTAGTTTCTAGGGGGTTGCTGCTGCTGATGTCGCAAGATAAATACCTAATGTATCTACTAGCTTACTGTGAGATCACAGTTTACTGTTCATCCTATATGTTCTCTGACGAGGAAACTGTTACACGCACCACGTGGAGGTAGCAGGCCGTAATAGTAGCAGTTGGTCATCTTGACCTTCAAAAAAGAAATTCCTTTAAATACAGTCATTTAGATCGAACTCTTCATCTATCATAGCCTGCGGAGCAGCCACCAATCCTGTGAGGTGAGTAGGTGAACCAAGCCCTGTTGTGTAAAATCAGATGCCAAGGATGGACGCGGTTCCATCATTTAGCAGAAAATCAGTATCCAATTTGCGCTCGTTGCTTTTACTGAGTCAGGGACTGGCAGTCTAAAAAATTAACGCTTTCGTGTGAAGGTGTCCAGCATAAACCGGTGGTAGGGCGCTCCAGCACATCATGTACCGCCGCAGGAATAGTTAGTCTCGTAGTTTTGAAACCGTCTCATTTATTAATTTCCATAGCACTAGAAAACCTCTAGCTCTGCCTGCTCTTTGAAATCAAAAGCAAAAATATCAGGTTTTATGACTTTCTGTATCATTTCAGAGTAAATCATTTATTTTTGTAGGGATAAATATTACAGTAATTACTGTGTATGAATATTCATACATGTAAGTTTGATATCAAGCTCGACGAAAAGAGATAGAATTAAAAAAAATACTACAGGGTAAAATAATCCATCAACTGTCTTCAAGGATTACTGAGAGTGGTGGGTGAACGGTTAACGCTCTGGCCTCGCATTCGGGAGGACGTCGGTTCGAATCCCCGCCCGGGCATCCAGATTTGGGTATGCCATGGTTTCCCCAAATCACTCCAGGCGAATGCCAGGATGCTTCCTTCAAAGAAAAGACCATGGCCAAATTCCTTCCCGTTCCTTGTCCCCAGTCCCATCCCGCCTCTAATGACCTTAGCCGACGACGAGGCGTAAAGCAGTAGGGGAAAAAAAAATCTTCAAGGATTCTACAGGTTCATTCCTGCATTCGCGTTAAACAGTCCAGCAATACTAAAACGGGATGAAATGCTGTCATCGGGTCTGTCTAAACATTGGTCATAATACGTAAGATTGCACAGATTTGTTTCGCGGCATAATACATCAACTGTTCAGATGGTGGTGGAAACGTCGCGTATGTCTATTGCGCGTATGTTTCTGGTGGGTATGTTGTGTGACGGCAGCTACTACTTGCAAGGACTGCCCGCCGCCCACTGCACTTCCTGTCCTGCACAGGAAGCCCGTTAACGCTCGTGTAGCTAAGGAGAGCGACTCAATTAGGGTGCAACACAGTGGTCAGCCTCCCGTAATTAACACAACGGTACCGGGGGTGGTCACGTTACAACAATAACCTCGCTGGGTGGTACAGTTACTAAGGCTCTGCCAGCTCACCTGTCGTTGCTGTTTTTGTGATTCATCTATATCTCGGTTACAAGTAGCAATTTCTGAGTGGGACGAATTTGGAACTAACGTTTTCCGGCAAGAATACGGAAAGGAAGAATATTTTGAATTCCATACTTTCACCCTCGTATTAAAACTCTTCAGGTTTCAGTATAATCTCTCAGAGCGGTGCATTCAAAGATAAGGGGCGCTTAATTGAGAAATATTTCTCCATACTGAAATAACATAATTCATCGTATGTTTTGACGTTGATGAAACGCTTAAATATTCCATCTTAAAAAATTGTAGCAATTTTTAAACTATGAAAGTATTAGCGATATTTAAAAAAATCTATGCAGTTCTGTACAGATCAAGTTTCCATATGACGACAAAAAAAAATTATATATATAAAACCGATGTAATTACAAAGTTACTATTGCTTTCTGCCTTTGTAACCGATCCAGAGGATTGTGCCTAGTGCTTAGTTTCTGTTTGTTAGAACAAAAAAGTTGCTGCCTCTGTCAGAAAACTGGATTCTAAAAATTCATAGTTCTCTTCTCACAATTTACGTTTCTTTTCCATAAAATTGCTTCAAATAATTTGTATAGACAGTATTCGCGTATGTAAAATCAAAGATAAAACCGCTCAATATAAACTTAAATTTCCTTTTAGCAGGTACAAAAAATGGTAAATAAAATTCTACGAAGTTTGCTGGGTAACTATTAGTGTACTCTCTGTGTACAGAAAGTGGCAAAAAACAATAAGTTTCTTTTAAGGGGTTTCAGTACTCGACTCACCAGATTAGCATCGTATGAAAACGATGATTTGCTCTAAGTAATAGCTGCTGCTCGCTCGACGAGCCGGACGGACCTGTTGCCATCGTCCAGAGCCTTCAGACTCAACTCGCGCGCTACTGAATAATTCACGGCGCCTTACACGGCTTCTCCATCAGACTCTCCAGTAGCTCTGCTTCGTCTTCAGTGTTTAGATAGTAGTCGACGATGACGTTCATTCCTTCAATTCAATGAGTCACTTGTGAACGACTCGTGGCATATTTTAAATTTATAATGCTACTCTGCAAAATAGGCTTGTTTCAGGCACAAACGAGAAACAAACAAGATTCGTCATGAGATTTGTGATCAGAAACACTACAGATGATCAGCGTTAGTGTTCTCCCGGGATCTAATTTCAAACCAGTGACTACAGACCTCTCCGGAATCATAGATATTCCAAAAAGATTAGGAATATGCAGATATCTTTGACAGATTGAATATAAACGAGAAAACAATAAAAAAATGGAATTATGAGATAATTAAAACAAAAAAGCATAAAAATTTCAATATGTTTCAGCATTTGTATTGGATAAATTTGCCGAGTCCAAATGGAGATACATGCGTTTATACCTGACGGAATCTACCTCCTCCTCCTAATCATCATCATTAATGTTCTGCCCTTAGGGAGGTTTGCACGTGGCTGCTTTTCATTCTCTATTCTGCCGTCCTCTTCATGTCCATGTAGTTTCCGTTTCCCTTAATACGAGGCGCGTCCAGAAAGTAAGTTCCGTTTGGTAATAAAATGAAATTGTACACAGATACAGAAGAAATTTTTGTTGCACAAAATTCTACAACTCTTAAACTACTTTTCCACATAACTGCCGAAATTTTGCAGGCATTTGTCATAGCGTGGCAGCAGGTTTTGTATACCTTCTTCATAGAAATCTGCCGCCTGTGTCTTCAACCAGTTGGAAACAGTTTCTTTCAGCTCGTCGTCATTGGTGAAGTGATGACCGCCAAGGAAAGACTAGAGATGTAAGAACAGATGAAAGTTTTGCCAGTTCTTCTGTAACCAAAGGTGGACGCCCACTTCGTTCTTCATCGTGCACATCACTACGCCCGCCATTGAACTGTCGGACCCATCTTCTCACCATCGAATCACTCATCGCATTTGGTCCGTAAACATCGCAAATTTGCCGATAAATTTCACTTGGTTTCACTTTCCTCGCATTCAGAAACCGAATCACAGACCTGATTTCACAGGCGGCGGGATTTTCAATCAACGCCGACATTTCAAACAAGCACAACAAAGCGTACGTAACAGACAGCGATCTTCAAATGGCGGACGTTCTTCCCCTTGATACACATCGTCTACAACACATGTGCGGAACTGCAATCGCAGCGCTGCAGCGGAGATAAATTGAAACGGAACTTACTTTCTGGACGCGCCTCGTATTATCTTGTACCTCCTTCCTCCCAAGGCGTCTCTTAACAAGCACTCCCCCCCCCCCCCCCCCTCAACGAGTGTTCCATCCCGTTCTTTCTTTGTCTTATGACTGGCAGTAGTTTCCTCCTCTCAGTATTATATTATTTCAGTTCTGCGTATAGTGTATTGATTTTGAAGATGGACGCAAATGATGACATAAATCTCAAGGCAGTTTTGTGCTGCTACGTCGCACCATAACCTCGATTTCAACTCGGTTACCTTGAGGATGCTTCTACTGATATCTTTCAAATATTGTAGGACGGACGGAAACGTGTGTTCTTTTCAAAAATGTCTGTCAACAAACAATTGCTAGAACTCTGCTTGTTAGGTAACATGGACTGAAACCTAGATGATTATGATCATGTGACCTCTATCACGTTAGTCGCCACGCGAAGAAGCCGGCGGCGAGTTTTCTATTGCGATATCCCACATTTGTTCCATCTGCGATGGTTTCGAACAGCGGAGTACAAGGCCATCTCAGGGCGTGTATCGAACCCTAGACGCGAGGTACCCACAACATTGTCTTCAGTTCCCTCGGACGAGGGCGTGCGTAAACACTGATGTTACGCGGCCGGGGACTTGGGGTCTTCAACCTACTTGTGAAGACGCTTGTGGTGGCAGAGTGCGCTTGTCTTTCTAGTGGTGGGTAGTTCTTTCGTTTCGCTCAAGCCGAGGTAAGGATGATTGGTCGGTAGTGGTATATTTGGCGTGGCCGAGTTAGGAGTTTTAAGAGATAAAGCACAGGTGTTTCCTAACCCTAACTAGGTCGACGGATCAACATCAGTACTATAATTACTGGGGTTCGAAACTTTAGGATAAGTCATATTTTTCTCCTGCCTATTTTGAGCTGTAATGCTGAATTAAACACTAATTCAACGTTTCTGATTGTATTTAAATGTATTTTAATAGCATATGAATGCATATTCAGATCATTTTCAATGTATTGGTCATATTTCGTTAATATTTATGGTCATGTGGTCATATTCTGAGAAAAAATCTGGTAGTTTTTTAATAGCTCCAGGAATTCACGCGATATAGACGAGAAGCCTTTTTAGATTGTTTGCTGATGATGCGGTTATTTATAGGGAAGTAAGGAATTTGGCCGATTGATTAGAAATTCAACGTGATCTAGATATTATTTTGGCATGGTGCGCTGAGTGGCAACTTAAGCTAAATTGTAAAAAGTGCAAGACAATGAGCATAACTAACAAGAATAATCCAATTGTTCAGAAATACGAGTTACACAATTCAGTTATTGATATGGTTGATTCTATGAAATATTTGGGAGTAACAGTACAAAGAAACATGAAATGGGACTTGCAGATTAATTCGGTAGTAGGTAGAGCTAATTTTAGGCTGCGATTCATAGGTCGAATATTGAAAAATTGTAATGAACAAACAAAGGAGATAGCGTACAAATCTCTTGTGCGTCCACATTTGGACTATTGCTGTGCCATTTGGGATCCATTTCGTAAGGGGTTGATCGAAAGTACAGAGAAGAGCCGCTCGATTCGTGACCGCTTGCTACAGTCCTTATGAAAGCGTCACAGAAGTGATTAGTAGATTAGGTTGGGAGTCTCTGGTAGATAGACGACACACGTTTCGTATAAACTTATTGGTAAACATGTGTACTCCGACTTTCACTCACGAGTGTAGTGAAATACTTCGTCCACCAACCTATTTGAGCCAGAATGACAGGAAAGATAAGATTAGAGAAATAAGGTGCCGCACTGATTCTTATATGAATTCTTTTTTCCCTCGTACCATTAGGGATTGGAATGCACAGCAAAGAGATTAGCTTTGGTGCTGAGCACCCTCTGCCAGCCACAATTTTGTGAATTGCAGAGTATATATGTAGATGTAGATGAAATTATTCACAGAACTGTACTTCTGTATTACAGGAGGCGGAGAAAAACAAAACTAATTTTCACTGCGGTCAGAATTCACCAGTCAGTAATTAAAGTTATACATTATTGCCACTCTCTAAACGTAATGTTCCGCCCGCCTTTTAATCTCGACAGAAGCATACATGTGTTGATCCGCGTTATCTCAATGAAATATCCTCAGTCATCGTTAAATCTACAGTGGATCAGTCAGTGGACCTATCGCCATGCCGAAAATAAATTTTCTGAAAGTGTGAAATTACTTAAGGGAATTTAGAGAGCAATGGTGCAGTGAGTGGACGGAAGTAAATTATACTGTCTACATGAAAGCGACACTACTAAATAAAATAAATGATGTATAATTGAGCACGTTGGTCATATTTTTTTCATTTTTAGGTCATATTTACCGATTTTTAAGGTCATATTTGCCTGCACATTTTCCTGGTCATAAAGATCCGAACCCTAATAATTACACTGTGCCTTCAGTGGAGGTTAACACTACAATCAATGATGCTGTTTTTCTTCGGTGTCGGAGAAGTTGCCGCTTCTACCGTTCTTGAAAGGAGTTCTTTTTATGCTTCTTGCTTGAAGAACCGTTTTTCAACAGTTTCATGTTTTTAAATACGCAGTCGTTTACATAGTCGATCTCATATTCCAGTGCGTTTAAATATAACGCAATAAACTCTTATCGGTCTCAGCTGGCTGGATGTCGGTTGGTCGTTACGAGTGTAAAATGTCCGTTGTGTGGGGTGACTTGGCGGACAGAATTAACGAGCTGCGAAGTGGATTGCCACTTGTTCGGCGCCGCCATTAGCGCTGTGCGGGGGTGTGGGGTGCTATGTCCGGCGGGCAGTGTGTTTGTCGGTATCGACCGAGCGTGGGCATACGCAGCGGCGGTTCACTGTTGTTTGATGAAGCCTGTGATGTTTGCAGGCACGACGTGAATTAATATTTAAAACTTGTTAATGGACATTGCCTCGGTATTAGTTCGCCAGATAGCGTTTGATCGCCTCGTGGGATCACAGAGCAATGTTGAATGGAAACTAATCGTACGCTACAATAACTGAAAGTTCTTCTCTGAAAAGTAAAACTTTTCTGTTTTTATTTTCTACCGCTGCGTAAATCATTGATGCAGTAGTGTGATCAGAGAAAACATATAGGTTCTGTTTTATTCACTGCTACATGTTTCATGAAACAAACCCCCACCTAATTGCAAAATTGCTGGCGTTTTTAGACCATCTTAAACTTTTCTTTGATCCCCTTTGCTTTTTGGTTTGTTGCTATGAACTCGGTATTATATGTATTGAAATGTCATCTTCCAAAGAATGATGGTATGACATAAAAATTCTTTTTGTGGTCGTATGTCAGCAGCGATAGTTCGCTTTAAAAAAATCAGAGTTTGATAAACCGGAAAGACGCGACTTCGTTAGTTAAACTTTCGTTACCTTTACACGCAGCAGGTATCTGTGTTGCTAATGGGTGAGAAATTAAAGAGAAAAGTAATTAAAATTATTACTTAACTGCAAACTTGCAGCATTTGGGACACTGGAAAGTTATTTAACAGGCTGTATTGTGAAGCTGCAGCGTGTATAGGAATGCCAGCGTCTCCATCCTTCCCCGCCCCCCTTACCCGATTTTTCTCCTACAACGGCCCTACTTTAAGAGCGAATCGTCAGAGGGAACTACTGCAATTTCAACGTGGTAAAAGCGTGCGACATGTCCGGGTCATAGTAGTCAACCATCAGTTCCAAGTAATAATTGTTTCCACCCTTATAATGAGAAAGGTCAAATGTGTCATAAGAAATGGAACAGCTGTTTCCTTGCTAATTTCGCAGCAGTCTTTCGGGCAGTTTAGAAGGCTCACCGTAAATTAGGAGGGAAAAAGAAGTCTTAGCAGCACGTACGAGACATTCCTGGAAGTTCTTCCAACATATTCTGGCATTTTAGTTACCACGGTTGCAAGTAATATTCATGCTGCGACAAAACTACGTGTGCGTTGCGCAGTCACTATAAATAATATCGACCGCACTCTGCATAGCAGTGCAATTAAAAAAGTCTATATCTCAGTTCTTTCCCGCTCTTCTCCCCCAGTCCTTCACCGCCACTAATAACCTTGATTTCGACGATGCTTAGAAACGTAATGAAAAAAAGTAACTTCTTATCACTGTTTCTGACAATTTAAGTGTGGATCTTCCTCGTCTAAGATTTTTCATGATAGTGATAATAGCCAGAGTGTCTTCAAATCATGGAAAATAGTTTCAAACGTCTAATTCGAAATTAGTGCAATTTTAAGTCTTTCTCCGATTCTGGGAAAGCCGGAAAATTTTACAATAGCGTAACTGGCCAGATTTTTATTGCTCCTCGGTCAGTTGTAATCGATTAACGTGGAAATTAAATAAATGCCTCTGACAAAACGTTCAGTTAAAATAAGTCAAAAACACGTAAATTTATCCCAATGTAATCGATTGTGACGCCGTTAATGAAGACGTAAGTACAAAATTGGCAAATTGATACGTTGTTACATGGTAGTAAAGAAATTAATGATAAAATCACACGATTGAAACAACTGTGCTGGAAGCAGTCGTAGGGAAACTGGGAACGCGAAAATATGCCAGTTGAGAGGTATAATTCCAAGTACTGTATGGGCTGTAGAGAGTGAAGGAACAGGAGCTATGGTATCATGTAGGTGGATAGTCCCTAGACACTGACATAGCTCATGTAGCTGCCTGCCAACAAGCTGTCGGTGGCTGCGCTGTGAGAGGGACCTCACCGCGTCTCCGACTCTCTCTTCCTCTGCGCTCGCCGCCGCCCACATCACATTCGCTCTCATAAGTGTTGCTCCAGCGGAAAGTAAAAACCACACCGCCAACAGCACTCCCGGCTCGTGACCAGTTCCATCTCGTGCAGCATTACTTTTTTCTATCTATTGCTGGTGAAATATCCAATGGATAAGTTGGGAAGGCAATATAAATATAATATCTGTGAAATTATGTGGTTTCTACTTATCATTAAAAATACCGGTTAACAGTTGTCGTTCGGATCATAGGTGCAGCTGTATTGTATGCGATGTTAAACTAGCTATTTCTAAGGTTATTCACGAAACTGGCTTGAAATCATTTTCATCTGCTCTGTTAGTTTATCGAAGGAGAAAAACTCTAGTCACGCAACTCCATGTGACAAAAAGTACCCCACACGTAATTATCCTTTTGTTTGTGTATCTGTTGCTTAAAGTAGGAATTGCAGACTCTATTCGCCTGATTTGCTGAAATCTTCAATATCACCAAACAGTTCTGCCAGCAACTCCGCTATTTTGTTGATCATTTAAGGAAAGTCTCTGGGGTTGCATTTTACTTAGTATTCTCATATTCTGTGATTTTGGTAGAGCGTTTTTCGGTGACATTTTGAACATGGTGAGTAGCCAAAAATCATGAGGAACGAAGTATTAAACTTAATCAATCTGTCAATCCTTTGTACGTCTATCTTTCACCAAATAAAACATAATGATGTGTGTAGCATACACTCCAGTATCAATTTAGTGCGAATATTCACGCATTTACTACGCACAGCTGAGTGCCACACCAACTTCCCACCATAGGACATGCGTGCTTCATTCGTTTCGGCTTTGATATTCTCTCTTCCTTTAAGCTTGATTTGCTCCAAGATTATACTACGGTTCTTCCCGGATGTCTGACATTTGCGGTGTTTTAGTTGAACTAACCAGTAAAATTGTTAATTTGAATTGTTTAAATTAAGGTATTGATTAGAGAAATTACTGCGATTGAAAGCAGTTTCGAGGTGCCAGGTAAACTGCACCATTCTGTAGACCAGTTGTGTATCACCATTTAGCTATGTCCACACTTGTGCCTCTTCCCTTTCAACTTGCCTTTTCCTCTTGCCCGTTCCTCTTGCAATATGTTCATCTTGAGGTATGCGCTAGAGGCACGCATCAGAAGGCATGCCCTTTAGTGTCCACATTTACGCCTCTTGAGGCATGCCCTCAGTGTTCCGGTGTAGCCGCAGCGAGATTGATGATTCAATTTGTCTGGCGGGCATTACAGCTGCCATTCTTATATTAGCGAAATCCCGGGGGGGGGGGGGGAAATCGCGGAGGAAACTGTGGGTGAAGATTTATTTGAAAACTCGAAATGTGCAAATTCTCCAAGAACTGCAGTTCAATGACAATGCGCTGTTTAAAAACTTAACGCGAATATCGAAGCAAAATTTTTATACTCTTCTAACAATGGCGAAACCCGCCATTCAAACGAGACACCAAATTCAGAGACGCAATACCTGCCGAAGATGTACCGTTGAAAATGCCTTCGGTCTGCTTGCTTCCGTGTTCCGAATTTTCCTAAGGCCAATTAAGTTCAAAGTTAAAAGTACGATTGTGGACAGTCTTATGTTGCGTATATCTGCACAATTTCCTTCGTATAAAGCCTGATTGTACAAGGTTTTACTGTCCAGTGAGATCTTTGGACATTGAAGATGCCAGCACTGGAACTACTATTCCCGGAACTTGGCGCGGAACTACCGCAAAAGACACTGGCTTCGCCCCACTTCGGAAAATTCCTCTAAGACTCTCTGAAAGCTTCCGAATTGCGGGATGAATTCGTAGAATATTTTATGTCACCCATAGGCAGCATACCATGGCAAGATAACTACTTGTAAGGAAGTTTCATCTTCAATTCTAATAATATAACAAACATTTTCAACTGGAGATGTATCTGGAAAATGTAGCTGAGTAACAAACTTTCAATAAATTTAGTTTCTGTAAGAAAGAAACCTGCACATTACCTACCCGCCTTTTATCTAATATACTAGAACGAATTGCTCTTGATCCTAGAAAAATAGCATAGCAATACGTAAGTTAAGATTAAAAGGTGTTTATTAAGTTAAATAGTTGTCCATTGTGTAAGCTTCTTGATGTTACAGCGCTATGCCGAACTCTGCATTTGACATCATAAAAAAGTTTCGGTTTTTGCCGTAGTTATGATGTAAATAACTTCGCGAGCGTAAATCTCGCGAAGTTATTTACAACATATAAGCTGACTGACATCGACTAACATAGAAAGCATTCCCTTCCAAAGAATAATCTGAAACTTTTAACTAGAAGACATTATGCAACTGTAAAAATGATTTTTCTTTATTCACAACATTCGTTGATACTTTCACAAATTCACGTATATGCATCTGACTGCTTATTACAACAAATGTTGTTTACTGAATAATACGACATTTATTGCTCTTTAAATCTGCCTATTGATATACTAAGTACATGATGAAGCTTGAGCCTTCCCACCATTCGTTAAACGAGATTAAATATTTCCTACGTGAAAGTACTGTATACTGCACTCTGAATTTTACGCATCCTGCACCGAATGTTTGTACAATAATTTCGCTAAACACACAATCCTACATTGTCAAAACTCTTCACAAAAATCAACCAGTGCAAAATGTTAATTAAAATGAGCATGAATTAATTATAAATGATGTGGAAAACTACTAAATATTTATTATAAGTACTGTAACTTAAATGAATATAATATTTATTTTTGACGTCCCATAACAATGAAAACGAACGTTAATCTTCGAAAAACGAAAGCGTTTCGTCGTTGGAGAGCGACATATTGCAAGCGGAGACGCACGAGAATCCACTTCAGCTGGAAACGCTTGCAATACGCCGTGCCTCCCGGTTTGTTGAACGGAATGAGGATCTCGGGCATGCCCCTGACGCATGCCTTCCGAGCCTCTCCCCCGTTCAACATGACGCATGCCTTTGACGACCGAAAGTTGAACAGGTGTGGACACAGCTTTTCTCTAACATTGAGGATGTGGCTATTTTGAAATCTGTTACTTTGTTTTTAAATTATGGAAGTCGAAATTACGTTTGTTATTTTCTTTACTAGTCACGAGAGAATTTGTTTAGAATATTACTAGTTATTACAACAATAACAAATTGCTTACATTTCATTTTTTAGGAAAACTATATGTAAAATCAGACTTAGTAGTATGCAGGAAATTTATACCCAGAACCAAAAACAGTTGTAGATTCTAAGGCCAAATAACCACTAGACCTGGCAAACTGGAAATCGTTATTTATTTAAAACTGGCTTTTTAACAAAGATAAATAACTTCCAAAAATCTGATCATGAAAGGATATTTGCCTAACTGTTGGTGAATTTAACAGAAACAACGGGACACCATTACTATATGCAAAATACTGTTTGAGGTCAAACATGCGCATGTTATTGTTGTAAAGCACCTCAAAGTTTATCAGGTAAGTCCGTGCATCATTTATCGGTTCTGTCGACTCGAGCGCAAAGATTTTACTCACGAGCAAACTGCGTAAATCATCGCGAAGTTGAAGAAACTCTCGACGCATTTGAAGAGTTGTCTGATTAACCGATTTGACTAGATGCTGAAGAAATAAATATAAGTTGTGCCAGCATTTGACTGACGGACTGAATAACAGCGCGCTGTTACCTGTTGGCATTAATTGGAGCATGTCAAATCCAATTACTGCACGAAATGCGTAAATCCAATTAGAAGCAGGCAGGTTCACAGCTGTCTGATTTCCTCTCTCTACATTGTATCAGAGATCATCCGAGCAAGACAGCATTTAAAACTTTCCCCTCACAGTAAGTTAAGAACCCAATGAATACAGAAACTGTATATGCTATTCATTTGATTGTTCTCTAGCGAATATGCAAATGAAAATCTGACGCTGTCATTTAAGATTATCCGAACCTACACAGAAACTACGTTGCCAGCAGGATCTGATGTTATAACACGCGGCATCTCAGATATGTCATTCTAAATATCTCAACTGTTAGTAGTGAACTTTTTCAAGAAAATAAAACGAAATTTATCAGGTGGATCTCCTTATTTTACCTGCCTGGGCATGATCAAAACACACACACACACACACACACACACGGCTGGTATTTTCTGAAAATACATTTGCCGACGCTGTTTCTGATTAGAAAGTTAACAATGAGGGAATAAAGGCTTTGGGTAAATTTTTATCTCCGCGTCCTGCCAGCAGTTGAAACGTTTTTGTTCAACAGAAATAATGAATAATAATCAAAACAATTCCGATTTTGATTACTCCTGTAGAACCGCACATTAGTAGTCAACGTATATTTCGAAACAAGAAAACAGTGTTTAGGTTATAAATGTGCCGTCTTTTCGGATGGAATCGGTAGAGAATGAATGAGTAATTTCATTAATATGTGTGGTCGGAGCTAAGTTTTCCAGAGTTTTGGGTGATTTTTTTTTTTTAAATTAAACAGCTGCTAAGAATCCACTTACTGCTTCCCCTTATACGGTTTCAGTTGATGGGGTCATTAGTCCTTGGAGGTTGTTTCTTAAAATTTAATACATATATATTTTTAAATTTGTCGTTTGGTCAAAATAATTTCTAATTGAGGTACTGTTTTTTTCACAGATAAAATATCACTTTTAATTAGTGTGAACGTAGGAATAAATCTGACACTTGGCGATAATCTTAACGAATGTATTTTACAACAGTTTAAAAAAGACAATTTTACTTAGTTGGTGATAAAAATAAAAACACAGCAAAATAATTTACAGAGCAACGAACATCAAATAATATTCCATCTGCGCCAAATGTGCGTTTACCGCTGTCGACGTGCATGAAAGGAAAGTTATTAATTTTCAGAAGCGCCGGTTTGCTTCTTCTTAATTGAAGAGCATACCATGTGTATGAAAACTTATAATCATACCTGGTGTGTTAGCGTTCTGTCGTGGTATTCGGAAGGACACCGTTCTGATCCCCATTCGAATTTCGCTTTTAAACGATTTCGCGAAATTACTCCAGTGGAATGCTGGGACGATTCCTTTCGAAGACTATGGCCAAACTGACGTTCGTTACCCTCGATCATCTTCGCGCTCTAGCGGTTAGCGCTCTGGCCTCGCATTCGGGAGGACGCCGAATCGAATCCCCGTCCGGGCATCTAGATTTGGGTTTTCCATGGTTTCTCCAAATCACTCCAGGCGAATGCTGAGATGCTTCCTTCAAAAGGCCATGGCTGAATTCTTTCCCGTTCCTTGTCCCCAGTCCCGTCCGGCCCTAATGGCCGCGACGAGGCGTAAAGCCATAAGTTAAAAAAAAATCAAGTATTGGTATGGATTGTAAATAGTCACGGAAGAATAAAATTTTAACTGCGTCAAGCTATCTTCTGGTTGCTTACTTTGTTTAAAATGTGATGTGTTATTCCTAAACTTCCTAAAGAAATTTATCATCTCATCTCCCTGCAAAAGTGCTGACTGACCCCAGAAATGTTTTCTGTGTTTGTAAACCTATGAGTTGTTAAGGAATACACATTACACTTGAAAATAATAATATAATACACTTATTACAGATTATTGCTTAAAATTGAGAAACATTAGCAACCTTGTAAAAAAATCGAAAATCAACCGCTTGAACCAAACTTGCGAAGATAAAGTAAACGTTGACAGCTACATCAAAGCCGTGGATTTAAACTGTTTTAAACTTTTAAGAACTAACAGCGGAAAATGAACTTAAAGTATTCAGATTTTTTTTAAAAAAAACTATTGGCTTTCGGACTTTACGTTTATCAATGAAAATTATCAATTTTGTCATTCTATGTCACATGAGATTTCTAAAGCCGATATTTAATAGTTAAAAACAAGTGTTCAAAATTTGATCAAAATCATATAAATATTTCTGATCCTCCCTCTGTTAGTTGGAACCGGTGTTCTAGTTCAACATATCAAGGTTGTCTTCTGCTAAAAAAGAAAGACCAATCTCTCTATCATTTACCGGTACATGTGGGTGTGTGTGTGCTCCCGATTAACTTTAAATGACACTAAAGGAAGAATACGTAGGTAAAAATATGTTCCGGAGTCTCATATCCTTGTTCGTAGATTATACGAAGTATCTATTCCACTGTAAACAGCAGTATATTTGTGATAGGTAAATTGGCCAGTGTGAAGCTAGTATATGAGATTTAGCTGTTGGTGCTGGGCGGCGCGCTGTGGTGGGTGCCTCACCTGGCTGGTGGTCGTCGACCCCGCCCGCCGGCCACCGCAAGTGGGTCACTGCAGCCAGCCGGTCAACAGCCTCCACACACCACAGTCAGCTACAGCAATCCAACACCTTACAAACACATCTCGAGCAATGGTTCTTCTTGAATTGGTCTGGAGGTTACATGGGCCGAGTTTTCACATGATCGATCACGTTGTGCGGCTCCATATGTCCATCGGTAGAGACAGAGTGCAAAAACGATAATCGGCATCCATATCCGAACAAGTCATATGTACTGCATACAATATGAATGCTCTGTAGAGAGCAAGGGTAAGAATATTATTAAAAAACATTCATATTTCACGCTTTTCAGATGGCTGTTGTTATCAAGGCGTAAAGTGTGTTTAGGGCTGGAATCACCGGTTGTAGTGTTTTTAAGTGCAACAGTTGGAATAGCAGTACATTGTCTGCCGTGTAGACGACTCATTGTATCGTGAAGTGCTTGTTGCTACCTAGCTCTGTGAGCCTGCGCTGGAGATGGCAGTGGCCGTCCAGTGTGTAGTCCGTCCTTGCGGCGGTGACCTTGGCAGCTCTCCTCTGGCGTCATGCTGGATGCCAGCCTACGCACATCTTGCCGTCGCGTACACAAACTGCGTGCCAGCCCGATCCCTCGCTCGTCGGTGGTTGCCGTCAACAGTGTTATACCTCGATAACAACTCCGTATTACAATTATTTGGGTTGGATTCTCGTTGCATTCCGCAACTGTTGTCTGTCGCTATCTAAATTTCTTAGCACTGTTTTCTGCTACAGCTACCCATGTAACTGATAGTGAAAACTACTGCTAGCATTGCATTATTATTATTTCTGTGACGAGTAATATTTCACGAGAATTTCGCAGCGTGAAGTTGCACTCGTAGATTAAACTATTTCAACATTCTACGTTGTAGCGGTACTTGTTTGGTGGAGAATACCTAGTTATCATCCACTAGAAGTTGAACTAATTGTTTTCGTAAAGTCATTGACACGATGTCTCATTCTATGTACAAGTGATGCGACTTTTAAAACATATAATGACGGTATTACGAACTGTTTCTCTTAGAATTATTCCAGAAACTTGTGCTTTGATTTAATCATGATACACTTTCATCGTTCCAGTTAGCCATTCAATATTTTGATGCAACCATGATGCATTGGTTTTTTTTTTTAAATGTATATTTAGATAGCGCTTGTGAGGTAGGCTACAAACCTTTGAATAGTATTAATGAAAAAATAAACTTTAAATGTGTGAACCAATGTTTTCAGCTTTAAATTTAATATAATGTTTCATCAGTTTCAAGCGCTATGATGTACTAAAATTAGGCCGAGAGTTTGTTACGAAGCTGAGAGATTAACTGCCGCGCCTCCGGCTGGAGTCCAGCCACGCAGACGGAGAAAGTGGCGCCGTGGAGAGGTGCCACTCCAGCGCCTGCCGCCGCGCGGAAACTAGCCCGCGTTGCGCAACAGCCGCGCTGCCAGCTGGACAACAGCCGGCCCCACTCCCGCGCCCCACACGACACGCGGCGTCTTAACGAAACAGATTCAGTGCACGTCCAGATACCCTACGACGCTCGTTTTTCGCGTGAATTGAAGCAAACCAATATCAATTTATATCATACATACTAAATTCGACAATATAAGTGCCATTTAAAGTAGATAAAAATGAATTTAAAAAAATTGTGACACTTTGAAAGTGAAAATGTCAAAGTTAATGTTAAGAAAGTTGTCGCAGAGCGAAGGTAATACAGTTAGAATTAAAGGGAACTCCCCTGGAGGTGCGGACAGGCGTCTGCTCGTCGATTGAACCAGGAAGCTGACCGATTGGAAGCCAGGCAGACCCACGAATTCGACCCAGGTGTAAATGAGGCGCGACACCGAGCGATGTTACGCCAACGGAGTTGCTTCCAACCGACGTGGTTGTTTTTACCCCTATGAAACACTTGTTACAGTAGATAATTACCTAGTAATAATTTGTCTTCTGTTCTTAAATAAAATATTATGCTATAAACAAAATATTTTGTTTCCCTTGGTATTCACTAAATAAACACGTATTAACACTTAGGTTAGTAGCTCCAACTACAAACAACCCGCAATTTTTTTAGTATTGCGTTATGTTAATACTATAAAGGGTTCAAATAAAGTGAATGTTGAGACACAAAGTGGTAAAACAAGTGTTGCTGTCTACCCATGTATATTCGTACCTGTCCAAACACGGCGGTGACGTAATGCACATACTTCATTATACGTACGGAGTGCCAGGCACGCGGAAAACCCAACAGCAAGAGCTAACGCTCAAATACCAAAGCTATATCAACGACTAACATGTTGGCTTCTTGTACGTATTTGAATTACGGAATTGGACGTCCCAAATAAGAATGTAATAAAACTACATTAGCTGGATAGCACCGAGAAAATATTTAGTGATACAAACATCGTCTGGAGGAGACAATATTGAAGGCAGCGTGATATTCAAACGCGCTTTATTTACTTATTTCTCGTGTCCAGGACATAACAAGTTGAAAAAACAAATAACATTAATTAATTAATATTAAACTATAAACACAATTAAATAGAATGTGACCAGAATTCCGCAATCTTGATGGCCTTCTCGTTTGCCCTGTAAAGGTCGTCGATATTCCAGGTTTCAGGGAGATTCCTGCATATCAGAAGATGTTGTGGGTTCTGAAGCTCACCACATTCACATAGATCGTTGTCATTAGTGTACCCCCATTTTTTAATATTATATTTACATCGGGACACTTCAGTTCTTAATCTGTTTAGAGCCTTCCATATAGCATATGGCTGATTACACCCCGCAGCCGGTGCCTCTTTGATGTTCCTCCACTGTTCTTCAGGCAACGAATTTCGCCATAGTTCTAGACGGCGTGCTCCAGTAGAAGATGTTATGGCTGTAGTTGATTGTACGAAGCTCTTCCTTGACTTCAGCCTTGTGGGTTGAGGTTCGTGTCAATGAGATTAAAGTCCACATTACACCGGGAAAAATTAACACATGTTTTGTCATGATCGAATGCTGAAACAGAAATTTTCTTTAGAAAAATTACATCAAAGGAAACTGACTAGTTTCATAAATATAATTCTCCTCTGTAAATTGTAAAAAGTTAGTAAAACATGTTTTGTCACAGTGGTAGTGTAGCTGGTAGCAGGTTTGGTTCAGTTGTATTGTTGTATAGCAATGAAAACTGAATTCTCATTGAAACTATCAGATAAAGATATCAACTTTTTAAATGTTTAAAAATACTTTATGTAAGTAATTAATGATGTGGGATAAGATACTGCGGTTTCGTAACGTTAAGTCACTTATCCATTTTTTTTTTTTTTTTTTTTTTTTTTTTTTTTTTTGCTGTTCGTCAGTCTTTAGACTGGTTTGATGCAATCCTCCATCCCTTCCTATCCTGTGCTAACCTCTTCATTTCTACATACCCCTTACAACCCACGTCCTCAATTATCTGCTTCATATATTCTAATCTCTGTCTACCTCTACAGTTCTTACCTTCAACTGTTCCCTCCACTAACAAATTAACCAATCCAGCATGTCTCAAAATATGACCTACCAGCCTGTCTCTTCTTCCTGTAAGCTTCTTCCATAAACTTCTTTTCTCACCCATCATTTCCAAAACTCGTTCATTTCTTACTTTGTCTGTCCACCTAATTTTCAGCATTCTTCTGTAGCACCACATTTCAAATGCTTCAAGTTTCTTTCTTTCCGGTATTCCTAAAGTCCATGTTTCGCTACCGTAAAGTGCTGTGCTCCACACATAGAGTTTTAAAAAGTTCTTTCTAATTCCTAGATCAATATTTGAAACTAAAAGGTTTCTCTTTTTCATGAAGGCTCTTTTTGCTAGTGCTATTCTGCTTTTAACATCATTCCTGCTTCGGCCATCGGTTGTAATTTTGCTTCCCAAGTAACAGAACTCACTCACTTCTCCTATTGCATCAGATCCTATTTTTATATTTAATCTGCTAGTATTGGTATCATTTCTGCTACATTTCATCACTTTTGTTTTACTTTGATTTATATTCAGTCCAAAATCTTCCTTCAGTATTTTGTTCATGCCATTCAAGTAACTTCTCAATATCCTCAGCCCTCTCTGCTAATAAGACAATGTCGTCAGCAAATCGTAGCATACTGATTTTTTCTCCCTGAAAACTTATGCCACATGGAAATTTTTCTTTGACTTTCTTCATTGCTTCTTCTACATACAAGTTGAATATTAACGGGGATAGACTACAACCTTGTCTCACACCCTTTTTAACTGATGCATGTCTCTCGTGATTCTCTACTTTTATTACAGCCACTTGATTCTTATATAGTTTATAGAGTATTCTTCTATCTCGATACTTTAGACCTGACTTCTTTAAAATTTTGAACATCTTGTCCCACCTAACATTATCAAAAGCTTTTTCTAAATCAACAAATGCCATAAAAGTATCTTTGTTTTTCTTGATCCGCCCTTCAAGTATTAATCTTAAAGACAGAATTGCTTCCCTTGTACCGCGATTTTTCCTAAACCCAAACTGATCTTCACCTACTATCTCTTCTACTACCCTTTCCATTCCTTCTGTATATTATTCTGGTCAGTAATTTTGAAGCATGTGATGTTAGACTAATGGTGCGATAATTCTCACATTTGTCGGCTTGTGCTTTCTTTGGAAGTGTGAAGATGATATTTTTATTAAAATCAGTTGGAATTTCTCCTGTTTCATAACTTTTTGATATCAGCTTGAATAATCTTTCGATTCCTTCCTCTCCTAGAGATTTAAGAAGTTCTGCAGGGATCTCATCAATTCCAACTGCCTTATTTGCTTTCAAGTCATTCAGAGCTTTATTAAATTCTGTCCTCAAAACAGGATCTCCTAAGTCATCAATGTCGACATCGCCTTCCTTTTCCAATACACTATTGTTCAAGTCGTCCCCATCATACAGTTTCTCAATGTATTCCTTCCATCGGTTAGCTCTATCTTCTGAGCTTAAAAGAGGTTTCCCATCGGCAGTTTTAATGTTCATACCTCTTTTCTTCATTTCTCCAAAATTCTGTTTGATCTTTCTATATGCAACATCTACTTTTCCTATGACCATTTCCTTTTCTACTTCTTCACACTTTTCTTGTAGCCATTTTTCTTTTGCTATTTTGCATTTCCTATTTATTTGATTTCTAAATTGCCTGTACTGCTCTCTTCCTGCTTCATCCTGAGCATGTTTGTACCTTCTTCTCTGATCCATCAGCTGCAAAATTTCTTCTGTGATCCAAGGTTTTCGGGCAGCTTGTTCCCTAAAGCCTAAGGTTTCTTTGCCAGCTTTCATTATTTCGGTCTTTAATGCATTCCATTCAGTCCTCGGTTGAGCTCCTTTCACAGTTAATTCTTAGACCTAAGTCTACCATTTCTGCAAATTTTTCTCTTGTGCTAGATTGTTTCAGTTTATTCACTTCCTAGTCTGTTCTGCTTATACTGCTTCCTTATTCGCTTGAATTTCAGCCTGCACTTCATTACTATCAAATTATGGTCCGAGTCTATGTCTGCTCCTGGGTACGCTTTACAGTCTAGAACTTGATTCCTGAATCTCTGTTTGACCATGATATAATCTAGCTGATATCTGCCTGTATCCCCAGGACGTTTCCAGGTGTATATTCTTCTTGCATGGTTCTTAAACAGTGTGTTCGCCACTACTAGCTTATATCTTTCACAAAATTCTAGCAACCTGCTTCCTCGCTCATTTCTTTCTCCTAGACCAAAACTTCCTACAGTATTCCCCTCTTTTCCTTCTCCCACTATTGCATTCCAATCACCCATGATTATTAGATTTTCCTCCCCTTTCACATATTGGATTAATTCTTCAATTTCAGCGTATATTTTTTC
This sequence comes from Vandiemenella viatica, assembly GCA_031002005.1. Lineage (NCBI taxonomy): Eukaryota > Metazoa > Arthropoda > Insecta > Orthoptera > Morabidae > Vandiemenella > Vandiemenella viatica. The sequence goes on along the minus strand of JARYHS010008074.1, from coordinate 275,294,282 downwards.
TATTTCTTCGTCATCTTCCTGTGACGTTGGCATATATACTTGTACTAATGTGGTTGGGACGGGCTTAGTTTCTAACCTCATCAAAATAATCCTGTCACTAAACTGTTCATAATAACTCACCCGTTTCCCTACTTTCTTGTTCATTACAAATCCTACACCAGTGACTCCATTGACAGCTTGTGTGCTAATTATCCTGTGTTCCCCAGACCAGAAATCCTGTGCGTCCTTCCATTTAATCTCACTAATCCCAACAACATCTAACTTAAGTTGTTCCATCTCCCTTTTTAAGTTTTCTAACCTACCTGCCCTATTCAGACTTCTAACATTCCACGCTCCGACTCGTAGAATGTTTCTATCCATTCTGATGACTCCTCCCTGAGCAGTCCCCACCCGGAGATCCGATTGGGGGACTATTTTACCTCCGGAATATTTTACCCAGGAAGAAGCCATCATGATATATGTAATTTGAGAGGATTACATGTCCTCGGGATACCCTTTGGGTCTTTAATGCAGTGGTTTCCCGTTGCCTTCTGCATCCCCATGCCGTTGATCATTTCTGATTCATCCGCCTTTAGGGGCCGTTTCCAACCCCAAGGGCAAGAGGGTGCCCTGAACCGCTCCCCACTCTTCCGCCCTCCTTTCGGAGGCCGTTGGCAAGCAGTGGGTGACTCCTTATACCTGGGAATCTTTCAGTCGCCAGAGCCTCGTCCGTGCAAACAGGGTGCACCACGTGAAGGAGAGGTTGACATTTGGTTGAAAAGACTAGTATAGTCTCTCCCAAACCCTTACACCCCCACTTATCCCTGTAAAATGATTATAATTCGTAAACAAAGCTTTTCCTTTTAATACAGGAATTTGGGAAACGGGAGGACAACAAACATTCCAGCGAATGCATGACTTGTAGTTCAAATAAAGTATCAACGGAAGGAGAAATTGAAGCTGTTGGCTATCATTTGAACGGGATGGTTTAAGATTTTTTTATCCTGCTTACGAAAAAGTCTTCATCGTTACAATAGGAGACAATACCGACTAAAATATCGTTTTAGACTAAAGTTTATGACCAACTGATATGCATAGAAATGAACAAATTACACAAATGTCAACTATTCAGCCCATGGGAACTGTTCATTACAGTTGACGATTCAGAAGAATGAAAACTTGAGTGTATCAGCTGCACAAACTAGTAAAGGTGTCTGTATCCTGCTGTAAACACAAAAAGCGAAAATTTTAACTCTATATATTACAGAAAAGAGTTACTAGAATTGAGTGGTTACTTTACATTTTCATTGACGGTCAATTACACAGAATAATTAACAGCACTTGAAGCTGTAGAGACATTTGTGTAAGTATACTCGTATAACAAAATACCAGCAAATCGAAATGCCCATTTTCACCAGCCGAAAGTGAAATCTGGCAGAAATAAAGAACCAACACGGTGGCCAATGAAGCTTGCGTGGTTGTATCGCTACGTCCCCGTTTTGCGCGCCGTTTAGTTCCCGCCCAGCAGATTGCACAGCTGCAAATCCACCTGTTGCAGCAGCCAGGCGCTCATATCTGCTACCCGCACTGCCGCGTCCATCTTTCCAGTTTGCCATTAAAAAGCACGAGACCGTAAGAAAAACGGACGGAAGCTGGTAAAATTAGCATCAGAAAATAAGCCGACTCAAGTAATTCGCTCCTTGTTAAATAAAAGTCTGAGAGTAATTTAAACAGTTTGGATTTTTAAATCTGCTCTGGTAACGCAGCTTAATGGACCGTTGGTGGCCGAGTGACATAAGGCCTTCTGCAGTTAGTCTTTAATGGCCAATGCCGAAATTAATAAGGACAGAAACCAGTTCAGTGTAAACATAGAGCTCTACAATGGCGGAGGAAAATTTTTAAAAGGTTTGAGAAAACTGTTAGTGATAATATAGGAAACTACTCCAAAAGCGGGGGTTGAATCCACGTACACCGTAGCCTCACACTAGCAGAGTCGTTCTTTGTAAAGTATGGGATACGACTGAATACATATAATGCTTAGCAATTAATAATGCATCAATAGGGGGAAGACGAATACTTTAAGAAAAAGGAAACACTGCAAAAAAATGTGCGAGTGAAATTATGTCACAAAATCTGATATGAATACAAGTAATTGATTTTCAAAACAGTACAAAAATAACTAGAAAAAGAAACAGTATCTTTTGAACCTTGCCACACTATGTAGATGATTCGTATACTGCACTGGTGAACTGGTCGGCGCACTAGTACCATGCTACGCCAATCTTCATTGGCACTGACCGTACCACAGAAAAGTTCTGCAGGGCAGTCGAAATTAAGAATTCTGCCATCACAGACGGTGTTAGGCGACTATGAAGGTGTAAATTTCGAAAGCAGGTGCTATCTACTTTATCTTCTATTGGGTAAACCGCCACTTGCAATCTGATTTCAAGCAATAATAGACAAAAAATACAAGGATTTTTCCCCAAGACTCCGTTTTTTTTTTTTTTTTTTAAATCTGTTCTAACTCTATACGATGTTAAACAATCAGCGGAACCAGCTGTTAAAAAATCCACTGAACTAGTCGCTACTAAAACGTAAGGCGTCCATTTTTGGAAACTGACGATATCTCACCTGCTAAAGTGCTCCACTGTTTCGTTAGAATTGGTTACGATGCTGACACGCCTATCACAACAACACATAAAAGTTTTTTGACATTACCGGCGGTATGGTAGGAGAGTGATTATGGCACTTGCCTCGAAAACTCCACTGCGGTGGCTTTGCTGTGTTCATGTGAGATACTTCAAGTCTCTCCATGACTCGCATTCCTTATTAAACTATAGGCGCAGTCGACAGAGGCTGAATGCATGGCTAAGAAATTCGGACAAAAGGTTGTATGACCACAAGAATTTACTTTCATTTATCCGCGATGTGACATTTCTCGGAACAGTACCTGATTTTTGATACATGAGTTCTCTGCTGTTATCTATCGCTGCCACCGAGCGCACATCATAATAGTTTAAGGCAGCGTATTCCGAACTGGAATGCGTGAGAAGTTTAGCAAAAATGTAATTTCCATAACAGAACATATATAAATAAAAATATATGCACATAACTAAACTTTGATAACATATCCGGTACACTTAATTTAATTTGAAATTTTATAGCTAACGGCCACTAGAAGTGCAAGTCGCAAGAAACTCAAATTTAAATGTCACTCGTAGCTGAACCATCACCAAAAGTGGTTTAGCGGAATGCGAATGAATCTTTTTTAATAATTATAATAATTTAGAACTCACATATTTTAATCCTAATATTCTTAATTTTTGACGAATGTATAAATGTTTGACTGTTTATAAGACAAACACCGCTAATCACTTGTAGAACCGATTGCCACCACAAAATATAAGTTTAAATTTTAATGCCTTAGCATCATAACATATTTTGATAGAGATTGCAGAGAGCTGTAAACAGAGTATTTCCCTGGGAATATTCCGTCCATAATGAACGCTTAGTAGCCTAAATGAAAATAGCATTTTTTCTAATTTTTTTTCTATTGCATAGTCTTTTAGAATCATTCAAATAAAATCTTTACTTCATAGTCGCAAAGAGGTGCGGCTGTTTTTTTTTTCCCCCCCCCTTCTTCTTAGATTTACGCCTTGTTGACATCGAGGTCATCAGTGGCGGGAAAGGGCTGAGAGCAAGGAATGGGAAGGTACTTGGCCATAGTCTTTTATAGAAACTATTCTGGCATTCACGCGGAGTGATTTGGGGAAACCATGTAAAATGGCCGGACGGGGATTCTAATCCACGTCCTCGTCAATGTGCTCACCCACCACGCTCAGTGCGTTTACTAGAAGTGAACTGTGTGGCGGTTTAGCGAGGGGGGGAGGTAACGGTGAAAACCTTTTACTTCTTTTTATATAATTAAAGAAACCTTAGGCCGCTAATTTATTTGGTACTCAAATGGCGTACAGGCGAGGCTTATTTATCGTTAACATTGACACATTGAAATATGATAAAAAGAACTATGCAAAGCCTCTTCTTACAATTGCCAACACATATTAACAAATAAACAAAAGCATCAAAATACAACCACCTTTAAATTAATCTTGAAACAAACTCCCAATGTCAATTGGCAAGCAAGAAAGCTACACACTTGATTTGTTTAAATGAAAGCTCCCGTCACAATGATCGGGAACCATAAATCAAACACAGTATTGGCATCAACTGTATTCAATCTCAAATGCCGGGCGCCAGGATAATTTATATTATCCACCAAGTGTGGCTTTAAGAAAGTCTGCCCCAGCTAGCTCAATATTTGGGGGTGCGAGAACTCCTAATCATTCAGTGGCCGTTACAGGGCTGTACTCAATGACCGAATAAAAGTACCACACTGCACTTGTAGGATGATTACCGTGACGGCGATGTATTTCCCGCGACGGCGGAAGTACTATAGCCCCTTGGCTATAGCGGACAAAGCACCACGTCCGTGCAAGCGTAATGGATGCGTGCACAGTGACCTCACTGTACAACACGCTTATTAACCCTCAGGTTCGAAGCCAAGAGCGATCTCCAGCTTCGGCAGATCCGCTCCTTCTCCTCTGAAGGCTCGGAACCAAGTCCTCTCTCCAGCGTCCGCCGGAAAAAGCCTCCTCTTACACTCGTGGTGTACATGAAAAAAAATACACCATCGTTACAAAATGCAAAGGAACGTCTCTGTCGATTGGTTCTTCTGCCATTTTTAAGCTCCTCCCCTTCGGCTGTCACGATAGGCGAACCTTGTCTTCCTCGACTCGGGTGAACTCGGGATAGCCTCGGACATTTCCGTCAGCTGTGACCTCCGAAATTCCCCCGTTCGTAAAACTTGGGCTCGGGTAGTTTGTTCACCTTGGTTTACCGTTTCCCCGGAGCTAAGGGATTATACGCCTGACCGACTGCGTGAGAAGGGTAGCTGGTGTCCATTGTCCCTGGCCGCCGCCAGGCTGTCGCGCCTCTCTGGCGCGTCTGGCTCACGTGCCACACACACACTGACAACTCTTTCCGATAATTTTTTCTCTATTCTTTTTATATATATAAATATGCAAAAATATATATATAAAAATGTACGGAATGACCCATTTTTGGTCATTCTGCTACATATGCCACCCAGTTAATTTTAAAATTATTGTCTAATACGATAATTTTAATACAATAACCATAATTTCAATGTACTTAATGATCTGATACAATCATTTATAGTTAAAAATATTTGAAGCTTTGGTTTTCACTCTATCCCTTTCGCTCGTGATTATAAAATCAAGTTAATTACTCTGCAAGGAAATTACACGCGCTGCGAATAGGAATTGTTCCGGCCATTTTCTTACAAAGGATTTACATGTAGCCTGAAGCAGAGCCTTAGCGAGAACCAATCATTCTTAAATCTATACACAAATAGCTATAGATAAAATAAGAAAAACCAGACTGAAACATACAGGAAAAAAACATGATAAACATAATATAAAAAAAATGCACATGAAGTTACTGTTGTTATCTCTCAAACAAGTTAAAATTGCAATTACTGCAAATGGCGTGTAAACCTCAATTTTAAGCTTCATGCCCGAACTTGTCAACTTTTCTGCGGGTGTTCATGACGCTTCTACCGCCAATGAATGCCAGATTAAGAACGATATGAACCCAACTGAAATAAAAATCAACATTCCTTGTAACTGAAGTTAGTATCAAAGATAAATCACCTTAACATGAAACAGTTAGCTGAATTATTGAACTCATCCCGTGAACAAAATGTTTCCATTTAGCCTTTACAAATGCAATCAACTGTAACTTACTCCCCTTTGACCTTGCTCAACCGTTAACAAAATAACAGCAAAGTGTCGCGATAACTCGCCAGTGTTCCTGTCATCATTCAACTTAGGATTCCTTATTCCTGTGATGACCAGCACAATTTGAAAACTCTTTCCGGCAAGAATTTCGTGTTCTATGGGCATTATTCACGGCAAGTACGCCACCTTTAATAGACACACAAAAAAAAAGGAAGCTAAAACATGTTGGCAAGATAACTTTAGATCTTTGACCAACTACAGACAAAGCGACACCGCGCTCGCTGCAAGCTTCTGCCCAGAAAAATACCATGTAACAACCTAGCGGTATAAACGTTACATCGACCTGATTCATCACAAAACGTTGAAATCTTTTGTTTATGTCACAGAATATTCTTGGAAAGCATATCACAACATGTGTGTCGCCGTTAGATGAATTCTGATCGCGAAGATAAGAGGTTGGGAGCAACAACAGCGTTACATTTTACCTGCGACTGCATATCAACTTTTACGGCACAGGAAATCATTTAAAATTTCAGGACTTTATCCAATCACGTCCACCTAACATCGTGAAAGTCAATTTGACTATAAAAATTTCACGTGGGCAAAATATAAAGTTCGGAAATGTTGATTCAGCACCTGGTTTCCGATGCGGATTTCATTCTATCTGTAACCAGCAAAAACATATGTTCCATACAATGAGCAACCGGCGAATAAGCCTTCCAGTCTTTGCTCGTTAATGGGTAGGTCCCATTGAAGAGGCTGCTTCTACCTGAGGGGACCCTCTTACCAAACAAAGGCTCTCCTGTAGTAGCAGTTCTGGGAATATCTGTGTCAGGTGTTGTCCGAGCACGACCAACCTTACGGTATCCGCGTTTAACAACTTCAAGTTTGCATCCACAACATCTGCGCGACACAGCTTCCTTTTGCTATTAATCTATTTATTTGTTATACAAAATTTAAATTTATATTTACATCTCAAAACTATTCAACTAGAATTCCCGGTTACAAACTGTACAAGCACCTGTACATTTTTGAACCGATAGTGATAATTATTGCTCGGCTGGGAGTTCGGGTCGAGCTTCTACTACCGTGACCGCATTCATTTTCGGACCCGTCTTTACGAGATTGCCCGTTATTTTCTCTGGGCCTTCATTTTTCCACGGAACCGTCCGTCCTTGTTGGTAGGGTTTTCCGTCGTTTCCCTTCCAACGCTTGTTTCGATGATCCTTTCCTTGTTTTGAATAGTCACCGTGGGAATTTAGTTCCGACTCCTTTCGCCCCGAATCTTTCTCATCCCGCGTTTTAGCGTTCATTGCCCGCTGACCAATGGCATCCAAATTCTTCAAAGTATCCAGCAACTCCGGAATGGTGCGAATCAGCACAGGATTTATATGTGCCTGTACGTGAGGACTGAAATGCGTGACGACCGCGTCAATAAATTCGCCGTCTGACATGGATACGTCAAAATACCTCGACTGTATGACCAGTCTCTCGACGTAATTTTCCATCGAGTCGTTGACCTGCGGGTCATATCTGCTCTGATGAAGTTTTAGCCTTGCCTGATTCTGTATTTTTGTGGACCAGAATGTCCGTAAAAATAACTCTTTGAATTCATTGTATGACATACCCGGTTGGTAAGCTAGCAACAGCCATGGGCGGTCCGTTTCAAAGAAAGAATGTTCAATGATCAGCAATTTCGCTGTTTCCGGCACTCCCTTTATATCAAAATACCTGTCAAGCTCAGAAATATATGCTTTTGGATTGATATTTTTACGTGAGCCAAACCGTGGAATCTTTAACTCGACATTGCTGACAGCGTAATGTCGACACGTTGCATTTATCGATCCACCACTCGCGCAAGAATCATTTAAGTTGTTTATTTTCTTTTCAAATAAGGATAACTTAGATCCTGTATCCTGTACAAACTTTTCTTGTGAAATCTGAAGCTCTTTCTGACCGTCTTTAATCTGTTCGATTGAACCAGACAGAACTTCGATTTCAGTGTTCACTTTCGTGAACTTAGCCTCGGTTTGGTCCTTGACTGAATGTACAAATTCGGAAATTTGTCCGAGGTTCGCACTGCTTTCAGCTCGGGTTCTCAACTGACTGGTTAGTAGACTCTAAACGTTTACATAACTCATCATTTGAATTTTTCAGTGAATCACAAGTTTCAGCTAATTTATCTGTGGTCTGGGACAAACTATTGACGTCCGACCTAATGCTAGCTTTAAAACTCTTCACTTCTTCCGAGATCTGCCCTTGAAAGCTGGACAATCGTTCTTCAACCATCCTGAGAGTAACCTCATGCTTCTTGTCAAGTGCATCGATTTTCTCTGACAACTCATCTTTTACGCCAGACAACTGTGACTGCATTTGTGCTAGAAATGCCATGATATCGCCCAGTTGTATGTTTTGTTGTGGAACTGGTGTAGTGTTTTCTGGATTGTGGGTGTTTTTAGCAATGGGTGGAACTGAGATCTTTTCTGAGATACTATCAGAGACATTTGGAAAATTTTCCATATCTGTCTCCCCGATGCTTGTCGTGGATTGAGAGCTATAACCCGCTTCAGAAGCTAAATCAACATTTGTATTCGTCTCCGTTTCTGCCATAGTTCGTTGATGCATTGTCTCTGAATTTAATTCATTCATCATCTCACTACTTCCCGAAATTACAGATAAGTTTTCTATTAAAACAATCCCGGATCTAAGCTTCATTAACGGACTCTATAATAGCAAACATGAAACTCCCGCAAACGAACGAAATAAATCACAGAAATACACAAATTCCCCGCTCAACACGAAATCAAATAGAAAATCTAACATCAATCCCGCGATTTCAATACAAAAATTCAGCAATTTTGCATCACAAACACGCAATAAAAAATAAAATTGTAACCACAGATTTTGCAAAACAGAACACAACAAACATCAAGCAACGCCGTCATGAACACAACGCATCCAAGTGCACGTGGACAGAACACTCTGCACAAACACATCAATTTCAATTACACATGGAGTGTTTTGAAAAACAAACTCCATAATCATTGAAAAATTATGAATGGATTGTTCAAATAATCAAAGCAACATGAAAACATGAGCAAATTGAACGTTAATAAAAAACACAAAAATATGCAAGCTACACAAAAATTTGAAAATAGCCAGAACAGTGTGTACTTTTAAAACCCAGTCATTGAGATATTATAATCGCTTGATTAATTAAATCGAAGCCGAACGTTGGGCTAGCCAATTGTGGCGGTTTAGCGAGGGGGGGGAGGTAAGGGTGAAAACCTTTTACTTCTTTTTATATAATTAAAGAAACCTTAGGCCGCTAATTTATTTGGTACTCAAATGGCGTAACAGGCGAGGCTTATTTATCGTTAACATTGACACATTGAAATATGATAAAAAGAACTATGCAAAGCCTCTTCTTACAATTGCCAACACATATTAACAAATAAACAAAAGCATCAAAATACAACCACCTTTAAATTAATCTTGAAACAAACTCCCAATGTCAATTGGCAAGCAAGAAAGCTACACACTTGATTTGTTTAAATGAAAGCTCCCGTCACAATGATCGGGAACCATAAATCAAACACAGTATTGGCATCAACTGTATTCAATCTCAATGCCGGGCGCCAGGATAATTTATATTATCCACCAAAGTGTGGCTTTAAGAAAGTCTGCCCCAGCTAGCTCAATATTTGGGGGTGCGAGAACTCCTAATCAATTCAGTGGCCGTTACAGGGCTGTACTCAATGACCGAATAAAAGTACCACACTGCACTTGTAGGATGATTACCGTGACGGCGATGTATTTCCCGCGACGGCGGAAGTAGCTATAGCCCCTTGGCTATAGCGGACAAAGCACCACGTCCGTGCAAGCGTAATGGATGCGTGCACAGTGACCTCACTGTACAAACACGCTTATTAACCCTCAGGTTCGAAGCCAAGAGCGATCTCCAGCTTCGGCAGATCCGCTCCTTCTCCTCTGAAGGCTCGGAACCAAGTCCTCTCTCCAGCGTCCGCCGGAAAAAGCCTCCTCTTACACTCGTGGTGTACATGAAAAAAAATACACCATCGTTACAAAATGCAAAGGAACGTCTCTGTCGATTGGTTCTGCCATTTTTAAGCTCCTCCCTTCGGCTGTCACGATAGGCGAACCTTGTCTTCCTCGACTCGGGTGAACTCGGGATAGCCTCGGACATTTCCGTCAGCTGTGACCTCCGAAATTCCCCGTTCGTAAAACTTGGGCTCGGGTAGTTTGTTCCACCTTGGTTTACCGTTTCCCCGGAGCTAAGGGATTATACGCCTGACCGACTGCGTGAGAAGGGTAGCTGGTGTCCATTGTCCCTGGCCGCCGCCAGGCTGTCGCGCCTCTCTGGCGCGTCTGGCTCACGTGCCACACACACACTGACAACTCTTTCCGATAATTTTTTCTCTATTCTTTTTATATATATAAATATGCAAAAATATATATATAAAAATGTACGGAATGACCCATTTTTGGTCATTCTGCTACAACTGGAAGATCTTGTATTTCAGTGATAGCATGAAAATAGCTGCATCAACTAGTGCACGATTTGAGATTTGCAACTGTTTCATTATAGTGTCTCTTACAACTTAAGCTTTGTGCCGCAATCGTTGATATTAAATATACGACGGCTTGAAAATCACCCACGTAGGGATCAGGAGATATTAGCCTTGTAGTAGCGTCATTAAGGCTTTGTGGCATTGCCTATTTGATCACTGGCCCTTCGTTGTTGTGGCCAAATGAGATGTTACAAACCTAGAAAGAAGCAAGGACCTAGTGTTTTAGATAAAGGCACTAAAACTAAAAGACCTGTGCGAAAATTTCGCATATAAAATACCATGAATATCGAACCGGAATAAAACTAAGCTGAACAAAACATACAGAGTACATCTCTGAGAATTCCGAGAGTAAACTGTTGGCATATAAATTGTATGGAAAATACAAGTATTTTCTTAACAGAAAAAATGTCCGCAAATCTCGTTGCAGTAGAAAATACGCATAATTTACCTTTATCTCTGGTGATATCGGATGCTGCTGTCTATAGGTTACGAGAACAATCCTTATCGAAGTGTCTTATACGCTTTACTTTGACATAAATACTTTTGTCGTTTACGGGATAAATTCCATTCTTAATTTATGATGTTACCAAAGCGGAGATATTAATATTAAAATTGATACAGCATTTATAGATTTTGATTAAGTACGAATGAAGATAAGCGGCTCGCCACAAAAAAACACCTTTTACAAATAATATATATAGTGAGTATAGTTGGCAGTACTTATCCCCCGTCTCCCTGTACAGGTGTTGCTAGGCGTGTGACAGGTGAGCGAGTGTTTGTGATGGACCCTCCAGCCGCCCGCGGTCCTTGAATTATTGATGGACAGGTCGCTGCGGCTCTCCTAATGAAAAGTAAGCAAATGAGCGCGGCCGCGCCTTTGTTTTTATTCGGCGGTCGCAGTGTTAACATCGCAATAAGACTCCGCAGCCACTCGCCCAAACCGGCTGCCCTTAAACTTTGTTAGGTAATTTCACAGCTTGCTTTGATCCCAAAGCTACTGTTAAAAAAACAATTTGGCAGCAAAAAAGTAAAATAAACCTTTGAATGTGATATGAGGTAGGCAAGTGACGGGATTTCATTCCACCCTGGTGGTATTTTTTCTCTGCGGCAGAACCACTGAGTTGCGAAACTATTTATTTCCCTGCATTCATCAGTTTGTTTGTGGATTTTGTAATTTACGTACAATTAGGGCTTTAGAGTCTGATTTTACAAAAACAACCGTGGGTGTTTGCATTGGAACATACCCGACTAATTTTGTGAATTTCCGAAAATTATTTTGAAAAACGGTGTGACTGTATTGGAAATGGATTCCTCAATGATGCAGTTACATTTACCTTGGTCAAAGATGTTCCATCCGCAGACTTCTTGCGTGGGTTGTATTGTTTCCTGTATGACAATTTATTTATTAAAAACGTGTACTCTTCAATCAGCCTCTAAAACTGCAACAGATACTAAGTAGAAATACTGCTTCGCTATTCTTTGGTTCACAAGAGGAGGATAGACTTTTCTTGAAATTTAATCTTGGGACCTGTAATGATAAATCAGCAATGGTTTACTCATTTACTGTACATCACGGTGATAGCGTGTATTTTCGTGGAGTGCTGAACACATATTATTAATGTCCATTAAATAAAAAACGAACCAATGAATAGAGCATAATAGAACGGGAGATGTGTCTTAGAATATCCGCGTACATGTTGTTTATATTTAATTCCACGAGACATGGTTTAATATTAATTATTACTATATTTTCGGAGTATGCCGACTGTTTATTTGACAATCTAAGCTTACGGCTGCCATTCTATAGCATTCCTTTTTCAAATAACCAACGCGGCATATCCCAAAAATGTAGTAATCATTACTAAAAGGATGGGCGCGGGAGCCTGAAAAATCATTGGACTAATATTGTTCTAAGATCTACGTTATCAGATTTGTTCTGTGGAGTGGTGAAGTGTTCTAGGCTGCTGCCTTTTATAACAGAAACAGCGTGCGTGATTTTCTCAGTTTCTCCACCAATGGGGTGCTCCGCGCAATGTTTCTCGCACTTAAAACTCGGTATTGACCGCATCCAATTCTGTCCAGAATGTCCTTATAGATGTAGCTGTCCGTGGAATAATTAAGCTTAATGACGGAAACCCGTGCGCGGTGGCTGCAAATTCTAGATGAATGCGTTTTCTACAAAAATGTTCGTAACATTATAAAAAATATTTCGTCATCGAGCACATTAAAGCTAGAATATAATGGTGAGGAAGGAACGGATAAGAAATCAACTGGTAATTAGAAACGAATCATCGAAGGATTTACTCAGTAATAACAGGAAGGCAAGGAAAAACAGAATCAAAAATAGGGATGGTGCTATCCTCCTGTACGAGTTATATTTTGAGCCAGCATTGTTTTTGGTGTTTCGACGCGGGCTGTCGCGTGGAGAGATCGCTCCTACGGCTGCCGCGCCGCGCCCGGCAGATCTCATTTCCCTTCAGACGCGCACAAAGCGTTTGCGTCACGGCGCGGCCACATTCATTTCTATCTCTTCGCAGAGTCTGCCTGCCGTGGCTCTGACGTGATGCCGCGTGTGCAGTGTTCCCTGCAATGAGAGAAGTCAGCCTCCGATATTTCTATAGCTGGACTGCATGACAACTTTTGTCAGCCAACACATGATACCCTGCAATAAATGTACACACTTGAAGTTCCACGAATACTGGTTTTAGATTAAAGGACTTTTTCTGTGAAATATGACTCTGCTGAATACTATCATTTGGAGAAAGTTTTCGGTTTTGGCAAAATCTATACGTCGCATATTGTTCAATGACAAGTACTGTTGGCCTGTATAATAAGGCAATAAAAATATTATTTGCATTCCTCTTTTAAGGGACGTCCATTAATTACGTGAGGTATTTTTTCTTAGGTTTGGAACATTCTCCTCATCCTTGGTGAGATTTTTATCGACGTTCTCGCCTTAAATGAGATTTAGTGAGATTTTTCCGGATCCCCTCCCCCTGTTATGAAATCTTCTGTTGACTGCACTGTCTATTCACATTCTGGTTGTATTCTAACCAATGTTCTAAACTAGGTGAACATTAATAAAAAAAAGTGAAAGTAGTTAGCTGATGACTAGATATAGATTCATCTTTGCAAGCCTAACAATGAACGGTGGACTACAGAATGGAATCGTCTCAATATCTGACCAAGGAAAAGTCAACCATGATCTAGAAAATGGATACTTGGCATCCTTTGATAGTCGAAGAAAATTATTAGAGGGTTTCCACGAAAATAAAAAGTGCTCGTTATAGTAATATGCTCAGTAAAAAGTTGAAACCTAAACTATTAAACGCAGAGGACCGATTTTACGGTTGTTTGGACCTTGCGTGACAATCCACAACACCTGAAAGCAGCGGTTGCGAGATGAAAATCGAAGATAGTTGCATTTGTTGCTCGAAATAGCTTATGATTTAAGAAATACGAAACCTTGTTGGTAGATACAGTTTTACTCTTTTATAGCTTTATTTTGTTGAAACACGTGTGATTCCAGAAACCTTGAGACTAGGATGGCATTGACTGAACACCCGTAAAGTTATTTGTTCAACGTTAATAGTTACTTAACGAAAAAATTATTTTCTAATGCAGTTACTGAAAGTCCATCAATGGGGTATAAACATATGTATTTACGATTCTACAGTATCTACACTAATATATAAGAAAGTATCTGTATCTGTATCTCTGTCTTTTCGCTACGTTTTCACTGCTGAACAGATTTCGATGAAAGCTGACAAGTAATTACTATGTCTCATTAGGAAGAACGTAGGATACTTTTTTGGGGATAATAACATTTTTCTTATGAAATTTTCAGAACTAACCAAACTGTAATAGACAGACGGATAGCGTGTGCACGTTTCTGTAATGTCATATCGATTCTCAGGCTTTGTTCCTCTTGCAGTCGGTTTGTGTACAATCTGTTCATAAAATTTCACGTACAGACACTGCTCAAAGCACGTGCTATCATCTGGCTGTTTTATCCAAGCCTCCGTTGGGCTAGTTTAGATATTTCTTCTTTTCCCTTATATAGTCACACCTCACACAGCGGACATTCTTTGCCTCAAAAGAAACATCATCTTTGCCGAAAAATGTTAACAGTTCATCCAGTGTTCCGAAAAACGAAGCAGATATATTACTTTGGCTCAGTATGGGACCAAAACATTGGAATCACCACAGTTAACACTTGGCACTAAACCCGAAAAGAAAATGCAGTTTTACAATATGAAACCTGCAAAAAGCGTGATGATTTATATAACAGTGATTATTATTTGAAATTCCTGATAATAGTCCCACCTATCCAAAATAAACACCAGTGACACCACGACTCACCCTGTACTTAGCCACCGTGTAAATTCGCTTCTGGATTATGCTGTGTGTTTTAATCAGATTTTTCATAATCCATTTTACCTATTCGATGGCTGAATTTCGTATTCAGCTTAAAAAGTTAATAAATGCAGTCTGATTTGGTGGCGCTTAAGTGCCCAAATTTTCGATCATCTGATTCCTGTTTAGTCTTACAAGGGACACCTTAGACCTCGAACGCTCGGGACCGCACGAAAACATGCTTAGAATAACAAGCGACCACAAACAAACCTCTGACGTGTGTCATTTCTATGTAAAAATTGCACTCTGCCTCAAGTAACATACTGATTTTGTAAGACTACCAAACCACATGTGAAGATATATGATCGTTATTTCATCAGGAAACTTCACTCTGTGATTTACAGTCAATTTGCTGCTCCTACCTATAAGCCTATGTTGCAATATGGTTGGTGAAAGCCAGGTTATGACATTGACATACCAACATCATCATTTAAAAATGTAGTTAGTGTGGCTTTTGATATTGGATTGCTTGAATGCGAAAGTGATTTTAAATGTGGTAACGCGGCTTTAGTGAAGTGTGCATATTGTTCTCTTCCACTTTGTTTTAACCACTTCATCGAAATCCCGCATCTGCCCTTTGAGGACTAGTATAAGCACTATTAGGTGTGTGGTACTTCTTTATATGCGTGTTTTGCGCTATGTAAAGTACTTTAAGCAGAAAGTTTTTGGCACTGTTGATTGAAAATGTAATTATACACTTACGTCATTGAATTACGTGTAACTTCCTTCATATGATATTGATATCTCGTTACTTTGTTTCTCTCTATTAAAACGTTTGAGTCGAATGCAACGTTTTGCTTGTAGATGGTACACACCACTGTTTTGTTGATGATCGCATGTTTTCGTGTGGTTCCGAGCGTCCGAGGTCACAGGTGTCCCTTGTTTTCTGCGTTATGAAACCACTTTACAAAAATTCCACACATCACACTTCACTTCCTGATGATGAAAATATTTCTCCTTCATTTTCTGATGTGATTATTTTGTGTCTGCAATACATAAGCTTTGTTGACTACAAGTTGGGAGGAGGCGAGGTGGTTACTCTGTTGTCACTCAAGGTTTGGCTTCCCGGTAGGAAAATTCCGATGCTACATCACGGCAGACGACACGTGACGTAAGAGGTGAGGACAACACACGCAAAGCTCTACACGAAACCAAACCGCAGACTCGTAAACCAGCCCGTAACACACGCTATTGAATCACCGCTGTCAGACAACACTTAGTACTAGAGGCCAGTACGCACTTAACGGGAGAAATTACGCCATGATCAGAGTGTGTATGCTGACTGCGTTCACTATTCGGCGAACAGTATCTCTGAACCCTCTTTCTCAGACATCACAACATGAAAGCTAAAAACTTATATCAGGAAGTGAATGAAGTATCATGTACGGAATTTTTTCAAAGTGGGTATATCTCGCAGACAACCGCTAGGTCTCAACAACAATGAGATGATAAAAAATGAGGGAATTTTAGCGACGCCATATCGGATTGCAGTTATTTAATTTTTATGTTTGACTCTAAATTATATGACATGGCTCTTTCGTACAGTTTTCTCGCTGTACCCACCTGGTGGACTTATTTTACGCGACAATAACTTAGCTTACCAGCCGTTCTGTAGAACCTGCCGTTGATGAGAAAATGGAGGGGAGATCGGCATTCACTGCGGTGGTTACACAAAATCTGATAAAGATGTAATAAGAGAGGAAGCAAACTGTTGAAATATACAATTCTTTTCTCAAAATACAGGATTGTGATGACCCAAAGATTTTGTCGATAAAGGCATAAAATTGGTGAATCAAATCCATTTGCGTGGATACAATACTCCACTACAGTTTTACTGAATTGGCTTAATCAAAACAACCAATGACGATTGCAGGATTTCAGGTACGTAAATCGGATCATTCGAGAGGGAAAGATATCGTGCCGTGAAATTTAGGGGTTTGTCGCCAGTAAAACAAAAATAACGGTAAAGAAAGTATCACAAGAAACGAAATCTGGTCAAATTACAACAGATAATCTCAATTTCGGTTGTATATCTAACTTGAGTTTGAAATTTTCGTGAAATTATCTGTAGGTATTTGAAGTCATGTAATTCGAGAGGATGTGGGTATTCAGATTTGGATTTTCTATAGTTTTCCCAAATCTTTCCAGGCGAATACCCGGATGCTTCATTCAAAAGGCTATGGTCAAATTCCTTCACGTTCCTTGCCGCGTATCCTTTCTCGCCTCTAATGACCTTAACGTCGACGAGGCGTAAAGCCATAAGTTAACATAGTCATCTAGCAGTGGTTCAGTAAAGTACATGAGAATTTTACTATATACTGCAGTTTTAAATTTTTAAAATTAAAAAAAAATGACACCTCGTTTGCAGGTGACATTTAATGGATAGAACGACATGCGTATGAGAAAGCAGAGCCGTAATTCATTGCTTACTCAAACTGATCAGCCAAGTTTGGAAGTCTGCAGGCGTCCCGTCGATCGTGGTCCAAATTGTGTACGTCGGCGTTACACTCAATAACTTCAATGACTAGTATTTTATCGTAGTTAAAACAAAATGTCTATGATCCTGAAACAATTAGATTTGAGGAGATATTTAAATTTCGAGCAGCTGTTCGATATTAGCTCAATTGCTGTATTATTTTCATACACGCAATAGCTGCACCAAACACTCGAAAGTATTTCGTAATCCACCTTTTTGTACTTTCGCTGTATTTCTTCTAAATTTTCCTATAAAATAGTAGCTTATTATGATTATTTCTGGTTCGTTGATTTTTACTTGGTACTACTCGAAAAATGAAAGCAAACGAGCATGGTAGGTAACTAGTATATCATGTATTTTTGCAGTGGTTGAGTGTCTGCATACGCAGCGATACCTACACAATGTTATCTTCCGCCGTTGCGATACGTCGACAATACAGACACTGTGGTTGGAGATTATAGTTCGATCGGAAGCTCTGCGACAGCTTTCTTCCGACAAACTTGAGAAATAATTAACAGCTTTGTTCCAACAAAGTTACGAAAATGTTTTGATGGAAAGCAATCCCACATCCAGTACGCGAGCCGTCGATACAATTGCAGAAAATGCAACTGAGCCATCACATTGCGACACTGCGTGAGGTCTTTATCGGTGGTCGCCTGCTGAGTCGTCGCACGGACGATCGCAGTCTTCCTCTTCATTGGGGATAAGCGCTACCCAGGCTCGCCAGCGATGTTAACATTTCGCCGTGTGGGCCAGCAGTGTGTACCTGTGGCAGTGTTGCCTGCCGCTGCCGCGTGGCGGCGTTGCCGTGCCGGCCGGCCAGCTGTGAGCCGCGGCACCTGCCCAAGGTGAACCGGTACGACCTACAGTACTACACTCCCTCTCACCACACTCGGAGCTCCCTAATCTCTCTGCTGTGTGCTGCCATATCTGCAAGCAGCCCCTATCCCCCCCCCCTCAACTCACATTCCTGCCTTGTGCTTTCTCTGCACTAGCTACGCTTCTTCCCACAGGAGAAACACGTACCGTTTGCTCCGCTGTTGATACTTTCTTTCCCCTTTACTCAATTTCTCTCCCAATCTTAAAACCCATTCACATCTTTGAAACTGTTGTTCATCGTCTGATTCTCTCATTACTGCATTGTAGAGCGGGTAGCCACCATGTTTGAAACCTCTTGCCAGAAATGTGACAAATATCGTACAAACTTATGAATACAAATATTTGAGTGATTTTTAGGTAAAAACTTCTTCTCACAGATCAGTCCTCTGTTCTTGTGTACTACTTCCTACTTCGCTATTTCTTGAATTTATCGTACAGTGTATTCAGAATATGTCATCCATCTTTATTCACACACCCTTTCTCATTTACCAGAAAGGAACTGACTCTGCTCGTGTTAGTATCAGACTGTTTCATCTCGAGCAAAACCAATATTTTCCGAAATAATTCTAGGCAAATGCCGGGAAGGTTCTTTAAAATGGCCATTGCAGAATTTCTTTTCTTTCCTTTCCTTGCCCCAATCGTTTCCCGTCTTTAATAACCTGGACGTCCACGAGGCGTACAACAATAAAGCAAGCAATATTTCTGTATGCTTTAATACATTTCGAGCTGATATAAATGTCGTCCTATATAGGCCTATGGTTGAAATCAGTGTTACATGTGACATCTGATATTAGTGTTCATATTTACAACTAGCTGATACCCGCGACTTCGTACGCATGGGTTAACAATTTCTTTGCCAGAATTGAATATAGAAAGTTGTTATTAACGAAGGATTGGTCCCAAAAAACACCTAGTCGGCATAATATGACAGGAAAGCTATCACTATATCATTCTAATGTCGAACCTGTCTCTTGAAGAGATTCAATTTCCAACATATTGCTGTCACCATTCGATAAGTTCTCAAAATTTCGTGACTACAACTATTAATCATACCGGTAAAAATGTCCTGTGCCCTTCCTACAGATTTTCTTGTCAAATTCCTTCAATATCAATATAGCCATTCAGTCGTCAAAACGTAACAAAAATACGTACTTACTTCCGCATTTATAGTATTATTACTGCAGATATCACACACACACACACACACACACACACACACACACACACACACACACACACACACACACTGATCATTATAACGTAAAAAAGTGTATACCTTCGATTTTCCTCGCATTGAACCCCTAAATTTGTGATATCTACAGTTTAACATTCAATCCGAATAACCGACGGTCCAGGTGTGACTCTTACGATCAAAAACAATTTTTAAAAACTTTGCCTGCACGGAGATTTGAACCGGACACCACGATCCAAACAGCAGTAAGCAAGCGCTTTAAGCACTGACCCACCAGACGGCTATATGGAAAGACAGTACAGAGACCTACACATCCTACGGGTCTGTCTATCACCGTTCAGTAATTTTTCGAAATAATAAGACAACATTTATTATTTATACAGAAAAGTTTTCAACCAAATGTAGACAGATTTTTCTCCTTGTTTCAAAGGATAAGTGTGCAAACTTCCATCGAAATAGGATGAAAACTGTGGATTTGTATGAAGAACGAACCAACCAACCAACAAACATACATACATACATACATACATACATACATACATACATTCATCTTTATATATAAATATATTTGTGTGTGTGTGTGCGCGCGCGCGCTTTTTTTCTCTCATTTTTCTCCTGCGATCACAGCTAATATTTTACTAACTTTATGCCAATAAATAATTGGGCTTATTCATCATCAATTTTAGGCTCATCAATAAATTATTTCAACCGAAATTCAACTTCATTTTGGAGGTGCACGTATGTGGACAGTGTTGGACAATTTTATAATGACATCATAAATTCGCGTGTGGCTTTAATTACTACAGTTTAGAAAGTTGACTATTGAGTTTTTGTACCGTATCTCTACGTTCAAAGAAACTTGTTTCGTTAACATGTCTGCTTGTTTAGACACTTAAAAGTAAAATTCTAACTATAAAAATTTAATTGGAGGATCTATAATTTTGAACAAAATTTGTGTTTAACTTTTGACAGTTTTCAGTTGATGAATGTGCACATACAAGTGAGCAATAAAAGAACTCTCAAAACCGGCTTGAACATAATTATAGTCTTAAACATCTTCTATAAAGAATCATTCTTCAGTAAATACGTTCCTTTTGAACACAATTTTTTTTAAAAAAATCTGATTATTCAGAGCTACTCATTCCATAAAATAACTGTCAATTTCCTGAGTGTGTATCTTTCTTTTTTAAAAAACAAAAAAACTGGAATTTGAATAACTTTGATCTGAATTCTGTGTATGGATATAGGGCAATGGATTATGGAGGACTGGTTGCACCTCATTAGATCAATATAACCGTCTGCTCTCAAATTCCACTTAACAAGAGTTCATTTCTCGACCTTGCTGCCCCCTCCCACTTGTTGCGTAGCCATTGTTTACACCTAGTGATGTCAGTGGGCAGTGGTCGCCTTGTGGCGTCTGGCATACTACCCGCCGTGCACCTACGTGTCGGTTGCGGCGTTGTATCTGTGTCAGGCGCGGCTGCCGAAGCGGAGTTCGTACTTTATTCTTTCAAACGTCAGCAAAAAAAAAAAAAGGAAGAATTGCCTGTGTAACGAAGTGTTTCGCAAGCGGCTAATAGTGCCGGTATTATTAGCACCCGGAAGATCTTAATTGCATTGCCACTTATTTAGCTGGATGACAACGCGGCACGAACGTCGTGGGATTTGCTTACATCACCGAAAGCTATTCGGGACGCTCTTCATTTCAGATTCCTGACGATACTTCACCATCTGCTCTTTGATCTCAGACTAATGAGTAGAACAGCTGAAACCGTGAAACGAGATGTTCTGAACTGATATTGTTTCCGTCTTGGAGATAGACGCTACGTGTTTCTGGAGTGCAAAGTACATTAAAAATTTAAGCAAACACTATCAGAGACTTAAAATCTTTATTTTTTAAATTACTTATTTAGTAAATTACCCGAAATATGACAGTTTCTGTCTCGTGAGATATACCAATCTTCCCATTCGTACAAAAAGATTTTCCTCTTTTGGTAACAAATAAAAATTCAAATAATAGTTCAAGCTAAATGTGCAGATTACATACATTTTAACAGAACCTGGTAGTTAATAGCAAAGCTAGAAGAGCTTTTTTGTGCATGATATGTGCTGTTAAGTGTTAAACAACTTCTCGTGTCCTGCGTGTGAATTTAAATCATGCCATTAAAAACCAAAACACTTAGTAGAAAACTTCTAAAAACAAGATTTGGTTGAGATAAAATAATTCATGTAAGATGTATGATTCTCACTTCAGGTAATAAGAAATGCTGCATTAGCCTTGTAGTCAACTACTATAAATAGAAATAACATCACACAAGATTATTACGCATCTCTGATAAAATCTATTCTGTACTAGTCATATTTCAACAGTTAAGGAATAATTCTGCAATAAAAATACATAAATTTGTATTTTAAAATGAATATTTCCTAATCCACAGGGGAACACACCATCTTTGAAAACCTGACACCGACTTCTAGGTATTAATAGCTTGATATAAAATTTTAAACTTGCAATAATTATTTGTATATATTTTTGAATATTAAGATTTCTGCAGTTATATTTATCGTAGAATGTTTGCACAAAATTTTTATGCAAAGTGCATAAAACGGAGAAATTTTCAAAATATTGAACTTAAGTTTTCTACTCGCTTTAAACGACAACTACTTGCCATTGTTGGCCCTTAGTTACAATTTATTACTTTTCTTTTTTGTTTTACATTGGAAACCTGTTTAAAGCGTAATACGAACGTGCTGAAAAGTAATAATTTCACGGAGTTCTGCGAATCTCTATTCTGGAAGAGAAATTGGAAGGAAAATTATTTCTGGAGGAGACGTCAGTCGCGGAATGAGTCGAGACAATTGCCTTTGCTGAATTTTATTGGAATCGCAATTTTCCACCCAATTTCCCCGTTTCTTCGAGTAGCGCTGCTCCCATCTGAGGGATGAGAAAAGAGCGCAAAACGAAGTGCGGCCAAATGAGCAGAGAGTCTCTCTGCTCTTTACCATTTTACCACCGTAAAGTGGAACTCAATGTAGCCGTGTAGAGACACGCACCTCATGCTGCCACAGAAGAGAACCTGATACAAAATAAGTAGACGTCTCTGTCTTGTGAAGATGCCTAAAAAAATAGATGTAATTTTTTTTCTATGAGGGACAGTCAAACAGAAATAGGCGAGCGATACTATAACACTTGTTGATGACTCAATTGAGCGTAATCGGTAAGAGTGCTGTAGAGTGCTAAACGCTACACGATTATGTTTCATCTTATTTTTACATCTTATCAAGATCTGTGAACAGCAAGTTGCGAAGACAATAATTATAAACTCGTAACTATCGACTTTATAGTCCAGAAATGTGTTAAGCCGCCAGAAATTTTGAGCATATTTTGTGCATAATTTGAAAATAATACATTCTTGAAGACCGAAGTGCACAGCTGGAATAAGCTCATATGTGAAGGCTGTACTGTAGTTTCTCATCACGCCCATCGTCCCGGAACACGCATGACTCCGCAGAAAATTATACCAACTCACGACCTTATTCACTAAGACACTCAAATAACAGTTCGTGAAATTTGTGGTTTAACTAAAAAGGTTAAGCAAATATACAGAAAATCCTTTTCCCAAAATCACTTCTGTACAAATTAGAGGCTACATGAGCTGGAATTTCACTGAAGCTTTTAATTTTTTCATGCGTATCATTGCCTATGGGTAATTTTGAGTTCATCAACATATTCCTTAAACGAGGAAGTTTAGCACGCAGTGGCATGCGGAAGGAGAAGCATCTCTGGCGAAGACGAAAACCTGTTTGTCCGCTGGCAACGTTCTAATGATAGCGTTTTGGGATGTTAAAGGTGCTGTGTACGACTATTATATACGTGAAAGTTGAACTTGCAATGCTGCATGCTACTGCGAACTCTCGTGGAAGATTAGAGATATCTGACCGAAAGATGTAAGATTTCCATCCGCAGCCTTCTGTTTCTGCACAATGTGCAAAACATGAAAATCTACACTGGACGGTTACGGATCGTCTCTTTCATAATCCAAATTTGTCACTACACAATTGGCTACGTACACAATATTTGACGCAATGCGTATAAGTAACGTTGTATTTGTTTCCCTATATATTATTCTAATGAAAGTCATTTATTTATAAAATTTATCGTTCATAACTTGATCTATTCTCATTTAATTTCTTCTTTTTGTAATCCGTAATTTATTGTTTTTCACTTTAAGTTAAAAGCTATATAAATTTTTAATAAAAATAGCAGTAGTTTCGTATACTCATCAATACATGGTGACAAAGCTTTAATTGACCGTGGAATTCGCCTCTGCCGCACGCCTAACCTAATCCCTAATCCCGAATCACCGTGTAAAGACCGTCTAAAATCTTAAGTGATATCCTAGGCTTACTTCGTAGACGCGAAATAAACACTATCGGAGGTGAAAGTTGAGTTAACCTGGAGGCACGAACTTGTAATCTAACTCTACCATTATCAAAAGTAAGCACTTTTATTTTTTCCTGTCTAAACGGAAGTAATATTTTTTTTTTAAATGCCGACTAAGCGGACTCGAATGGGCAGCCACTGACAGCGCAACGGGTGAGCTACATCTCGAAACCTACTGCACCAAAAGTCAGCTGGGGAAGATTTTAAGCTTTATACAAAAAAATCGAAGGAATAGGAAGATGCCGATGATAATGTTATTATTCTCAAAAATGAAATGGGTTCTAAAAAATTACATTCTTCAAGAAATTGCTTATAAATCTGTAGTTAAAATGTAACAGAATAAAACTAAATACATTGCGCATAGGCACAATAGATACTAATACAACAGGAAAAGATTCGATGGATACATAAAATCAAAGGGAATAATACAAAAGGTAAAAAGAGATTGATGGAAATTAGAATTGATTTATAAGCTCACCCAAAACACAGTAAAAATAAATATCATTCACTGCACAAAATAAACACTACGCATAGTGTCACATAAATATATTTTTTTCCCCCTTAGAAAGCTTACTGTGCTTGCGTTCAACATGTATACAGTTTAACTGGGTAATTAAGCTAATTTCAAAATAGCGTTCAAGCTTTACTTAGCTATGGACTGTGTTCTAGTCTACTGTAGCTGTAAAATTCGTATAGTGATCATTTGGAATCAATGATGCAAATGTAGGATGGCCACTTTCTTTTCTCGGTGCCTTTATAGTTGTTCTCTGTTTTGTTGCGTTTAATTACTTAGAAGGAAAAGGATGAAACCTGCTTTAAAAGATGCAAACTGATCTAGTTTAATTACCCATCCGATGAACGAACCAATAGTATCGTATCCCCTGACGGAGAGGTTTTTCTGTTGCTGTTTGGTTAACTAAATGATGATCGGGAATCTTGTACGACCACCTCTCCTACCATGCTTCTCGAATAATGAATGGTGCATATTTTGTTCCACTGTCGGTACTTGAACTGGTTAACTTTGCGTCGAGCATCAGCTACATTTATGAACCTAAGCAACAACGGCATTGAACCGATTCCGACGATTCATTGCATTTCTACGACCTCCATACACCTATCAATGGATGCTCTGTTCCAAATATTCAGTGCTTGCATTTTTAAGGAAACTTTTACCTACTGCTTATAAATTCTGTTTTTGTCAAATATTATTTAAAATCAAAGTCTTAATATCTTCTTTACTGAAATGTCGGATTACTTTGTAGCTTAACTGGTTCGCAAACTATGAGACAATTTTTCTTAGTATTACTTGTGACTTTTTGTAGTTCTGTGTATTGTCTTTTCATATGATTACTAATAATTCTGATATTAACGTTCACATAATTATTCTGTAAGCTCAGGAAAATGAACAGTGACTTTCGTAGCTGCAGTTGTTTTTTAAGTATATGAGATGTGTTACTGTAAAGTTAATCTTCTAACATCAGACCAAATCGGTGGGTGAGCCCTCAGAGGCGTTCCTTGCATTCGGGAGGACGCTTCAAGCTTGACAACGTCGCTTTCTTCCCGACGAATACAATTAAAGCTGCTGCAACTGCCGTAACCTAACGCGCACCATTACTTTGCGTCGTTTACTGTGGGAAAATGTATGTTCGTTTACTGCAGATTTATCTGAAGTTCGTCTTCAGAGAATGTTTTCGAATAGAACACTGAAAGTTTCCGTAGAGTCTCCGTGCCACATGAAGCAATAACAAACCGTTTAGGAAAATTGAAAGAAAGGATCTCTATTTTGGATAAATATCATAGAGCTAGACGAATTGTAGGTGGGGAAACTTTCGGCAATGGAGCTTCCATCGTCCAAAAGAGTAGTGCGGTTTTTTTCAGATAATGACGCTGATTATTACATAGTGGTCTTTTTTTGTGGTTAAAGCCGGCTCAGTAGACTCGCTCATAGATTTTAGTGGTGAAATTTTTTCATGTTAATGTTTACTTTAGTTACTCATAATGGAGGATATTTGACCAATTTTATCCGCTACGGTCATTTTAGGACAAACGTTGAATCATTTCAAATTAAAAACCATTTAATCTCATACTGAAAAAAAAATCTGACAGTAGAATTCGTGTAAAGTATTTCAGCATAATTTTATGCCCACTCTTAAACTGACCACGTATAAGAAAACTCATTTATTCAAGATATAGCCACATGACTTGTCATGCGACACTCCAATAATCTGAATGGAAACGGTGAAAGATATTTACTGAGAAGTCCAAAATATCTAATAATCGCCGAAGAACATGCGTGTCAAATGCCACTAGGCTCACTTGTCGTGATGCGCACGTTGTGGCGTCCCTGCTCACGCGCCGCACGTGTCACATGTGACCGCGATCCTAGGCTCTTGCTTAACGGTACAGCGCGTCGAGGCAGTGCGTGACACGTCTCTTTCTTGTGTTCATTGCTCGGGTGTTAACACAGTTCAGATCAGTTTCATTTCGAAAGAGATTCCCTGACTAGCAAGCATTACTCAAAACCCTGACTTACCGTCACGATATACAGAGATTTACCGATTTGTTTCTCTGTTGATTAGTAATTGGCTTTGAGTTTAGCGTCTCTTAAAAGTGTAAGAAATTAATATTCTTAGGAACAATGATTGAACTCCTTTGTTGGCTGAGTCGAATATACAACTGAAGGAAACACAGGAGATTCAAATATCAATCTAGTAATAGATTCCTTATGCTTTTAAGTATTCAGCCACGTCTCCAAAACCTGATTCATCGAAAATGTGCGAATATTCTCAGTTAAAGTTCCTTTTATGTGGAGCAGATTTCATAGTGAAGGTCTACATCTACATCCATACTCTGCAATTCACAAACATTGTGGGTGGCAGAGGGTGCTAAGCACCAATCTTAATTCTGCGCATTCCAATCCCGAATAGCACGAGGAAAGAAAGAATACATAAAAGCATCAGTGCGACATCTTATTTCTAGAATCTTATCACTCCGGTCATTGCGACCCAAATAGGTTGGTGGAAGAAGTATTTCACTGCACTCGTAGGTCATAGAACTTCGCATATTCTCCAATAAATTTAAACGTATGTAAATGACGTCGTCTGTCTTCCAAACTATCCCAGCCCAATCTATGTATCAATTCTGTGGCGCTTTCACAAGGGCTGTAACAACCAGTCACGAATCGAGCGGCTCTCCTCTGTACCCCCTCCACTGAGGTAGTTAGAGTACATTGTGTACATATTAGTAATGAGACTTTGGAGGTGTTGCTCTTGATTCTCTAACTGAATTCAAAATGCTTCACATTCTCCATCCTCTGATTCAATAATATTAATTTTTATCGCAGATTTTTCAGTAAACGATTTCAGCATTACAAAAATTTATATATATATTTGCGCTCTTTGTTTCAGTCACTTCTAAAAAATCTTCAACAAATTTTATCTTCTAAAATCTCGTCACTGCGGTGTACGTTTATTTGGTTTGACTAGTACGTCGGGAAGTAATCGATTTCATCCTGTAAGGTACATTACAAAGCAGATTAAAAAGCTTTACAATGAAAATACACACTTATGAATAAATTGGCACAGCGCGTGGTGAGTGGGCGGTATCGCTGTGACCTCGTATTCGGAAGGACGCGGGTTGGAATCTCCATCCGGCCACCCAGATTTCAAGTTTTCATGGTTTCCCTAATTCACTCCAGGCGAATGGCGGAATTGTTTCTTCAAATTATCATGGGTGAATTCCTTCTCGTTTCTTTACCCACAGTGTCTACCCGCCTCTGATGATCACGGCGTCTACCAGGAATAAAGCCGCAACCAAAATAAAATGCTGTCACCTAAACAGACATATTGAGTTGGAATATACCTGTGCGCTGCCGCTGAAGTGACGTAGTCTGTGTGGGTGCAGGAGCTGTTGTTCGTCTACCTGGCCTCGCAGCTCGTTGGCCTCCGTAATGGGCAGTTAGCAGCAACCACACCACCACAAACAGAAAACAACGAGCGCACACCCCCTGAGCCTGTCTTTATCTCATTATTTTCCGCCGAGGAGTATAGTACTTTCTTTTAAACATTGTATTGACGTCTTTATTAGCCACTTCTGATTATGAAAATATCAAATGCCTCCAAGTACCTTCAATAATAAGAAAAGAAAGTTTGATTATTTGGATTTTCTTGTAAAATATTTCCGTTTTCTGTTCAAAAAGTATGTCTGTGTCAAATATTCTACCAGAAAGCGGTTTTTATTCTGTATTTAATTAATTTAACTATAGAATTTCAGTCAAACGTTCTGGTTCTGTATTGTGAACCCACTCGTTTCTTGTTTTATGTTTTGAGGACCTTTTTTTTTGTTACCTCTTCTATTTGTTACGAAAACATACTAATTAATTAGATAAGTAGTGTCAGTAAGTTGAAACACTTTGCTCTGATTTTTCGTTCTCTGATGTTCACTTTCCGAACTACCGTTTAAATCATTTAAATCAATAGCACTTTTGTTCTGAGTGAAATTGAATTGCTACATCGTTTATATCGCGCAGTGGATACAGAATTTTTGTTGTCGCACAGTTGAAATCAATATTAGCATTTGTTAATGCAACAAATAGTAAAGCATAGGTTTTCCCTACTCAGTTGGAGGTCTTATATTCGATCCTCGTTCAAATCTAAAGTTACTAAAAGTAATTTTGGTCAAAATCTCCCCTTTCTGTATTAAAACCATTCCCGCAGGTTCATGCTTGACATGGTCGCGATGGTTGGCAGACTCCTGTCATTGAATATTGCCTGAAAATTCCCTTGATATCCAATGAAAGTGAATAAATGAAACAAATATTTAATAAGACAAATATTTTAAAAAGACATAACAGTGTGTTTGTCTTCCAGTATAAGTGGTATATCTCGATATCTTATACAAAACTTCTGTAATCCTTTGTTAAAGTGATGCAGAAATATTGCTAGGAAAATTTAGATCGAAACATCGCATCTCAAGCTCAGTGACTTAACTACTAACATCCAAATAAATTTAATCTTCTTTAACTAAAGTTTATACTTCTTTATTTACAAAGTAAATATTTTAATAGCAACACAATGGTACATTTTATCGCAAGTTGAGAACAGGTCCTATGAGACATTCAAGTTAATGTCAAAAAGCAACGTTTAACATAACTTCCATTCGTTTTTAAAAGAAATTGTAGAGATTCCCAAAATTTACATTTACCTCGCCAAAATTAGCCCATTATTCTTCTTGTTCTGCTGAAACAATATATAAAAATAATAACCCGTCAGTTTGGTTGCGGGCGTTAAGGCGTCGCCACACTGGCTCGTGGAGGTACAAAGGAACCTGACCCCCGCGTACGCGTGTCTTGGTTGCGCTTCCCATGAAGCCTGGGTCAGCCCCAATATCCACCTTATAAACTACACATTTCATAAAAACATAGCCTACACAACACAAGGTACACTTTTCGCAGGCAGATGGCAGCACACATTCCGCCAGTGGTTTAAATGCTCCGGATCTCACAAATCCATGTAAACCCGAGACTGGTGGGTGAGTGTAACGCTCTGACCCCGCTTTCGGGAGAACTCTAGTTCGAATCCCCGTAAGGCCATCCAGAAATCAGTTTTGTATTGTTTCCCCATGATAACTTCAGCGGAATTCCGGGATGGTTCCTTCTAAACGCCATAGTCGAATTCCTTCCAGTTCCCTGTCTCCCCCCTCCCCCACCCCAATCCTCTACCGTCTCCATCGTCAACAAGGCATAAAGCCTCAAGCAAAAAATAAAATAAATATCTGCGACACTCTTCAATTTACGAAGCATGTATGATGAAAACTGCTTGAAGTATCCAAGTGTCCCTTTAGTAATTGGTTGCTGTTACAGCAATGTGTCATATCAATCCTTAATTTTGTAATAAAAAAGATATTTCCCATGCATGGCACATTTTATCAGCACCTAACGATGAACAGAAACTTGGATTAACTAGTGAAAAGTTAAAGGTATTATGCATCAAGATGAAAAAATAACGCTTAAGCTTGAGATTATGCTAAGCGGTTCGGTGTAACTGAAATATCTGTTCCATGAAATATTTGGGTGTAATAATCTAAACCAAAATCAAGTGACCCCATCTCATAGAAACGGCCATAAGGAAGGCTGAGACTAGATCACGACTAATATGTTGAATTCTAAGGAACTGCAACTATTATAGAACACAGCGTATCTGAAGGTCGACAGAGTAATGTAGTGATGTATGTGTTACATATCGGAATACATTGCTCAATAACATCAAGTAGCTGCAGACAACGGCCACAATCCTTATGAGGGTATCACAGGCTTTAAACGGTGAGGCGGGGATACTTTGATTGAAACAAGATCTACTTTCCACTTTAGCTTACGAGGGCCATCCGATAATTTCATGGCCATAACAGATAAACAAAATAGTTCAGTTATATAAGCAAATGAAAGGGACGGAAGACACAACTAGCCAAAAGGAAGAGAAGATTCTATTTCATAAGGCCATTGCTTTGTCACTAGTGTCCTATTCATGTGTGTTAGTTTTGTTACTCCAACCTCTCTATTAACACTATCTGGCTCCTTCAGACTTCGAGCTACATACAAACCTACGTTTGTCATCCGAACTCAGAATGGGTGCAAGACAAAGTATGAGCTGTCGAGTAAATTTTGACACCTCTGAGAAATCTTTTTACCCTGATACCATAAGAACATTGGAATGTCATTGAGAAGTGCCTGGTGCTCAGGGGAACTTCAATGTCAAATACACAATTCTTTTTAACTCTCGAGCATCGATGTAAGTCCACAAATGTTCCGAAACCACATCCATATGGACTAACAGTAATTTAACACCACTTTGCGTCTCCTCCATCCACCACACATGCACATTTTGGCTAAAACAAAGCAAAAAAAACACACACACATACGAATGCAATTACACAATTCAATCTCTCCGCTCACGACACTTCCGTCAGAGCACCGCCCGGAAAAACAGCTGAACAGCAGCAACACACACGCGAAAACTGAAAGTTGATAATGCCGTGCATAAAACTGTGCTTCAAAGTTGACTGCCAGTGGAGGCATAATAACCACACTATATCAAACTGTATAACTAAATACAATAGTGGAAACAGCATGCTGGTTGAGGTCACAGAAGACCAACTACCACACCTCAAAATGTAAATGTAAGTTGCAATATGACTCCTATCCTATTACACCATTGTAAACAAACGTTCTATATGATAATTCATAACTGGTATGTAAATATAAGTCATATTATGCATCCTTTATATAGAATAATTTCGTTATATGTAAACGAAAAACCCATTATTTTCAAATTATAACTAATCGTATATTATAGGAAAACATTGCACGCTGAACATACTTCGAGGAGTGGCGAAACGCGTCCGAAAAATAAAGAATATCCAACGACAGTTGTATAGGCGTATTTAATAAATAATAATTATTAGTTTAACAAGCAACTGAGGAAGAAATGCAATAATCACAAACATTGAAATAATTTGTTCAATCCCAACTGAGATCAAACATTCATCTCGGCAACGTATTTCTGTGTCAATAAAAGATTAGATAAATCATGGAAATAAGGCGCTATACTCCAGCATGAGTATTATTTATTACGTCGTGACTTCAGAGATTGCCATTCACAAATGCAAGTGAAGGGTAGCAACCTCTGGCAGCTAAAGTTTGAGAATCTCTAAACAAAGATGTAGATTTTCTATACAACCATGACACTTCTGCATTGTCGCTTTCTGTACCGTTCTTCTGGAATATGCTGGTGCTGCATATGCCTTGCTTCTGCCATTCCAGTGTTTCTTGTCTAACTGATTCGTGATATGAGGTGGTTGTGTTTCAGGGGAGGGGTGCGTGGAGAAGCCGCTGTCGACGCTGTGGCGGAACTACACGGGCAGCGCTAAGGCGGACGTGTCGATGAAGGTGACTGTGACGGGGTCTGGCCTGAAGGCGGTGACTCGCGAGCACGGCCTCACGGAGTACTGGTCGCACCGCCTCACCTACTGTGCCGCCCCCGCAGCCTTCCCGCGCGTCTTCTGCTGGGTCTACCGCCACGAGGGCCGCCGCCTCAAGCAGGAGCTGCGCTGCCACGCGGTCAGTAACCACACACCTCGCACTCTTCACCGCCAACATTAGAGGTCGGCTGCTTTAGAGTTTACAGCTTTGTTTATACGGCTGCGTGCCCTTGCTGACCCCAGGCATCTTACTACACCTCTTGTCCAAAATCCGGCTGCGTGATCTCTACGTCCATCTGTTCTTTGTTTGAAATGCAATTTTTAAGCATAATTATTAGTAGCAGAATCAGATCTTGCAAAGCTGAGTAACCAAATATTGTCGCGAGAATTTTTAATTAATTTGTTTAAAAAATATTTTTCAAAAACTTTCGTTCACTCGTTTTTTAAACTAAATTATAATCCATTTTAAAGAGACATGAAAGAACATAAAAAGTTTAGGTTGCCTATGTAAAAGTGGCCGCAAGTATGTGTGCCAGCTGTTAAAGATACGTAAGAGCGAGAGAGAGTTAGTGCACCACGCCGTCAGGCGGTGTAGTGCGCTAACTCTAATGGCTCGCAACCGCTACTTACGGCCACTTTTACATAGGGAACCTGAACTTTTTATTTCCTTTCATGTCTCTCTTTTATTTAAAAAAAAAAAAAAAACAAGTTAAAGATTTTTTTTGAAAGTTTAATCAAAAATACTTGCAGGCGGCCATATTTGGTTAGGCAACCCGGCAGAATACGATTCTGCGCTTAACAACAATACATAGAAATTTAATTTCAATCAAATAACAGACGGACGTAGAAATCATGTAGCCGGATCTTGGGCTACTACTTATACCTGTGGAGGAACTGAGGTGTTGCCATTTGTCTGCAAAATGCGTAACTATGTTCTGTGTGTGGTAAATGTATTTTATGTTTGTGAAATGTGTAGTTTGAGGCGGAGATTGGGAACCGTCCCACCATTCGCCTAGACGGTTTCGAAAAATAGTCTATAAAACGTAATAAGCTCAACTGGTACTAAGGTTCGGGGGTCGTGTACCGTCCCATCTAGTAGCCCTTCAAAAAAATCGTCAAATTTCTTGGCAATTTGAAAAGACTAACATCAATAGCCATATCCTAAAAGTCAAAGGAAGCATACTAGATTTTACGTTCTCTCCCTGACTCCGATTACAAGAATAAGAGATTATTATATATTAACTACAAATTTTCTTTTCTGTCTTAATGTGTTTTAGTTTATTCCGCCTCCATCCTCTTAGCGTAAGAAGATTATATCTTCCCTTGCGACATATTTAAGAATAAGATTGGTTCGTTCGTTTGAGTTGTATGGGGATAGACGAGAATCGGGCATGTAGGGTAAGCGGTAACGTTGTGTCCTCCAATTTGGGAGGACGCCGGTTCGAATCCCCATCTGGCCATCCAGATTTCGGTTTTAGAAGGTTTTCCGAAATCACTCCAGGCAAAGGCCGGCAACGTTCCTTCACGAAGACTATGACCGAATTCCTTTCAGTTACTTCCCTCCTCTAACGACCACGACGTAGACAAGGTGTAAAGCTTTATGCGAAGAGAGATGGATGGGGATGCGTGCTGTGCAGACCTCTTGCTCCATGGAAATTGAAAAAAAAGTGTTTTAAGTATAATACGTATCCTATGTTGTTGTTACTATAATTAAATACCATAACATAACTAGACACTCTAGCTCAGTTTAAGGGAATCTTTCGACTAGCAGTTTAAGAAATTTCTCATTGTTTTATACTTAAAAATTTAAAAAAAACAATCTGTATCTCGATTATGTATGTATATAATCGAGGTGTATATATATATATATATATATATATATATATATATATATATATATATATATATATATATATATATATATATATGTGTGTGTATCAATCCCTTCCTTGGATGATTGTGTGTAGGATATAATTTTTAAAGGAGAAAGGGCCGAGAGTGTTTCTTTCAGAGGAGGTACGAAACTCGTTTGCTCCGTTTTGTTACTGTAGGTTAAAAGGGACATATGTAAATTATCATTTGATTGCTAATGTTTATGTCATAAGGTATTTGACTGGAGATGAATATAAATAACATTAGGACACTACGTAATCTGGATTCAACTTTAGTGTAGTGTCTCTTTCGGGATTAGACTGATTTCGTGTTTTTTCTGTGTCACGGTGTTCGTCGTGCTGAGTGAGGTGTTTGGGCTGCAGGTGCTGTGCAGCAAGGAGGCGGTGGCGCGGCGGATGTGCACGCAGCTCCGCGCGCGACTAGCGCAGGCGCTGTCGGAGTTCAAGCGCGACAAGGTGAGTCGCCAGAACGCGCGCCTGTCGCTCGCCAACTCCGTGTACGACAACCCGTCGCTGCCCCGGCGCAAGATACTGCTCTCCACCGGCTCGCACAACTACCGGCCGCCGCTCGAGCGCTCCAAGTCGGCGCCCAAGCTGATGGTGATCGAGGAGAGCGCCGAGGAGGACGAGGGCGAGGAGGAGGAGGAGGAGGAGGACGAGCAGGACACGCGGCTGGGCCGCATCGCCGAGGAGGAGGAGCGCTACCTCGGCGACCGCTGGAGGTGACTGCTCTTATCTTAATCAGTGCGGGCCAATAATACTGTTTAAAAGTCTCAGAACATCCCAAGTGAGGAAGAGAAAACTGCAAAACATTGAAGACAACTTTCGAAAATAAATCTCATGTTTGAAAACAATGAAAACAGATAGAATTTCGTTTTTCCTCAAGGAATACATAACTGACAGATAACGATACTGCATTCTTAAGGAGGGGTATTATATGGAAAAATAACAGTACGTATATTACTATTAATGCCAATATTTATAGTTTAAATTATCTGATATCACTAAGAATGTTTCTTTAAAATTCGTTTTTAAGTTCAACATCTTAACAAATCATTGGCAGACTTGATACAGTTTACAAGGAAGCATGTTTGCAATTTTTCTCCACAGTAATATTTCTCTTGTAAAGAACTCTAATCGCCAGAGTTATTAGAAACAGCTGAGAAGAGAGACGCACAGTTAGGCAAGTGATAGACTGATACAATTTCAAATGCTTCTGCCACCCACATTTTGGCAGTATGTGGAAAGTCTTCACAGTATAGATTTCCATACATATGTCAATTTTAGGGGCCTTAACAGCTTAAACAGAATACATCATTGGACTATCAATTAATTAATTACAATTATATCTATTCAACATCTGTCTTGTTGCACACTTGCTCATAAACAAGCCCTCGACACCTTCATAAATAATTCTTCATATAAAATATCTGCACAAGCATCTGGAGTCAAAGTTTTGTACAAGCAGATTGATAGTAAAGAAGGAATAATGCGTTTTCATCCGTCTATTGCAGCTACAAAATAAAACTTAATTTTTAGAACATGCATTTCAGTTTATTAAGCCATCATCAGTGCCTAAAAACAACTTATCTACAAGTTTTGATATTTAGAATAATATGTTGTGTAACTGATAGTATTTGTTACTAGATATTGGGGCACCGATGATGGTGTAACAAGCTGAAATGCATATGCCAAAATGAAATCTCATTTTATAACTGCAATAAATGGAAGAAAACCCATTATTAGTACAGCAGCTAACGAAAATGTCCTAAAAATTCCAAATGATAAAGAATGAGGGTCATATGCCAAACTTGATTCACAAACACATTATCACCATCCATTTACTTCTAACAGCGAACTTGGTAGAATAAATAATGCTTGGTAGTCTGCTTGTAGGCTTTCTTGGGGTAGAGCTCAATGTTCCCCTCCTCAGTACTTACCTCCAAAGATGGAGCCAACGTGCTGACAGTCACTGTCTCACTGCATTTATCTCACAATTTTCTCCTGGTACTCATCAGTCAGCAGGTTGATTATAGCCAGTGAGTATCAATTGGAAATTCAGTTTTAAAGGAAAAATCGTAGGTTTCATCTAATTAAGTAACAAACAAAAATTGAAAGCCATGAAATTATTAAGCTGATTGTATGAATGCCAAAAATAGCTCTTGGAATGAAGTAGGATAACGGGAGTTTAAAGAACTGGGTTACCATTTTCCACGCTTAAAACTTTTATGGTTACGTTTGGGTCCCCACCATGTCGCCGCAGAAGATTACTCTACTGTAGCTCTGTTTATGAGAGAATCGTTGTGTTTTACAAGTAACTGAAACGTTTAGCTGCAAAATTTTTATTTTTATAGGTTAAGTGAAAATTAAAAAAAAAAAAGATTAAAGAAGGCTGAGCGAATCACCTGGAGTAAAACTTAGACTTTGTTGTGTTACTTTAAATATTACCACGGAGTGACTGCAATTATTATGGGCATCTTTAATGGGGCCCCAAACAACACAATTTGAACTTGCAACCTGGTACTGGAGGAACCACACATCCTTTATAATGCTGTTACCCCAGACATAACTGTTTCATATTCCTGAAATGTCGAGTAAAATTGAAAATTATTTTCTTCCTGGAATCCCACAGCTCAGCCCTCCCAGAATCCAATGCCATGGGAAATTCTGATGGGATTGGCAATTTGTGTTTTACATCCAAGAGTAACAAGAAGTATGCCATTTATTTAAACTCATTCAAACTTCATTAGAATTATCTTGTCATCTCTTCTTATTTGCAAGAATTAACTTCTAAATATCCATTTGAGAAAATGTACTTGTAATAATATTCTAGAAAATCATAGTGATGAAAAGCTATTGCAAGAATTTGTGGATAAATAAAAGACTGGAATAAATTGAGGAGGAAGGGACTGAACAATTTACCTCCAATAGATAAGGAATTAAATGGTATAAATGGAATTTGGGAATTAGACGTGAAGGAAAATTAACGATTGAACTAATAATATTTTGTGACTAGGTTTCCGCTGGAGGAGGCCGGTGGAGCAGGCTGCAGCAGTGAGTGTGGCAGTGATGAGGGCTCTAACAGCCTGCACAGCCTGTCCAGCACCAGCAGCAGCAATGCCAGCTCCTCATCACCCCTCTGCAGGCACTTCAAGTCTCTCACAGAGGTAACCAGCCACACTGTGTAGTCTAGTTCTGAATACAATTTAATGGAGTGTTGATTTTATTTTATTGCTCATTCAAGGGATAGAATGCAGTGCAGTTATTATCGAAGATTAATAACATTATTTCATGAAAATAAGCACATTGAAATGAACGAGATATATTGCACAAAATATTTGTTTCTATTACCAAATTTATTTCAATCCCATCTTCATGCAACTTGTTTCTTACCTAAAAACTTAGGGGGGGGGGGGGGGAGTTTAGTATAATATCGCTGGTGTATTCAGCAATTCCAACACTGATTTCAGCAGATAATTATTGGCTATCCTTAAGGATGTAAAATTTAATGCCACTACCTTTCTTCATATTTGTTCTTTATTAATAGTCACTTTCTATCATTTTTTTGCGAGTACTTTAATCTTTTGATGCATAAATTATCCTACACAATAGTAGTTCAACATGAAATGATAAATAAAAGTCAATTGATCTTAATATTGGGCTGTACCCACCAATAATTATTTGATTTTTTATTTTGAGGAATTTTGATTGTAAAAACTTCATTGAAGTTGTTTGTGCTTCTCACCCAGGATCTTGGTATTGAGCTTAGACCCATGCAACTTCCTTAGGATATTCCTATGCCTTACATTTTACAAGAAAAAAATTGTTGGTGACTAATCACTATGTTGTATTAAAATAGTTAACTTTTTTTACATTTTTGTCCAATATTATTGACTAAGAAATGACCTTAAGCTGTTGAGATTTGTAAAGGTTTTAACTACCACTTCAGTCTTGATTAGACAGTAGCAATACTATCATTTGTCTAATTCTTTCCAACACAAAGAATTTGTGTGCATGGGTGAAACATAGGAGATATTAAATTGTGAATGTAATACTGCTGTCTTAGGTAAACTTCAAACAAGAAGTTATCTTTTTTTTTTACATGTTTGCTCTGGTTGAAGTAAGTTACAAATCTACTCAAAGACGTGCACTGTATGCTGTCCATCTTCGACAACTATACACACATCATCTTTTTTGAATACTTGTTTCTTTTTCACTCTCTTTTCTTCTGATGTGGTCACATCACTATTTCCCATTCACTATGGAAGTGGGAGCTCCCTTCACTGAAATATAGGTAGGCAATCTTTGAAAGCTTCATAGCTGTCATCAATACTCTAGATATGGATGTCAAAAGTGATGGCTTGATAGATTAAAGATTAGTGCTATGATTGTGCACTCTTTTAAAAAAAAAAAAAAAAAAAAAAGAAGGGGAGGATATGGGTTTTTAGCTCACAGAGTATCATAATGTCTATGACAAGGAGGGTGGGGGGATGTGCCAGCATTAGTAACAGAGCTGTTCAAACCTACCAAAAAGAACAAAATGCTAAGATCAATTGATAAAATGATATTCACTATCTGGTGATTATAAGTGAACCTATATCCACAGGGTTAAATGATTGACTGCTGCTATCTTTTGCTTGGTTTCAGGAAGATATGACAGTGAAATGGTGAGAAAATGCTGTTATCTGTGAACAATCATCAGCTCAATTGTGATTTGATACCTTGCTAATTTTTGTACACATCTCAGAAATGATGTTTCTGCTAGCACCGTCTTACTTGGCCACATTAGATTTGAGGGAGAACAAAGGATCAGGTCTAGTTTTATACATCAGTGATTTATGCAAGGTGAAAGACAGCTTGCATAAACGTCACCAAGCATGGTCAGCATGTAGAGGAGAAATAATTTTTCCATGGTATCATAGCCATCCTATGTTGTTATAAGTTGTTTCTATCACCATGATTGCATGAAATTTTTAGATACCTTACTATGTTGCAGCTTTTGATATATAATTAATAGC
The DNA here is from genome assembly GCA_031002005.1 of Vandiemenella viatica. Classification (NCBI taxonomy): domain Eukaryota; kingdom Metazoa; phylum Arthropoda; class Insecta; order Orthoptera; family Morabidae; genus Vandiemenella; species Vandiemenella viatica. The sequence continues at coordinate 275,255,601 of JARYHS010008074.1, read as the reverse complement.
TGAACACATGTTTATCTTGTACTTAGCTTAGCTTAGCTTAGCGCAAAATATCTACTCATTTTCAAAAACTCGTTATTTTCCCAGCTCCCTAGTAACCTCTTCCGCTCTTTATTCAATTTCTCTGCCTATCATATTTCAAAATTCTCTGTTATCTTGAGCAAATTCCAAAGATTAATTATAATGAAAATAAGGGAATAAACTGTCTAATACCAAATTTGTTTAAAATGTTTCTGTTATCATGCTACATATTGAGTTAAAGTGAATTTGGAAATAAGTACTGTATGAAAGCTTTAATACTAGACAGTTCATCATAATGGAAATTCTTCCCCCAGGTGTGTTACAGCATTGCCATTTCCCACATCCAGATCCCGATTCTTCTTCGTTATAGAAATCCATTTTTTCTGAGTTATCTTGATGTCATACTTTTTGTACTCATTATCCTCCTGTTCTTGTAGATCATCATCATATTCTTGACCAATGTTTCCAATCCATACTCTTATCAACCATTTTCTTTCATTGTGGAATTTATCGTTGTTTATTGCCTACATTGAAGTAAAATATGATTTAATTTTGTTCCATTTTAGAATAGTTAAAAAGATAAGCCCTGGTAAAAAGGACAAGGCTGGAAAATTCAAAAAAAAAAAAAAAATCCATAGAAAAGTACTAACTTCAGTGGAAATGCAATCGGTAGCAACCAAGTTCATGTTCAAACAAAACTTTATTGTAGATGGAGATAAGGAGAGAAGCATTTCAGGAGTAATTAGAACCTTCAGATAAGATACAGTATAAAGATCTGTTAAAACTCTCAAATTTTATATGATTAAATAATTTGTCTGAATTACTGTACACGATGACAATAGAAAGATAATTAGGCCCTTCATTGTACACTGTTTATGGTCTTAATTGCTGGAGACAGCTTATATACTGCTTGGTGTTACCAGTTAAGATAGAAAGCTAAATCCTGCTGGCTTAAGGGAACTTACTGATACCTTATTCCTGTGTTAATAATCATACAAGGTACCAAGCACTCTAAGAAAAATTGTGGTAATAAGTGTTGAGTAACCTTTGAATCAGTAATTAGTCTGTGTTTTTTTTTTTACCATAGCTGAGCCAGCCACTTGCAGAACATCACAGTGATTGCACGTCTTCAGCGCAAGGCAGTGAAGGTGGACAGCAGCAGGTGGTGGACTGGAGGCCGGGTGCAGAGGGTGCCGCAGACCTGGAGAGGCTCGCTGCAGCCCTTCGCAGATCTGCTACCTTTCCCCCACCCACTTCAAGTTCCAACTGTGCAATGGTCTCTGCAGCTGCTGCAGCAGCAGCTGCTGTCGCCTCTGCCAATGCTTCAGACATTGTAATTACTGTGCCGACGGGTGAACCGGGTGTCGAATTGGACTCGCTTAGTGAGGAAGAAGAAGATGGTGCTGACACTGGTAAAGATGTCAAACATGAAGAAGACAATGTTAGTGATGAGAGTGGTTATGCGGAGATTATGATGGATGGTATGGGTATAGGAGCAAATAAAGAAAACTACAGGGTACCATCACCAGCACATTGTGTCAGGGTGTGAATGATGGATGCATCGTATACTTCATATGGCAAAGTATTGAAGTTAACAGAGCTGTATAAAATTATAATCCTCGGCATATGATTCTGTCTAAATTGACATTTAAAAAATATTTGTTATTCAGAGAAAGAAGAGTATCAATGAAAGAATCCCTTTTATTGTGAGACATGTATTATCTATTATCCTGTTAGTACCAAATCTGTAATAATTAAACACTAATTGAACACTACATAGCTCAGTTTGCCTTTTGTGAGTAAAGTTATTGTATATATGATACCATCAGTAGAACTTCATAATTGTTTTTATTGAAATAAATATTTGAATCCCTCCCTGTGTAATTCTAGGAGTTCTGTCAACACATACATTCTTCTAGACAACTTTTAAAATTGCATTTATGTTGGTGCATGGTTTTTTTCAAAGATAAAATACAAACATGATATTAATCTGGACATTTAAATGATGTTTGAAGGTAGAAATTAACTTGGACTACTACTTGCTGAATTGAATTGACAAACTGGAGTGTTATAGGCAAGATCAATGAAGTTAAGTTTAAAAACCTGTAATTGGAGTTTTTGGACTCATTCATTGATGTGTAATCTTATTATAATCTCAATGTTTGTAACCCTGTCATCTTGAGGAAGGTTATGCAACATGAGCTAATTCTGAAGAATGCACATCAATTTAATAGATACCTGTGAGATCAAAACATGTACATCCTGAATAATGTGTCTACATTACAAAATGCATAGTTGTGGAAGTTCTAATTATTGTGAATCTGAGGTGACAGAATCTGAAATTTTACCTATGACTACCTCTTCTGATTTTTTCCTCCCTCACAATCCACTAAATTTTTATATTATCTAATATAAAATTGTTAACCATGAAACAACTAGCACTGTGAATTCATTTACTTTTTTAATCTCTTGACCAAATTAAAATGGTTTGACCACACATTAAATCTTGTTTAATTTCACTAATTATTTGGAAACTATGTTCATGTTGTTATTATCATTGACTGTGTTCCTTCATTAATTTAAAACATGGTAAGTTACATTTTCTTGATGCATGTTATTTCATATGGGAATGTTCATTTTGTCTCTCATACATTTTATTCTACATGCATCATTTATTAGCAAATAATACAATTTATGATTGAGTCATCTTGTTCTTCCTATTTCTGAAAATTAGATTTTATAAATACAACCAGAAACTGAGTGACATATTTGGAGCTTCAACAAAAGTTTTGTCAGAAGGCTTGAAAATATCTTTTGCTGTTCATACATAAAAAAACACAATATTAAAGAGAACTGAACTGTTACTGAGAAACATTTCTTCTAAGTCATGAGGTCATGTAGAAATGGTTTTTAAACTCAAACTAAAGTTTTTCCCACGTTGTTTACTCAAATATTTTTTCAACACCATTGAATGAATGTAAGATAATCAGTATTCTTAATCATTGACCACATTTAATCAGTATTAAAGACAGTGGTTAAAAAATTGGAAATATTATGGTCAAATATCATTTATTGTACATGTCATGCAACTGATCATTTGAGATCAGTAGGAATTTTATTCACTTGATCATGATCATGATTCTCAATATTATTTTCAATGTTTTAGAGCAGGGTGGGTGGTGTAGAGGTAAAAAGAAACAACAAAGACCTTTAAGTGGGGATAAATAATTTATAAGCAAAAATGTATACACTACTGAAATAGATTAAATGGTTTTTTAATCAGTTGAAACTTGCCCATAACATAATTTTATTTCCAGAGTAATTGGATAAATGGCAGAAGATTTGTTGTGTTAGTTCATATATAGTAATTAGTTCAGAAGTTTTGTACAGTAACATGTACCATGGAGTAATCATTTCCATCACAGTTTTCAGGCTTTAATCAGTTACAAAATTCATATAGTTTCCCTAACACATTTTTCTGATAGATAATCATTAGGCAAGTTTAAGATATCAGAAAACAGACATGCTTATTTAACATGAATTGCTAGAGTTTGCCAAGTTTTATTTTTTTCCTTTTTCTTTTGGAGTAGACGTTCATTGTAATGTTTACGAGATAGATACATAGATTTGATGATAAAACTCGTTATGACACAAACCTTTTAAATGTTATTCCTATTTGATACAGGCTGAATAGATTTTTTATGGTGAATGTTTAAATTAACATTTTTCCATACAAAAGTCTATGTGAACTAAGATTAACAATCTGTAGTACAAGTGCATTTTTATTTGCTTTAATATGGCACTAAACAAATTTAATGTTTATTTATGGTAATAAATTGTCATGCTTATATGAATCTCCTTTTTACCCACTTATAAAACCTGATATTTTAATACAAATACACATATATTTATATATATTTGGTGTTAGTTTCTAATTGTCAAAATTCCCTGTTTCAAATTCTGTAAAATAATTATTCAGAATTAGAATTATCTCCTTAGTCAGATTAAAAAAGCTCTATTCTTGGTAGTAAATATGTGTACATATACATTCATTATAGTTATTACTAGAAACAGATGATCTACAAATAAATTTGGTGTACATTACATATTTGCTACAAGTTGGATACGGGTTCAGTAATAAGAGAAATGTAAGATATTTTAAACATAAATATTAGTTACAATATAACATTATAGATGTCAATAATCTGAAAACAATGCATCACAACCAAAGACTTCTCCTGTGGCTTACTCATCCTTTCATTTGGAACATTTCTGATATGTATCATTCCCATTTGAATACTCATTTTTTATTTGTGTGCATTATATTCAAGAGAATTTCTAAGTATTGTATAGTGTATAATTTAATGCAGCCTACAAATTGAGATATTTCTGCATATTCTGTTAAAAATGTGTAAATGTTTTATTGCAAATATTGATTTGTGAAATTTTGTTGTATGTGAATATATAATAAATGGTATAATTATCAATTAAAATAATTTATATTTCATTCCAGCTTATTATTTTTAAATACAATATTCATATTTAGACCTTAGGATTATTATAAAGCTAGTTTAAATAGACCAACATTTCAAAGAGGAATTTTCTCTTTTGTGTGTCCAGAAGTGTAGTTCTAATAATTAATAATTATTCCATTCTCTATCATCCTTGCCCCTCTGGCATCTATTCACTACAAGAAACATTGCATTGAATTAAATGTTTATAACTTGAAAGTAATTCCTTAAACTTTTTGGGGAATGCAATAGTCTGATGGAGCTATAGTAAATGAACACAGAGGTCGAGAAACAAGAAATGCCATGTTCTTGGGGGGTAAAAAGAGTGATTAACAGTGATCTCATGGGCAAGTATATATTCATAATGGACCATCTATTAAAGTAAAATCTGAAATTTTGTATCTTGCAGTTTTCCTCATAAAAAACATGATTACCTCTTTTTTTTTTAATATATATAAACGTTTCTCGGAAAACAAACCGAGTAATATTTTTATTAATGCACAATATTTCGGCGACTTTGCTCTCCGTCACCATCTTCAGGTGCAGTTGCAAGTCTCGTAGTCTGCCTTGAAGTCAGCTTTGAGCGTGTTGTTTGTAAACTGTCATGGCAACGACAGATGTTGTTACGTTGCCTAGCAGCATCTCAGATGTCATTAGACGCCCGTGGAACACAAAAAGCAGAGCGTTGGTGATGAGCAGCCTCAATAACAGGAATCCATGCATCACTTATCTGGAATCCACAATACCTGTTAACCAAATCAGACGCGAGGCGAATTTCAAATGCTACTTTAATGACGCCCAGAAGCCTCTCGCATGTGTTAACACCTTAGTCGCTTCGAAATCGAAACCATGTCCTTCTGTCAAACTATGTTCCGCCACTGCTGATTTGTCTTTTTGCCCCAGGCGAACATGTCGAGCGTGTTCCAAACAACGTTGTACGCACCGTATGGTCTGACTGATGTATTTCTTTCCACATTCACACGGGATGCAGTAAACTCCGGGTGTACACAGGGCAAGGTCATCTTTTGGAGAGCGCAAAATGTTTCTCAATTTTGGTGGTGGTAGAAAAATGGTCTTAATGCCATTTCTTGCCAGGACTCTTCCGACCCTAGATGTTGTGGCATCAGAGTACGGCAAGAAGGCTAATTTATCGTGTGGACCATTATCGTGTTTATTAGGCCTACATTGATTTATGATTACCTCAGATTAAAATTCCTTATTTAATGTCTTTTCTTGTCCAAGAGGAAGTGAATGCAAATTTCAGAATCAAAGCAGTGTGTATTTTCTTAATATTTGATTGAACTTTCAATTCTTGTGGATGTTTCCATCACCCGTTACTTCTATTTGCTCTAAACTTAAGTACACATGGGTACCAATAAAAGATTTTCTGAGATCTACACAGAATTTGCTTAAAATTTGTTACTCATTTTGTGTTTGTAGATTAAATTGGAATAGTCATTCATATACCAAAGAAAACAATATAGACCAACAAGAAATTACAACAGAGGGGAGAGATGAATTGATGTCAGAGTATAGATAGATTAATTCAGGTTATTGGCTCTATGTAATTTAAAAATATAGCAAATTTTTATAACAGAACTTTTACCCCACATAATTTATACTTAATGGTAGATACCACTTTAGTTTTGTTTATCTTTTGACCAATTTGAACTCAAACTCCTAATCTATATTAAGATTATAAATGCGAATGTGACTCTGTCTGACTGTTATGTTTTTAAACAGCTTATCTGGTCTTGGTGGAGTTAGGCAAAGAGATACTAATTGCCATTAGGAAGGACATAGGATACTTTTTTCTGTATAAATAATATATTTTGTCATGGAATTTTGAAAAACTAACTGAACAGTGATAGACGCATAGCATGTGTAAGTCTCTCTACAGGAGATTGGGCTGTTGACTCAGTGGTTAAGGCACTTGCATTCAAAAGTCCTGAGTCAGGTCCTGGGTACAAATCCCATTGGGAGCAGGAATTTTTAGCAGTTGTTTTTGATTACATGAACAGTGCCTGGGCATTCTGTTGTATCGATTCCACATTAAACCGTAGGTTCAGCCACAACAGAGTGAAATGTTTGGCAAATACGAACTGTCACATAGGTGGCCGAACAGCCCTTCAAGACCCAATAATGCCATGCACATTTAATTTTTTATGATATATCGGTCGTTCAGGATTTTTTTCTATCAGTCGGTTTGTGTATGATATAGACTGATAATAATATAAATGTAAAAGTATCTCTGTATCTCTGTTTATGTTTTGGTGACTAAACAGCTATACCAATATTGATGATACTTGTTTCATTAGGAAGAAGACAGGATACTTTTTCAGGATAACTTTTTTTGTTATTAAATTTTGAAAACTAACTGAATGGTGTCAAATAGATGGATAGCGTATTGTAATGTTATATTGGTTGCTCAGGCTGTTTTTATCTGGCGGTCTGTTAGTGTATGATCTGTTCATAAATATAATTTACAGACAAAACACACTATGTAGTATAGATGTTGTTTATCACTGTAGCAGACTTGTTTTGTGCCTGCCTAAAAGTTTCTGGCATCAGTATATTTTGTCTTTTTTTTACATGCCTTACAGAGCATAAGCAGCTAAAGTTATTAGAAACTAAAGACTATGATGCTCATACTGAAGAAAGAAGACCAGACCAAGCTGAAATACAAGATACCCTCATTAACACCTCCCCTTCCCCTTTTTGCTTTTTTTTAAAAACATGATTAAAATTGGTTCTCTTTATGAGACATGTGCACTGCTAGACTAGTATGGTGATGGCTTGTTCGTCATACTATGCTGACTCCATGTTTTTTGGGGCACCTTTTATGCAACTTGCATCTCTCTATATCAAATTCTAGCAATAAAATTCTAAGTCCGTGCATATGAAGTCATGTGTAACAACTTGTTTATAAATGAAATTGATTATAATAAAGAGTAAAGCAACATTAAATAAAAGAAAGAAATGAAAATCAAAAGTGAACTGGAAAAAGTGTAAGGAACCACATGACCATAGAATTATATTGAACAATTAATAGCCTTTAGAAATTGTTTCTAGGATTTATAAAAATGTGCGACGTTATTGGTCTATCAAATATTCTAAATTATCTGTATATATGAAAATGGCATGCTAAAGATTCACAAGGAAGGAGTGGAATGTGTTTAGGTTCTTACAACTTGTTAATGAACTTCAAATTTAATTGAGGTTGAAGATGACGTTTAACAGAACTGAAATTAATCATGTAATGAAATAATATAAAAACAAAATATATGGGAGAAAAAAGTTAAACTGAAATAATGAAAGCTTTCCCTGTTTACAAACTGTATAAAATGTTTTTGTATCTCCCACAGAAAGCATGGCTTCAGACTTCATTTTCTGGGAAACCCTTATATTCCTGTTAAAGCTTCTGTTACATACAATACATGATAAACCCACATTGGTGACAGATTACCATTGTGATATATATATATATATGTGTGTGTGTGTGTGTGTGTGTGTGTGTGTGTGTGAGAGAGAGAGAGAGAGAGAGAGAGAGAGAGAGAGAGAGAGAGAGATAGAGATAAAGTGCTGATATGGATGCCCCAATTATGTACTATCATCTCAGCATTAAACACCTACTGGCTGAATATTTTCCAAGACTTAATGCAACTATTAATGAGATACAAGGCTAGTATGAAAACATCTTAAGTCTGCCCTTTTAGTTGAGATTATCTTCCTCCAAGTTGTTACATTTTTCATAAGCATACTCTTAAAATTGCAAGTCAGTTTATCAACTAGTTTGATTACTACAGCTGTCTAAAGCAGATGTCTTGTGCATAGTTCTTAAAACACACATAAGACTGAATATCGTCTAGTGATGGAAAAATACAGAAAATTCTAATTCTTAATTACTAATTAAGTGATTTAAAGCATTTCTTAATTCAAATGTGGACACAAATTATCTTGGATAGGTTCAAATGCAGGACATCCAAGAACAGTTAAAAGTTTCAAGTTTCAACAGTTTCAAGCCAATTCAAAACATATTTTATGACCAGAGATATGACAGTGCCTAAAATTCTAAAAACATGGGTATTCAAAAAAAAAAAAAAAAAAAAAAAAAAGGGAAGGGCAGTTTGCATGAACTAAAAATGAGAAAGCTTTGTACAAAATTTCTGCAACCCTCACTAACAACAGATCGAAAACACATTCTTTGAAATGTTCGAATATCTGAAATGAGTGTGACAGTAATTTTTTACTGCCCCTTCAAACAGTTTGCGAGATGTGAATTTGTGAATGTTCGAAAAATGAAAAAGAGTTGGTTGTTTATTTCATAAAACATAGTAATGTGTTCATAGCATAAAAGACTGTGGCATAGGTCTTTTGACATATCTCTTGATTATTTTCAGAATTTAAGAACATAAATGGAAAAGCACAGAAATAGGCTATCATCAGTCTTTTAAGCCAATTTGATAAGAACATTTTTAACGGCGTACACAATGTGTTAATGAAAAACATTGTCATTTCATGAAAGGAAAAATTCTGATGGTAGGAAAACTATCGATTTAACTATGAATTGTTGAAATCTGCAATTTATTCCTCAGCTTTTGTTTTCTGTATCTTGAATCTCTCATCAAAACTCAAAATTACCTAATCTGTGGAAATTTTCTATCCACCTCAGGCAATTTCAGCTTTAAAAAGGAATTGTTAAAAAATAAAAGGATCTTCACCACAGGAATTTGCCGCAACCTGGAAGTACCCTGGGTTGGTCTCTCCCCTCCCCTGCAAATTCAATCAACGTAAATCATTTAATTCTTAGGCAGAGGATATCCAGAATCATTTCAAATTGTTCAGTTTACAAGAAGAACTGAACATTCTGCTGCCTTTACCAAAACAGATTACTACTATATTCCCTAAAAAATCTGTGAATAATTTCTGAAGTGTTTGTAAAACGGATTTTGTGCTTCCACTTAAAACTGTATAGGACATGTGGCTTCATCAAAATCGTAAACATTTAGAAGCTGATGGCTGGGAATAAAAATATGAAGTAAGTTTATCAGCCAGAAGGATACGGCATTGATTTATTATGATGTTTACTGATTATTTTAAATATATTATTATTGTATAATATTAATATAGTATTATTTTAAATACAATATTAATATAATATAATATTATTTTAGATATAATATTATATTATGATGTTTACTGATTATTTTAAATATAATAGATACAAAAGCATTTGCTTTGTTTATTGATAAAATAATCTTGATCAACCAGCTACTTCAAAATAATCCCTGCCCTCATATACAACTAGCTGACCTGGTGTAATTATTGTTTTTAAAAGACAAATGGCAGATATTGGAAATTTTGGAAATTACATCACAGCCAAACCTGCAATTTTCTGGAGTCCTGCTTCTGTAACATTTCTGTGATTATGTATCCCAGATATTTACTGCACACTTTGTGAATGTATGCAAGATAATATCAGATAAACTCAGTATCGCATTATATTGTTCTGTGGTGTGTGCAACATGCAAGAAGTGTTCATCTGGAGGTGAGGAACATTCAGCGATGGCTGGATACATAATACAGGAAGGACATATGTCTAAAGAAATTAGGGTTTTAGCCCTGGCCAAGGCCTAATAACAACGATCTTTCAGAAGCCACTGAGATCAGAACAGATGATCACTTGGTGAACAGAGTCACTGGATATCATCTTAGTGTGGCCTAGAACCCAGTGATCAATATGTTAAAGAAGCAGTCCACCGGAAAAGTGCTGGATCAAGAATGAGTTAACCAATAAGGTTGGTTATTTGTCCTCTACCGTTTACATCCAAATGCCGTAACCAAGAACTATTACGCCAGCTTGCTGTTTACTTTAGTTGGGAGAAAATTAGGGAGATAGTGTTCCTAGAGTGCAGCATTTTGACGCGGCTGGAAGCTCGGGAGCGTTACATCAGGATAAGTGATCACAAGGTGGTTGTGGTAACTTTAAAATCTAGGCTGAATTTGAAGCATGATAAAGACAAACTCGTATATTGTTTCGATAAGGCAAACGATGCATTTATCGTCGATCATTTGGTGAAAATTTTTGAAACGTACACGCTAAATACAAATGCTGAGGAACTTTGGTTTTATTTAAAAAATAGTAATATGGACCGGCTTAAATCAATTTGTTCCCACGAAGTTTATTAAGGTTAGTAAGAACTTCCCGTGGTTCAATATGGAAGTGAAACGGTTGCTCAGGAAGCAAAGGCGTTTACATGCCACGGTAAAGAAGTTGGGGGACTCGTCTAATCGCGCTAAATTAGTCCAGTTGCGAGCGGAATTGCGTAAGGCAATGCGTGTTGCGTTTAAAGAATTCCAAGTCAGAAATTTATCCGAAGATCTGATTACTAATCCAAAAAAGTTCTGGTCATATGTCAAATTAATAAGAGGCTCTCGTAAGGTCATGCTGTCATTGATTAATGAAAATGGGGAATTATCAGAAACTAGCGTCGAGAAAGCAGAAATTTTGAATACTGTATTTAAAAAATCTTTCACGACAGAAAACTCGGAGGAGATTCCGGTATTTAACAATCGTACAAACAAAATTATGAATGATCTCGTTCTCGATGTCGAGGGAATAACTAAACTGCTTATGAATGTAAATCCCAATAAGGCTCCCGGACCAGACGGTAGTCCTACAAGATTCTACTCTAGGTACGCAAAGGAAATTGCGCCGTATTTGATGAAATTATATACCGCCTCCTTGAATCAAGGAAAAATATCAGCCGAATGGAAGACCGCCATCGTAAGTCCAGTGTTTAAAAATGGCAATGTTAATGATCCTCAAAATTATAGGCCGATCTCGTTAACCTCAATATTTTGCATGATTTTAGAACACATCATCTATTCAAATGTCATACGGTTTTTGGATCAAGGTGAGCTTTTAAACCCAAATCAACATGGATTCAGAAAAGGCCGATGCTGCGAAACACAACTTGCTCTTTTAATTTACGACTTGAGCCGTATTATAGATGAGCAATCCCAGGTTGATGTAGTTCTATTAGACTTTAAAAAGCTTTCGACACTGTGCACTCTAGGTTACTTAGGAAACTTCCTGGCTACTTCATATCTGGACACCGAGCGTGGTGGTGTAACGACTAGCGTTCTGGCCTCGCATTTGGGAGGACGGCGGTTCGAATCCCCATCCGCGCATCCAGATTTGGGTTTTCCACGGTTTCCCTAAATCACTCCAGGTGAATGCCGGGATGCTTCCTTCAAAAAGGCCATGGCTGAATTCCTTCCCATTCCTTGCCCCCCCCCCCATCCTTTTCCGTCTCTAAAGACCTAGTTGTTATAGGAGACGTCATCAGTTAAAAACATATCTAGACAAATATGCGACTGGGTTGCAGACTTTCTGGAGGGCAGAACACAGTGTGTAGTTCTCGACGGTGAGCGTTCATCACTTACTGAAGTGAGGTCCGGGGTTCCTCAGGGAAACGTGATAGGGCCTCTGTTGTTTCTCATATACATTAATGATTTGTGCGACATAATAAGGGGGATGAAAAGATTATTTGCCTATGATGCTATTATTTATCGTGAAATCACAACCCAGGACGACTGCGCTTTGTTACAAGACGATATTATGAAAATAATTGCGTGGTGTAAAGATTGGCACTTGGAGTTAAATGCTAAAAAATGCCAAGTCATGCATGTAAGTAAAAAGGTGACACCATTTAACTTTGAATATACTATTAATGGCACTGTCCTTGGAACGGTGGATTCCGCTAAATACCTAGGGGTAAGAATTCGTAATAATTTGTCATGGAATGAGCATATCGAGAATGTAATTGGGAAAGCAAATCGTATGCTTCGATTTCTAGGTCGTAATTTAAAACAATGCACTCCGGACGTTAAATCGATTGCATACAAGTCACTATTGCGGCCTCACTTAGAATATTGTAGCTCTTTATCAAAAGCGATTAATGGAGGCATTAGAGATGGTCCAAAGAAGAGCTGCCCGATTCGTGACAGGTATAACTAATTGGAGGGAAAGCGTAAGTGCGATGTTGAAGGAGTTAGGTTGGGAAGACCTGGAGCACCGACGGCGTTGCTCTCGACAGAAGCTAATTCAAAAATTATCGACTGACGTTTTTCGGAATAACAGTAAACAAATATTGCTACCAGCAACATTCATATCCCGGAATGACAGCGAAAATAAGATAAGAGAAATCAGGGCCAGAACCGATTCATTTCTGTACTCATTTTTCCACGAGTGATTAGGGAGTGTAATAGAAAGGATTTACCGGGCGACTAAACATAAAATCCAACAGGAGTAGCTTTTGATAAAGTACTCCGGCCATCCTGATCTGGATTTCCATGGTTTCCCCAGATCGCTCCATGCGAATGCTGGGATGGTTCCTCACAATAGCCCATGGGCGCCTCCTGCCATATCCCTTCCAAACCATTACCTTCCCGGATAGGTGCAAAGCACCCTCCGCCACACACTTTTAGTGAATCGCGGAGTAATGGTAATAGTAATAGAATAAGAAGGGTAGTGTCCTCCATTTAATACCTGCTTTTTTCCGGGATGTCGGCAGCTGGAACTCTCGCAGTAGCAGTATCAAGCATTGTCAAAACTATCAACAATCAAAAAATATAATTAATTGTAATTGGGGGGGGGGGATGAGGCCAATATTTGAAACATTGCCGATCGGGATGAAGGAAGAAAAAAGTTAATTTTATCGCTGATACATTAGAATATTCGCATATATTGCAAGAGCTAGCTTATATCACAATTTCATTGTGTATTAATTAGTTATACATTTTCTGATAATATTTGTGAGCGCGGATGTGGAATCGTCAATTTGGATAATACTGAAGGCGTTGGACCACATTGGACACCATGTGTTATGTACAAGGAGGGTGTTTTCAGTATTTCGAACAGTTTGGCGATTTACCACTGCCATGGGAATTGCAGTTGTAGGAACTGAATAGTTGTACAATATGCTATACACCAGTAATTTGGCACACACATGTGGAAATCTGTGTTTAAAGTTCCCGTATTAAAATATGACAACAATCTTGCACAAACCTTGGTCATGGTAACATGTCTCACGTCTGTAATACTCTGCTTGCCCAGCACCAGTTCGATCTTGAGCTGTGATTACTTTCCACCGATAGATCCGAGTCAGGTTTTGTGCGCTTTCGGGTTAGTAGACTTTTAAACATGCAACTCCATCCCATATATCGAACAGTTAACATTTAAATTTCACTACACGAAGAAGAAAAAAGCGGTAGAGCTCATGATATTGGCAACTATGCGAAATATTTGGGTCAGAACACTAATAACGAGAAACGTATTATTAGAGCAAATAACAATTCACTCAGAAGTGAGACACAAACATAGATTTAAATCGATTTCGCTAAACCGAACTCAATTGGATCACTGCTTAGCTTTTAGAAACTTGTATTAAACTTGTATTTTGTATGTCATACAACACTGTGCAGATATTAAAATATAATGCTATGCATATAGAGTGTAGTATACAGGGTGGTCAGAAATTCAATCATCGGCGGGTAAGGGCAGTGTTTGGGACGTTGCACTAACGAAATAAATACAAAAAATCTAATAATAGTCTTACCGTTTTAGAGTTATACGCAGCTAAAATTGGTCAATAAAAGCGCTGCGCGGGCGAATTCAAACAGCCTTCCACATGCGGTGTTGCCAAGCGTACTCGAGGCATGGGACCACCAGAGAAAACGAAAAGAAAAACTCTCTTCGGAAATGGGGATCGAACCCGCAACCTTCAGATTGAGAGTTAGCCATCTTACCGACTACGCTGCCAAGGCACTAGAAGTTCCGTGTTTTTAGAATCCACTAGGGTGGACTGTTTGTTCGTAATCGGAATTGATCGGTAATCCGCGACATTTTTCGGGAAGTCGGTGGAGGGGCTAAAGGACCATGCCAGAAGAAGTCTCGCAGTCGAACGCAACTTACCGATAAAGACACTGTCATCATGCAACGTCATCAATTTTCGTTTGAAGAGTACGCCGATATGTATTTGGCGTATGGCGCTGCTGGACAAAACAGGGCCGAAGCAGTTAAGATTTACACGAATCGATTTCCTAACCGTGTGATTCCATCGGCCAACACTTTTGTGTTGGTTGACAGAAGGTTGAGGGAGACGGGAAGTATTGTTGTCCACAGGCCCGACGCCGGACGAAATCGGTTCAGGTGGAGTGTAGGATTTGAAGACAATGATCTGGAAATGATTGCTGATAATCCGAGGATAAGCTTTAGGGTCATTGCCAACGCATTGCAGGTACGTCCAGTCTAAGTGATTCCTCAAATTCTCGGTTTAAATGTCTTTCAATAGGGTCATTTTTGTTGTTTTTTAATGATCAGGCCTCACATGCCACTGTTTTGGACGTCCTTCACGACAAATGGTTACATCCCTTTCACTTTCTAAAGGTCCAAGATTTGGAGGAAGACGATTTTCCACTTCGAGTTCAGTTTTCACAGTGGTACCTGCACCAATGTAACGATTATCCAAACTTTGAAAGGAAGGTGCTGTGGACGGATGAGGCATGCTTTACCAGGGAGGAGTGTTTTAATAGCCGAAACAGCCACATCTGAGATGTCGAAAATCCGTATGCAATTTTTGTCAAGTCATACCAACACAAATTTAGTGTTAACATTTGGGCGGGTATTTTGGGCGACTTTATACTAGGCCCTGTTCTACTTCCGCAACGTTTAAATGACGCTTCTTATTTAGCATTTCATGAAAACGTCCTTCTGTTGTGCTTAGAAGACGTTCCTTTGGCAATTCGTAATGACACGTGGTTTCAACATGACGGCTCGCCGCCGCATTTTGCAGTACCGGTACGTCAACACTTAGATCCATTGTATCCTAACAGGTGGATTGGTCGAGGAGGCCCAATTCACTGGCCAGATCGGTCACCAGACTACAACCCATTGGATTTTTATCTCTGGGGAGCTGTCAAGGCCATTGTTTATGATACTGAAGTAGAAACAGAGGAAGAACTTTTGGATAGGATAATTCTAGCTTTTGATGAAATTAGAGAAAGTTACAATTTTGGAAGACTCGCAAATTCAGTAACTCAGCGTTGTCGTGCCGGTATTGCAGTTGAGGCAGGACATTTTGAGCAGTTGCTGTAAAATGTAAGGGACCGTATTTTTTTGTTATTGTTGTTTATTGGGATACATTTTTACTAAAAACAAGATTTTTCAGAGATTATCTATTTTACGGTTACTGTCGCGGGTTGACGCTTATTGTAAGTAAATCCGTGTTGGGTTTCAATGTTGCGACTGATAACGTCAAGTTGGAAATGAAACTACTGTACAGTAATTTTGTTTCGTATCAGTGACAAAAGGGCTTTTAATGAGTAACAGCTTGTTTATCTTTTGCGGCTTGCCGCGCGTTAGCTAGTTGATACACGTTACCAAACTGTTTACAACTCGTTTGAATAAGAACAGACTTTTTGCAGCAGAGAAAGTTACGTTACAAACGATAGAATGGGTTTATTGTTCTTTTTTCCAAAGGTTTATTGTTTTATTGTTGCAAAATAGTAGCAAGGATATTCACGTTAATCAATAAAAATGTTGTGATTGAAATCTAGTGAAATACGATTACATGGAATAAAAGAAGCCTCTTTGTAACGAATAAATTAAGTTTGCAGATTTTTTGTTTTTTTTGTGCCAGTAACTAAACGATTTTTGTACAAAAATTAAAGATTAATCTAGCAAGCAGATCAACTAATTAAAAAACATTCCCATAAAAAAAAATCCTTTTCCCGAAAAATGTCCCGGATTACCGATCAATTCCGATTACGAACAAACAGTCTGCCCTAGTGGCTTCTAAAAACAAGGAAATTCTAGTGCCTTGGCAGCGTAGTCGGTAAGACGGCAAACTCTCAATCTGAAGGTTGCGGGTTCGATCCCCGCTTCCGAATAGAGTTTTTCTTTTCGTTTTCTTTGGCGATCCCATGCCTCGAGTACGCTTGGCAACACCGCATGTGGAAGGCTGTTTGAATTCGCCCGCGCAGCGCTCTTATTGGCCAATTTTAGCTGCGTAAAACTCAAAAACGGTACGACTTTTACTAGATTTTTTTGTATTTATTTCGTTAGTGCAACGTCCCGAACACTGCCCTTACCTGCCGATGAGTGAATTTATGACCACCCTGTATGTACCTTACAAGCAGTGGCGGACCAGGATTTTGGTTTGGGGGGGGCTAGGATTTGGTTTGGGGGGGGGAGGCTTGACTCGGGCGAGGAGGGGGTGCCGACGGAAATCTTATTATTCCAGATTGCCGCCCTCATACAAACAGTAGAGCAAAAAAAATAGAGGTCACCAAAAAAATCCATGATGTCGGGGGTGACCTTGGTGCTTTGGGGGGGGGGGCTTCAGCCTCCTAGTTCCCCACCCCCCCTGGATCCGCCACTGCCTACAGTGGTAAGCTGGGAGGCACAATACACAAGTTTCTCCAAACGATACCGCCAGCATGCAAAACTGTACAAGTACCTGCTATTGTCGTATATCCACCCATCACGGAGATAACGCTAAGAAATATCCTAATCAGGATTGTTGAGCAAGATGGCGAATTCGTGAATTTAAGAAACGAGACCATTACCCTGAGACAAATATAATGAAACTAACAAAACGGTGGTATCTGTAAAAAAAAGGTATAAAGCGCAAACAGTGTCAGTAGTAAACAGACAGTGAAACTGGTGACACCTGTTAAGATAATCTTCCTATAGTATTTAGAATATTTAGTCAGAAATGGACGACGTACTTGATATATCTGCTAGTTTTGAATTTGATGAGTCAGTGATGCTCCAGCATTATTATTAACGTCTACCGTATGTTGTAATAACAATGACGATAGTCGGATACCTATTCAGAACTAAGACACTCACTGCCATGAAAAGCTTCCTACTCATTTAAGGAATATTCCTAAGTCCAATTGAACCGAACCCACAAATTAACACCTCACTACAAATGCTTTCGCATTTCTGTTTGGTAGAATTCGGTATGAACTTAATGGATTTGAAATGGGTGGGACTGAAACGTCGAGATCACAGGCACAATGAACACGTATATCTGAAGTGATCCTCAGCAATTTGGAGTGTTGCACAACACAGGATGGGGTGAACGTGATCTTTGAAACGACTATTTTGAAGTCTGTGTACCTATGAGTATACTTATGGGAGTTTTTGAAGACTTCGAAAGCGTTTTTATAAATGTAAAACAGTAACTAGTACTG
>JARYHS010008074.1:275191473-275236806 GCA_031002005.1 Vandiemenella viatica | reverse complement strand
CAATTTAGAAATCAAATAAATAGGAAATGAAAAATAGCAAAAGAAAATGGCTACAAGGAAAGTGTGAAAAAGTAGAAAAGGAAATGGTGCAGGAAAAGTAGATGTTGCATATAGAAAGATCAAACAGAATTTTGGAGAAATGAAGAAAGAGGTATGAACACTAAAGCTGCTCTTTTAAGGTCAGAAGATAGAGCTAACAGATGGAAGAATACATTGAGAAACTGTATGTTGGGGACGACTTGAACAATAGTGTATTGGAAAGGAAGGCGATGTCGACATGGATGACTAGGAGATCCTGTTTTGAGGACAGAATTTAATAAAGCTCTGAATGACTTGAAAGCAAATAAGGCAGTTGGAATTGATGAGATCCCTGCAGAACTTCTTAAATCTCTAGGAGAGGAAGGAATCGAAAGATTATTCAAGCTGATATCAAAAAGTATGAAACAGGAGAAATTCCAACTGATTTTAATAAAAAAATATCATCT
The DNA here is from genome assembly GCA_031002005.1 of Vandiemenella viatica. Classification (NCBI taxonomy): domain Eukaryota; kingdom Metazoa; phylum Arthropoda; class Insecta; order Orthoptera; family Morabidae; genus Vandiemenella; species Vandiemenella viatica. The sequence goes on along the minus strand of JARYHS010008074.1, from coordinate 275,236,321 downwards.
TCACACTTCCAAAGAAAGCACAAGCTGACAAATGTGAGAATTATCGCACCATTAGTCTAACATCACATGCTTCAAAATTACTGACCAGAATAATATACAGAAGGATGGAAAGGGTAGTAGAAGAGATAGTAGGTGAAGATCAGTTTGGGTTTAGGAAAAATCGCGGTACAAGGGAAGCAATTCTGTCTTTAAGATTAATACTTGAAGGGCGGATCAAGAAAATAAAGATACTTTTATGGCATTTGTTGATTTAGAAAAAGCTTTTGATAATGTTAGGTGGGACAAGATGTTCAAAATTTTAAAGAAGTCAGGTCTAAAGTATCGAGATAGAAGAATCCTCTATAAACTATATAAGAATCAAGTGGCTGTGATAAAAGTATAGAATCACGAGAGACATGCATCAGTTAAAAAGGGTGTGAGACAAGGTTGTAGTCTATCCCCGTTAATATTCAACTTGTATGTAGAAGAAGCAATGAAGAAAGTCAAAGAAAAATTTCCATGTGGCATAAATTTTCAGGGAGAAAAAATCAGTATGCTACGATTTGCTGACGACATTGTGTTATTAGCAGAGAGGGCTGAGGATATTGAGAAGTTATTGAATGGCATGAACAAAATACTGAAGGAAGATTTTGGACTGAATATAAATCGAAGTAAAACAAAAGTGATGAAACGTAGCAGAAATGACACCAATACTAGCAGATTAAATATAAAAATAGGATCTGATGCAATAGGAGAAGTGAGTGAGTTCTGTTACTTGGGAAGCAAAATTACAACCGATGGCCGAAGCAGGAATGATGTTAAAAGCAGAATAGCACTAGCAAAAAGAGCCTTCATGAAAAAGAGAAACCTTTTGGTTTCAAATATTGATCTAGGAATTAGAAAGAACTTCTTAAAACTCTATGTGTGGAGCACAGCACTTTACGGTAGCGAAACGGACTTTAGGAATACCGGAAAGAAAGAAACTTGAAGCATTTGAAATGTGGTGCTACAGAAGAATGCTGAAAATTAGGTGGACAGACAAAGTAAGAAATGAACGAGTTTTAGAAATGATGGGTGAGAAAAGAAGTTTATGGAAGAGTCTTACAGGAAGAAGAGACAGGCCGGTAGGTCATATTTTGAGACATGCTGGATTGGTTAATTTGTTAGTGGAGTGATCAGTTGAAGGTAAGAACTGCAGAGGTAGACAGAGATTAGAATATATGAAGCAGATAATTGAGGACGTGGATTGTAAGGGGTATGTAGAAATGAAGAGGTTAGCACAGGATAGGGGAGGATTGCATCAAACCAGTCTAAAGACTGACGACAGCAAAAAAAAAAAAAAAAAAAAAAAAAAAAAAAAAAGCCACTCCAATAGTCGGACGGACTACAAACAGTCTCATGCGCTTCAAGAACCATTATGGGCTTGATAAAAAATTACGCCATTCCTGTTTGTTCATTTTAGGACTACGACTCCAGAAAAGCGTTATGCGTTAAGTGTGGGCAAACACAAAGCAGCAATTAAAATAAAATAAACAAACATACTTTACATCAGTTTAAAGTAAGAAAGTGTAAATACAGGTAAGATATTTTCAGATTCATAGACTGGCATGAAGTTTCTCGTGAACAGTGAATGTGTTTTCCGTTGTACAGACGCACAGCAGTCCACAGTCTAGTATACTGTAACCGCAAAGCCACAGGCACACGAAACCTGACGCTTAGCTCTAACGTCTGCACAGCGAGGCGCAGCCGTTAATACTAGTATTGCATCTAACTGAAGATAAGTAAATCGTTATATCAAGCAAACAACAGAGCACAGCGAATGCAAGTTCGCAAACTGCCTGTAGGATAACAGACAGATTATCCTAGAATACGTATTTTAATGTCATTCTATATCTTTGAATTTTAAAGGTTCCTTGGTAAGGGCTTGTTAGTATTACTCTTGGAAAGTTTCCATAGCAACAGCTAATATCGAGTGGGTTGCCCAGGTTGGGTGGCACATAAGGAGAAGTTGTATATCAGAAGTCCGATTTTGTAATTACAGTAACGTGGTGTGTTGGAGTTCATTAAAACTGATTTAAACTGTGCAGAGTTTATTACTATCATTTTATTTACTTAGTCTAACTGTACGTTCAGTAAAAAATAAATTGAATAATGCCAACAACAATTAAACCACGAATATTAATTATTAAGAAAAAAGCACGGAAGTATAACAAAGAAGCTTCAGAAATACAACATGCCCGCGACACGTTTCCTAAGGCAATATAGACCGAGACACACAACCACACGATTAAATATGAAATCGCTTTTTATACATATGCCGATATTTACAAAACGATCGGTTCTTCCAGTTGTGTAATGTGCAATTTATAAGCTGCTTTAGTCACTGGAATTATTGTAATTTTAACATAAAAAAGTTATTGTTTCGGGTATACTTCATTACAGAAATCCGGACGAATTAAGTGTTTAGTATTAAGAGGTCCTGGTTTGAAAATATTTAAGAGTTAGATATGGATAGCTGTTCATTTCATCTATCTCCTACTTCCCCCACATTTCTTCGTAATAACAGCTCTCAAAGCGAATAACAATCTGCAACCAAAATGCACTTCCACGAATACAGTTCGTAATTCTAAATCAAAGAAGGATTTCTACCAATTGCAAGTATTGAACGATAATGGTTGTATAGAAGACCCTCTGAAGCGCTGTTATTCAAGTAGAAGTTTCAACACATGATGGGGTTCAGCGCTAAAGGAACGAAGTTATACTGGAAGCAAAACGTTTAGCGCCTCAAACTGGTGTTTTCAAAACAATACAACATGCGTGGACACTACAAATGGATTGACAGCAATATTATTAATCGTGGATTTTATAAACATGACGCACATTGTAAATGAAAGCCGCAAATGGGAAGAAAATTTTTGAGATATCCCTTTGCATAAACCTTTTGCAATTCTTAGTTAGGACGCGGTATTACAGGTGGTACGTCAACTCCCTGTTGTTTCTCGTTTTATTTGAACGTGCTGAAAGTTTCTGGCTGAATGAGTGCCGAAATCTTCTGAACGATGTTCGCTTCATTTCGGTCGGAGCGACCGCACTTTTCGGGTCTATAAAGGGACCGCCCCCTCGTGCTAGGACGGCAACTTGAGACCGAAAGCTGAATAATTCATCGCGACTCACAAAAGCGACAGCGGGGCAGGCCGGAGACGCCACAGGCCAAGGTAACTCGCCGCAGCCCCCCTCCCCCTCAATCTACATACTGCACCACCTACCAGGTATCACGGTATCATTATGTATATATTTCTAAAAGGTGTTTTTGCGACGAGACATCTTTCTTCCTTCGCACTCAACCAAAATCGATAAATGAGGTATAATTTTAAAGATTAAAGTCTCCGCTTTGATAATATCATTAATTAAGAAGGGATTTTTTCGGAATTGAATCAGTAAGTGATAACGTTATGAACAATCTAGCTTACAGGTATGCAACAGTTCAGAGCCAAGCTGCTAGGCTAAGCTGCCGTCTTTAAGGAGTGCTCGCATTACCACATATCACACAGATATTGATAAATGTGGCTGTTATCTAGAGTTAGGAGCTTTTCCGATATTTTTTTCTTTCTGTTAGGGAAACATTTATTTATTTATTTATTTATAGTTGCTACGTATCCACTTCAGTTGACAATATTGCTACGAATGGGCTGATTCTCCTTTCGTCCTACTACAAACCATCAACCAGGCTATTCACCGAATATCATTCGTCAAAATTTTTGCACGTTGTGACATTTATCTCTAATCTCTTTGTACAGTATTTTTTCCTACTTAGTAAATAACTAATTTTGTATTAATATGTGTTTAACAATGTTCCGAGTACAATTAGTGCAATTAATTGTAATGAAATGGAAATAGGGTTCCACAGATGGTAGAGGTGTGTGGAACGGGGTAGTAATAGCATCTTATTTTGTAAGTCGAGTAATAATTCATCTTTGGTCAAGAGAGGGTCGTGCTCGCGAGCTGGCGCGGGAAGGCTCGTGTGAGAGCTCCGCGAGAATGGTTGTTAAGAGTGTAATCTGAAAATGTTATGTGGGGTAATTTATATTGCGTGTTAAGTTGCGATTGAGTTTTAGAAAGTACTAAACTGATTATGCGTACTAATTGAACAGTGTGTTTTGATTTTTTGAAGTTATTTTATGAAACCCTAAATGTTGTGGGCATGATACTAATCGTCGGTCATTAGAAATAAGAGCTGTTCTGCTTGCAGTGTTAGAGGTGGACAGAGGGCCAACCACCCACAACATGTCGAAGGTAATAAATAGGCAGCTAGCATTTGGCTCAACCTGTCAGGATAAATGTGAGGCAGGGGAGTCGCAATTGCCTACCAGTGCCAGGATCAATTAGTGATGATAGCAGCTTGCAACGTCCACTAAAATGTTAATAATAATTTCGCGTGGGCTTGATGACTAGTTTCCGAATAGTAACGCATTCCACCTCTGCCGTGGTTTCACTTAATCCTATAATGCTACCACAGGAGCAAGACCTTCAGCTTTATTTGTACTACGAACTGTCGACCATTCTACCACACTTTGCATATTAAGACCATCTGTTAAAGGTGAAAAATTTTCAGCACACTTAATACTGTAATCACGTTTCGATCATAAGTCAGAATAACTAGAAGTATTTATAAATCCATATGCAGTGAGAATTTCAGTGTTAATATCGCAGTGTGACTGAGCATACTGGATCGGCAGGATCGAGTCCTAGTCCAGATTGTGGTTTTAGAAGGTTTCCCACAGTCACTAAAACGAATGCCGTGACGGTTCTCAATCACATTATACAAACAAAAATACACTTAGCGCACACAAAACATAGCATAGTAGTGCACGTATCGCAGACATATTGCAACAAAACGTTCCTCCCCGGGAGGCATCAGGCTCGTCGACAAGCAGACCAGTCCAAAACAAGCCGCACCTCAAAAACAACGACCCTGCAACAGGGGGATAGGTGCAAGGAAGAAGTTGGCCCCACAGGCCTCGTACGAACACCGCTGTTTGCTGAACTTCAGTGCGGAGGCGACAATTCTCTCCATGAACGAGAGGCACAATTTCCGCATTCTCCCTGGCAGACTCACAGCCGCTGGCGATTTGTACTTAAGATCAAACCTTCAGACAAAAAGTTACCTAGTGGAGAGAAGTTAGTAACAGAGATGTTGTTAGCAACCCTAACTTCGCAGCTGTTTTGGTTGTAAATCTGAGGCAGAGCGCTTGGTGTGGGTGTTGAGGGGGTCGGAGGAGAGAGGGAGCAGGGGAGGATATTCAAATTAGTATTAGCGGGCGGCTTATTAATGCAGAAGTTTGTTTAGCGGGAACACTATCAATATATAAACAACTGAGCTTTTACAGGGATCACAGTAGTTTTATTTCTAACCACCGTAGAACGCATGTGCACAGAGACATTTTCTGTAATTCCTTTTTAAATTAAATTTAATTGGAAGTTACTTAGTTTTCTCACTCAGTGTGTTTAATGTTTCCCCTCACTCTTAATCCTGTTTTGTATTCTATTGAAGTTTATATCTTTATAAGTAGTAACGGCAAGTAATACACTGTAACTGTGTAAATGTCCATAATACTTTTTGGGTATTTTTAGTTAATAGGGTTTAAAATTTTTGAAACCAGACTATTATATGTTGGATTTAATAAATAATCATTTTTATTTCCTGCGAAATGATTTGACAGCGATTGGCATTACCATAAAAAACAAACAATTAGTCTTTACCATAGCCTCTATTTGCACTGCATGTCAGGATTTTAAAAATTTCTCGGAAAGTGTATTTAACAGACATTAGTTTAACGAAAGCAAGTATCAAACCGAACGTGGAGCATGAGCGGGAGGACGCGGCTTCGAATATCATCCGGCCATCCAGGTTTGGGTTTTCCATGATTTCCCAAATCACTCCAGGCGAATACCGGGATGGTTCTTTTTAAAATACCATGGCCGAATTCCTTCCCCCCATTCCTTTCCCGCCTCTAATTACCTCGATGTCGACGATGAGCAAAAAAAGCGTCAACTCCAGCAACGATCTCGCTGGTGAGCTATTGCTCGAGCATTATAACTGCGTAATCTATATCATACCCGCTTACTTTTCAAACAGATATGACTTTTAATTTCCGTGTTACTCAGATAACAGGGAAATGAATACAAGCAACAAGAGCTCGCCGTTCTCATTTCTGGAAAAGTTTATTTAAGACATTGCTATAGCAATAAAAATAAAATTCTCCCAACACTGTTTTGTTTCCATTGTGGTAACTTTATACTTTTTCACACTATCAGTGTCTTCCCAGTGCTTTTGCCTTAAGCTGCACTGGTTGAAAGGACAAAAATATACTTCAGAATATCATCGAGAAAGGTAAATGGCCGGATTTATTAAAAAGAAAAAACAGCATATTCAATTTCTTCTATTCCAGAATGATTGCCTCAAACCCAACGCAGAATTTGTACCTAATTTCAGTCTCAACTGTCTAATTTGCTCGATCATGACTCTTACAAATTTCAAGGCTTGCCATAAAGACCTAGGCCACTTTTGATGAGCCTTAAACACAGACGACGGTATTCACGGTTACAGTAAGTTTCTTTACATCAAATGAAATCTGCGACTGGCTAAACAAAGCTGTACAGAAACCACAAAAAAATTTGACTTGAGAAAAAAAAAACGAAATGAATTCCACGCAGCATAAGAAGAGGGTATTAAATGTAGCTTTATGATGAATATTAATAGCGATGCAAAGTGTTAAGAATTACCCGCTAACCGGGTACAATAAAAGACGCCACAGTACTTGAAGTTACGATCTACCTCAGCAGATGGTCAATGTTACATGACAAGTGTGGTCAAGAAGCTATTATTTACAGATTTCTAACACCATTTTAAATGCTGCGCTGTTCTTCTAAGCTTGACTATTTACTATTTCTAATAGCTGGTAACTAAAAACCAATGAGAATGTAATTTGAAAAATTTTGTTCCTGTGGTTTTACGGCTTGTTAACATCCGAGATCATTGGAGTCAGGTGAGGACTGGGGCAAGGAACGGGAAGGAATTCGGCCGTGGCCTTTAACCATCAAAGCAATTTCTTAGACGCTCCGTGCCTGAAGTTACTTGTATCATTAGGGCGTTAGTGTTTCCTAATATTCCGAATACCATCCGGCCATCTAGGTGTGGGTTTTCCAAGATTTTCCAAATCACTCCAGGTGAATACTGGGATTCACATTTGGTTCTGCTACATCAAACAACGTAATAGAAGTGACAGGAATGGCGACACTCTGTCTGATGGGTCTGTATCCACATTTGTCTTTAGAAACTTTGAAGTGAGTTTTCAATGACTTTCCTGTACCGTTCCAAATGAATGGGATTTGACTAACTAACCAAAAAACGACTATTTGCTTCGTAATGGCTAAATTATTATGCTAAAATATTGTAGATTGTGTACCATGAACGTTCTTTTGGCAGCTGTGAATAATTCTCTGATTAAACTAGTAGCGATCGATAGTAACAGAAAAGCTAGTTGTAAACATTTATAATGTGTGTCATAGGGATTTTCGCTGTTGCTTTTCTGGTCGAGCCATATTTCATCAATCTGATGCAAGTTAGGCGTGTGAGATTACAACGTGTGTTATTGCAAACGATTTTACAGTTAATTAGCCGTGTCCCAGGAGTGGTGTAAATAGGTTTTATTTCTGGCCGAAATCAGTGTAACAAAATCATTGCCTTAATTGCAGATTCAAAATGCAATTGCGGAAACGAATGGAATGTAACCATATATATATTCCCAGTCACGATAGTTATGCAACTTTGATTATAACTGTGGTTAGGCTGTCTAATACGACCAGTTAGCGAGTTCAATAAAATTTCCATTTGAATCATTATTTAAATATTCCTTTCATTACTATCACTAATATTTTTAAAAAACTGTAAAAATGTGTGTAATGTTGGTATGAAGGTTGTAAAGAAATCACCATCAAGACACAACATTAAGTTATTGATTCATCCCTGAACATTGCGTACTTCCACAGATTTTAGTAGTTATCTTAAATCCGGTATCATCCAAGCAAACAGTTAGGAAATTGAATTATATTAGTATTTACTATAAGACAAAAACTCGAGAACAGACCACTTCTTGTGTTAGTAAAACTAAAACATTGACCCCAAATAGTCACTTGCTGGCTGCTCCAAACAAGCGTCGATTTGTGTCAACTACTTTTACCTGCAGCGACTTTCCTGGACGTTTTAACCACTGAGTGCCTTCACTTTTATAAATTATTAAATTTATAGTCAAGTTTAAATATTAAATTAGTATTTAAACATGTAATAATTTTTTTAAATACTAAATTCAACTGATCATATTAATTTACATATGCTTCAGTACTTCTGTTCATAATCGTGAAGCACTTCAGCAAAGTAGCCTACGGCACTCAGCCAGTAGCTAATATGTGAACATATTCGAGGAGGAGACCAATGTCTTGGTCGTCTCGGAGGAGTTCGATGACCAACTATTGCGCAATATTGAACAGTACCTGCAAATAATTATGCAATAATTTCCAAACACTTAAAAATCATTACATGCGATCATGTAATTCTTGCTTTGTTATGTGTATATTGATTCCTTAAAACGATCCTCGGATGCAGGAACTGAATTCATATGGCTACGATGCGCTGAAAGAACTTCAGTTTGCCTCTGTCGTGGCTCGACTGACAGTTGAACATGTAATCCCGCCGTATCTTATAATAATAAAGCAAAAACCGTATAAATTTCTGACACCGCAGGATTCGAAGACTTTCTCTGCAAATATTTTTTGTCCTTTCTATGTTTTGTTCTTTTTCTGGCTTGTTTTATGCTCGAATGGAGCATGAAAAAACGGCCAGCGTCGGTCGTTAATTTCAAGACCACCAGGAGAGGTATTGATGAATGTATCCAACTAGCAATGATCGCATCGCGGTCAAATGTCATCGATTATGATACTGTCCTGCGCAAGATTATCCACCGAGCTAACAGAGCTCTCTTTGGGTGCAGTGATAAAAGTGGAAGTAGAGCAGCCGCACGTTATACAGTTCTTTAAGAACTTTTACGAACTGAAGGAGAAATAGAATGGCAAGCAGCAAGGAAAGAAAGGAGGAGCGTCATCGGAAGGATTCCCTTTGAGGTGCCACTCGGTTCAGTGTATACAATGGCAGAGCAGTCATCCCCCGCGGACGTGTGTGTGTGTGTGTGTGTGTGTGTGTGTGTGTGTGTGTGTGTGTGTGTGTGTAATCAGCGCTCGGCGTCCTACCCACACCACACCAACCAACAGTTCTGACACCACCGCCTCACTCGACGAGGCAAGGCAAGCTTCACCCCCTCGTGTAACATTATCACTATCCCCCAATCATTTATCATTATTATTATTAATTTAAATAGCATTAATTTGTTACGAGTATCTGAATAACTGTATTAATATTTATAACGAGATTAGTAATAAATTTGGGTTTGCACCGCCTGTAGTTTGTTTAGTAGCCTGGGTTGTGTAGGATTCTATGACGCCTGACAGCGACTACTGTATGGGCGCCGCACCGGCAAGGCAGAATGGCTGGGCGAGAGCAGCATGTGTCAAGCTTCTAGGCGGTGGGCGGCAAACTTTAGAAGTTAAAGAGCCAATATCACCATTAAAGGAGTCGGGAAAAAATTTAGAAGCGCCGAAGTTAAAATTTAATAAAGAAATTATTAATATAATTTATTAAATATTTAATACACTATCATGCATACGGTTGTGTAAATAATGTATTCATAAATAAATCACATATAAATAGTAGGCATTTTAATTAATGAGAACAATGTGCATTCATTTCTTCACAAAGTTTTATCATACTATTTGCGTAACTTGCTTTTAATTTAGAACATGAATTTGTCATGTCCTATTTTGGTTTCATGTTGGAAAACGTTTGTTCACACTGTTGATGCTGGTCTTTAGAGCTCACCATCGTTGTTACTACTGCTAGTACTATTATTTTGGTAAAGATGTATGAAAAAAATATTACGAAAGAGTCGCACTAATATCTTCAAAGAGCCGCAGAAACAAGGAACCGTGGATTCCCGACCCCTGTTCTGGGAGACAATTATATGGCACGAGCACAGCACCATCTTGCACAAACTAAAATAACTTGTGAAATGTACGGAAAGTTTTATCAATGTAGTACAAGTGTCTTACAAGTTGTTCCAATGAAATTTGTTATTTAAATTCAATAATATTTCTACAAGAACAGCGAGTTTTTTCATTTCCAGACTATGTCAAAATACCTCTCAATTAGTTTTTCCGAGCTAATGGCTTGTATGTGTTGAAAGAGGAGAATTTGGACTGATCTCCTCTAAATAAGACGCCGTAATCTACCATTGTCAGGATAGCTTACATACGGCTACCACTTCAGGATAAAATCAAAATCGAAAAGTAAGCTGTTAACAATATATTCGGTTTAAATATTATGAATCTACCAGTAATAGAAATTGGTCAAAAAGATTTTAGCATACATATTTCACTAGTGGTTTCGAAGGGAAAAGGGTGGGGGGACAACGCTCACTGACAACTTCTAAGGCACCTGTGTTACATCGGTTGGGGTTGAAAGCATTGTAGGAAGCGGTTCTGGTCAGAGGCAAATTTAGGGAGCGTTGAGAACCAATCGCCGCTCCTTGTTTTCAAGCATTATATCCCGCTTTCAGCGCAACATCAATGTAGATTTCATTGCATTTGTAGCCGGAAGAGGATTTGCACTAGTCAGCAAAAAAAGATTCAGATTCTCAAAAGTGAGACGCGGCGATTTAATACTGTTGATGACAAATAAGTCACCAAATACCAAAAAATTTGTGTCACAATTTCGAGTTCAACCCTCTCACCAATAATTTTACATTAATTTTTAATATACTTGTTAATCACAGTTTAAGCAATGCACCATCATCATCATAAGTTTTCTGCCCTAGGGCAGATTTTCACTTGGCTGCTCCTCATGCTGTTCTGTCTTTCTCCTAAAGTCCATGTAGTTGCCGTTTTCCTTGATGTTTGTTGTCTGTAATTTTGTACCTCCTTCTTCCTCTTATTCTCCTCCCACAAACTAAACCTTTCAAGGCATCTTTTATCAGGCACTTCCCTCTCAGCAAGTGTCCCATTCAGTTCTTCTTTCTCTCTTTTATGACTTGGAGTATTTTTCTCCTTTCACTAACCCTTTCCAGCACTTCAACATTACTTACTTTATCCACAACTTATCCATTTCATTTTTCTCCACATCCACATCTCAAACGTTTCTAACCGTTTTTTATTTTCTCGTCTCAGTGTCCCCGTCTCCACCCCATAAAGAGCCACACTCCATACAAAACATTGTCCAAATCTTTTCCTGAGTGCTTTGCCTATTTTTTCAGTTAGTATCCGCCTTTTCCTATTAATTTCTCCCTTCACTACGGCAATGCGAGTTTTTACCTCTTGGTGGTATCTCAAATCTTCGGTGATCGTACTCCCAATGCACCAATATTGTTAATATCTTTTAATGCAGTAATTTTAAAAAGCTGTCTTTGTTATTGAATATTGACATAGTACACTTCACCTGGGAGGTCCGCCATGGAATAACTGTCTCAAATATTGCGGTAAGAGACAAAAAAGATGGAGTACTATGGGTTACATTATTGGTGACAAGGAGAGGAATCTTTAAAAAAAGGGGACGGTGTATAATTTTCTTTTCGGAAATGGGGTGGTAAGCCAATAAATGTTTTCAACCTACAGATTACACAATTCACAAACTACAACACAGACACTTTCTTCCTTAGATTATATGTTCCTTAATAATCAGCATATCTACAGATGTTACCCGTATATTGTAATGTATCAAAACAACGAAATGATGTAATGTCCATCCTTTACCTCGTATCCTGGCAGTACTTTCTTCAGTGTTTTTCAACCTTACAAACGAGATTAATAGCTTCATAACTGCTCAAACTGTCATTTGCAGCAAATTACTCCTAGAACATCTTTCAAACCAATAATCCCTCGCCACAGGTGTACTCGGGCACAGCGAAAATTGTTAGCAAACCGTCCCTGTCATTGGTAAGTTGCTATGTAACCAACAATTAAAAAGTTTTAATGTATCTTCACTTTGAAGTGTTGCCTAAACCCGTTTTTAAGTATTTTATTTACCATTCGTCTGCACTTGGAGTGACCTATAACAGATAATTATCAAGATAGGAACTCTGGTGTTACTGTCTATCATTCTACTTGATTGTTAATTCCCTGTTTCTTTATTTACAACCTCTCAGTTCATATCTTGTGTTTAAAAACTATGTAAAAATTTAATCAATTTTGAGACGACATATGATAATTAACATTTCAAGCATTCGATGAAAGATAATGATTTTGAGTGGTCACCGATTGCCGTTTCTTGAACGCTGGAATTATCGTTGTACTTCTCTAGCTTTCAACTAAATTTTAATACACTCGAAAATCTAACTTCGCTGCTATAGTCTTGTTTACTGTACTAACAGAAAATTTAATACGGTTTCGAAACCTTTGAGGTTAGTATGTATTGCAGTTATACATCTTAACCAGGTCGAGATACTAAAAGTGGAGTTTCCGGTACCACACATGTGGCCGGAAGGAAATCAGTATAGACCTACTAGCCGCACATGAGGTGATTGAGGACTGGAATTTTTATTTTGCTTTCGATGGGTACGTCGTTTTATCAACTTCAAGTGAAAATTACGTTTACGACTGCATGATAATTTGTGCCATTGAAATAATACCGAGTGATCCATATGATGGTCACATACACCCCCCTCCCCCCTTGCTTAGGTATTTACTGCTCATTGAAACCGCAGTCAGAGCTAGGAGAGGAAACGGAAAACATTTCCGCAATTGCCTGTTGAAGGAACCATGAATTCGCCAAGTGTGATTTCAGGAAACCATGGAAAATCTAAAAATGTGGATAGCTGGATCATGATTTGAACCAGTGCAATGTCCTCGCGAGCGCCCGTTCCTAGTTTTGTGATTAGAGTGGAGAAATAACTATTCAGAGAAACACTGACTGACGACTCAAGAGGTCCACTTCACACAGTGTCGAAACATCGAGATTGGACAGCGTGACGCTTTTGATGCGTAAAACGAGGAAGATATTTTTTAGTTGCACAGAGTCACACGATATCGATAAAACTATTCTGTTGCGCGACGGTTGTGTTTAAGGTAATTTTGGAATTCTATATAGTCGCTAAGTAAATATATGAAAAAAAAATACTACAAACAAGACATTATGACATTTTTTATTCAAGCTACATGGATCGTTGTAGACGAGGTAATTAGAACTGAAATAGGATGCCGGCCAAGCAACAAGAAGGAAAACACATCATTGTCATTTACGAACGAATGATAAACGGCACTTAATTGAATTTTTTCGGAAAAACCATGGACAGCCGAAATCATGGTGCAAGTTGCGATCAAGAACCTGCGATTCCGTAAATACCAGGCCAGGTGAAGTTATTACTCGCAGCGAGCACTGTATGCACGATACTGATCGATGGATCATGTTGCATAACTCCTTTTTTTTATAATCCAGAATTAAGATCTAATCGATTACCAACATGGCATACCTATCAAAATTATTACATCATCTAAACACAAGGTACTGCTGTTTCATCATTTTTAGGAGAATCTGTACTTTATCAGATCTGATGATAGATATGGTACGTTGAAATTTGATACAGCTTTCTGCTCCGTTCTTTTGTGCACACTGCGAAAATATATACCCAGCTTGGTGGTTGAGCGGTTAACGCTCTGGCTTCGCATTCGGGAGGAGGCCAGTTTGAATCCCCAACCGCACATCCATACTTGGGTTTTCCATGGTTTCCCCAAATCATTCCAGGTGATTGCGGGGATGCTTCCTTCATAAGGCCATGGCCGAATTCCTTCCGTTCCTTGTCTCCAGTTCTTTCCCGTTTCTAATGACCTCAACTTCGATGAATCACTACACATACATTACTGAACGCTGGTATGATTAATCTCTGTGATAAGTTTTGTTGTTTCATTTATGGTAACTTACCACCTCGTTAACGACTGATTCGTGAGGAGTTAGTAGGCTACGCATATTGGTTGCGTTGTGGTGCAACTAATTTGCAGAAGCAGCGAAAGAAAAGGCGCGTCGTCATGGAGATACTAAGGAAAAACACCTGTTTTCTTTGTGTAGCCCACACACTGCCGTTTAACACGTTGTAGCAACAAAGCCACTGACTACCGCAGTCTATTACACAGACAGCTCAGGCCAACCCACGGCGTACCTGCAATTATAGCGATTTGCCATAACATCACTGTGTAAAGTTAGTCAGAAACATTGGTTAAAGGCGATATACAACGACGGTGGTAGGCCGAAAAGCATTTAGGAGCATGCGGTCTTGTACAATAGTCTCGCTTCGTGTGTATATTTCACTACAGCAAAGAGATTGTGACAACATTTAATGAGATGCACTTACTTCAGGAAATGATAGTTAGCTGCAGTGTTTACTTTTTGAAGCACGGCATAATGTTGGTTACCCTCAGCAATGTTTCTGTAAAGTAAAGTACAATTTTGATGTTCACATACAATACGCTGCTGTCCGCCCTGTCTGCGGTAGTCACGTTTCAAGGTGATAGTGCTACTTCCTTCATCATAAATAAAGCAGTGTGCTGCAACACCACACTGACGTCTCCTAATGTGCAGTAGTACCGTCTCTGAAGTGAGAAAAACTAAAAGCTTACCTCAACGAAAAGGCACGACTAATTGTTTGCACCAGTTTTACGGAACGATGTAATGAATTGTAGGACTGTCTGGAATTTCCTCCTCGAAAACTCACATTTTACAAGGAGAATGACAACAGACATTATACGTAGTAACTTTTACTCCCCTGCCCCAACTCAAATCGTTCTTAATGTAGTTACCTGTCCTAGGACATTAAACACCAGTGCTTAAAAATAATAAACAGCTTTATTATGGTCATGGAGAGAACCTTATTTATTGTTCCTCTGCCTTACCAATTTTTTCTGCATGTTTCATCGAATAACTTCATTAGTGCAACGATTTTATTGGTGAATGATCTGCTTTACACTCAATTTTCTGTATTCAGACGCATGAAGCGACTGCCACGAAAGACTACACACCAACAGTGATTAACGGTAATATGAGATAACACTTCGGGTTCGATGAATTGTTATCGAAGGCACCATTGCAATTCACTTCACTTGCTTTCGCCAGAACAGCTTTGGGCGACCACTTTTTCAGCTCATGTTGACCTTTCGAATAAATCTTTTATAGTAAAATAATCGACCTTGCATCTGAATGAGAACTTTTAAGATCCCTTTTTTTCTGAGACTCTTCACACTAACTACCGTAAATGGAAACAGACGAACAGCTGGAAATTTAGGGAAACGGACACAAACTAGGGAGATACGCAAAACGTAATCACAGAATATAAGCACTGTGCCACACTCACAGGATTTACCGAATTTTAAAAAAAACAAAGTTGAAATGACTTTTTTCTTGCGATTATGTGAAACTATAATATTGAAAACTGGAGCAATTTCCGTGATGTAATTTAATAACTTCTCTTCACAAACAAACTTTTTCGTCTTGAATCGCATCTTGTACGTTGAACTGTTGCAACACTATGCGTTGAAAGCATTTGGTCCTCAATCACACGAGTTGATATGTATGAAGTAACACTGCATCACGTATGCTATAGAACTTGCGGTGCGACTGATGTAAACAAAAGGAGTCTCGAAAAATTGTATGGCTTCAAAGAATGCGAGTCACAACACAGGAACAAAATCGGTCGGTTGGTTGAAGCCAGTTTGGTGCTGGATAGAGCAAACCTAGAATTACAGCTGCTTGGCCGTGGTAGCTCTGTGGAGGGGCAGTACACCTGTGACTAACAACAGTACGGCAAGCGCGATTACTGCGGTTTGAAAGAGAAGCCGACTCGATAGACGAAATACTGTGTTTAAAAGATTTTACTACTTACATAAATCCCATTCCCCTGCAGAGATGTCTTCTTTTTAATATTCCAACGAAAAGAGTAGCTCAGCGCGTGGGTATTAAGCCAGGCGGCAGCCTTGGCGTGGGTTTAATTTGCGCTCCATCAGGCGCAGTACACGAACCTCATTACGGGCACACACCACCCAGACAATCAAATTTCTCAGCCAAGTTGCAAAGCGAATTTCTGCTGCGTTGCAGTGAGGGTGTTTGGTAAGTTACCGGGATTAATTCATTTCAAATTATTCAGGACATTACCTCATGGTTTCTGACGAATAGCAGTTAAGTTTTTGGCCTAAAGATTCATATTGAAGTTCAATGATAAAATGATTTTTTTAAATGATAGCTGATTGCCTATATCTACTGCAGGAAGATTTACTCTGAAAAAAATGGGGTTCCATTCAAGTATTTTCACTTCCCATAGGACCAAAAAAACACTCAGGTAGCATACGCCATGGAGCAGGAAGATGCAAGATGGAGGTCGCCCCATGGAAGTAACGTATAAATGTGTGGTGGAGTGTGGGGGCTATCATTTGTAATCTCGTGAGACATGTGGAATATTTTCTGACGTTATTATGGCCGTACTAGATGAATTAACAGACAGGACGCGGGACGGTAGTCGGCGCTAGACGCAGCGGTCATTCAAAATTGTTCGTGAATTCAATAGTTATCGATCTACAGCGTCAAGAGTGTGCCGTGAATGTACAAGTTCCGGCATTACCCCCCGCCAGTGGCCGATCAAGTATACTAAATGACTAAGACCAATGGCGTCTTGGTCGAGATGTCATTGTTGACAGACAAGCAACAAAGAACAGCCACACTCTGTGCAGGACGTGCGACAGACGTGCGGGCAGTGCAGTGAGATTTGGCGTTGATTTGATATGACAGCACAATACCGACGCGAATGCCTCGACTATAAAACGCCATCGGCTGCAGCGCCTCTCCCGTGAGCATGTCAGTTGACTGGGAAACAGAGGTTGGATAATTCACGAAGCCAGGTAAGAGCTGGCGGTAGGCCACGGACTCAGTTTGTTAGGAAGACACTGTGACAGCGGGTGGTTGATCGATCCTAGATTGGGTTGTGTTTACGTGACACACACCGGTACCTCTTATCAAACCATTGACTGGAAATGGTAATGTTTAGTTATTCGCAGTCCATTTGCTGCCATTCAAATGTTCCCAAACAACGATGGATTTTTCCAAGACGGCAATGAATCACATCGATCACGATTGGTTTGAGGAACAATCTAGATACCTGCATAGAATGATTTGGTCACCTAAACCACCACATGAATCTAATTGAACACAGCTGGAACAAGATGGAGAGGTCAGTTCGTGCAGAGCGTCCTGCACCGGCCACACTTTCGGCTGTAGAGGAAGCGGGCTGAATACTTCATCAGGGGGCTCCCGACGACTAGTTGAGTCGGTTGCTGCACTTCGCTGGTTAATAGATCTTCCCTCAAGATACTATGAGGAATACCATGACTTCTGGGATTTCATTGCAAGTATTTCAAGATTCTGTAGGAACGTTGTTATTTTATTCGCGCATAGGCAACGTTCTAGGACATTGGCGGTTCACCGACATAGCCCGATTACCGTGGACAGTGTTACCCATCAGGTTCAACACTGAAGCTGGGAAGGGAAGGGAGGGAGGGAGGGAGGGAGAGGGGCACGCGATCTTTAACCCGGTTGCGTCTATTTTTTGTGAGCAGAAGACTAAATATTAAATTTGCAAGGATTTGTGAGATACGGTGCCAGTACTTCATCTCTGATCTTGCGTAAAGTACCAAGGTGGGCACAAGCTTAACGCTCGACATGTCAGCACAACAGCCATCCCTGATATCTGCACTCACTCCATACGCAAAATTGGGTAGTTTGAAATTTAATCTCAGGTACACATTATGATGAATAGAATTTTTTTTTTTACCACTAGCTATCCTAAGCTGCTGTCCAAGAGTCTGAAAGCGAAAACATATTCCAACTCGGTTTTTCGAAACCAGTTAAAGCCATGTCGTCCACCAGGCACAGTTACTGAAATTTAGAGATTCCTGATGGATGATGAGTAATTTCAATTTCATTACTCCCTCATTTTTCCAATACGGGACGTGGGTTACCTAAGGAGAAAAGTCTACTCGATGTCCTCAGCACCTGAATTTCATCTATGAAAATAATAAAAAAAAACGGACCTTGCGCATTTAGGGTTCAGTTTTCTAATGAGGTTAGCACATATCCCGCATATGGTAACTCAGACGGCAGTCGCTTGGCACAAAAATCAATCGCCACCTGATTTCAGGTTAAGCAGCGGACTCCTCTCCTCTCCAACGCCACGTCCGCTGCTGATGCTAAGCACATCCATTATGGTTACACCAGCCTCAGAGCCCGTCAAAAATGACAGGTTTAACAGACTGTTCTGACTTCATTTCTCTGCGGTTGCCCAAATAAATAGAATTGTTGTTATGTAATGCTCATAACCTTATTTTGTAATTTGTACATATGTCGGTTGTAGTTTACACACCGATTCTACTGAATGAATGATGTCAGAATTAGGTAACCAATAAAATTAAAAATAAATTAGGAATCCCAGCACCTTATGCTATAGCGCGTGATATTGGTTTTATTCCTACTCCAGATCTTATTCAGCACGATAAATACGGAGCTACTTCCATCCGCATAAAAATGCCGAAACTTCAGTAACTTGGAGCTTATGAAAGCAGCTTAAATTATTTGTAAAACTAAATTCATCGTGAATTAGTCTGTAATATTGCTGTTCAAACTTCATAAATGCTATTACCGGCGTACTAATACATTCATTCTATTTCGTTCTAAATTTGACCTACTGAAAATATTTACATGTGTGTGATATAGTGGCATCAGTAATAGAAGCAACTAATCATTAACATACTAATTTAAACGCAATATATACTTCATTTCAGTGTTTCGGCCAATCATTCCTTCCAGTATATTATAACAGTTACTTAAAATATCTACATTGAATATAAAAATCTTTTAAGCCCGTCAAAAAATGACGCGTCGAATGCAGTATTTTAGCAATTTGTTTCTTCGCTGACTAAGTACAATTTTCATCAAATAACGTTCATTATCTTGAAAATGACAATGTATATATTTGTTAACTTACTGTAAGAACGGTGTCGCTGTCCAGAGGGTATAAGAAAAAACCTACATCGAACGAATATTCAGAAAAAGCAACTAATAATCAATATGTCGATTTCAACTGAATACGTATTTTTTTTAATTTTTTGAGTGTTCTGACGATTAATGTATTTGCGGATGCATAGCTAAGCAGAACTGTTATTAAATAAAGCGTATAATTTCGAACATCTCCATTCATTGTTTATTGTGCAAAAAGGCAAAAAGCGAGACGTCTTAGTGTGACTTGATGGCGTGACATGACCAAAACTTGCGTTTTATAAGTACAGATTACAATGTATTGCACTCTGAATTTAGATAATTTTAAATACAATCATACTAATATAGCAGAATGTAACCTACAAATTTTGCTCACAATTTAAGAAATAGGTTAGATGTATTTTGGCAGGCATGTTTGCCC
The DNA here is from genome assembly GCA_031002005.1 of Vandiemenella viatica. Classification (NCBI taxonomy): domain Eukaryota; kingdom Metazoa; phylum Arthropoda; class Insecta; order Orthoptera; family Morabidae; genus Vandiemenella; species Vandiemenella viatica. The sequence goes on along the minus strand of JARYHS010008074.1, from coordinate 275,216,735 downwards.
TTTAAATATAAGATTCGGAAGATATTGGGAGAAAAGTTGTAATTTTCATGTAACATTTTGTTTCTGGCTTTACGTCTTGTCAACGTCAAGGTTATTAGAGTCGAGAAAGGACCGGGAATAAGAACAAGTAGTAATCTGGCCACGGTCTTTTGAAGGCACCATCCCCGCATTCGCCTGGACTGATGTAGGTAAACTATGAAAACCGAGATCTGGATGGCCGGACGGATATTCGAGCCCGTGTCCTCCCGAATGCGAGGCCAGAATTTCACCGCTTACCCATCAGACATTTTTGAGGCAGACTCGGGAACAAAACTCGTCCAAAATTTATTATTTTAACTTACGCTGAAGTCTTTATTCTACAATTAAAAAATATCGTTTTCCTCTACTTGACGAGCTTTAAACATAGATTGATACCTCACATGCTGGAGAAGGAAAAATACTTTTCCACGCCCATTATTTCTACGTTAGTCACTTAGAATATAGGCTAATGTTACAAAATTTTAAATGGGATATTTGGTTTTGAGTATAAAATTATGCAAGTTTGTAATCGGAAATGTATATCGTTTACGAACTGAAGATCTGTAACAGACAGCAAGGTGTAGCTTCCTAACCGTGTCTCGTTGGTTACATTATCAGAAGCGCCGAGACGGCACTGTTGGTTGTGACGTATCACCACGCCTGCACCTGCCCAGCTGTCCCCAGCAAAGGTCGCAAGGTCAGGGCGGCGCGGCGAGGACTGAGCCCTGTTAAATTACTCTGCCCACGACCCGGCCGCGTGCCCTTTGTCCGCCAGCCAGTCTGCTTAACCTTCAGCAAGTTCTGCCTTCGAAAGGCATTACCTCGCGGCTAACGGATTAATTTTTCAGTCGCTCTACGTCAAATTTGTGCTGCTGTAACTCAAACGAGAACTTGAAAAGAGTCTACGTAAAAAAACTCCCAGAAGGATTGCACAAGCAACCTGCTTCTCAGCTTATCAAATAATGCAATACGGAAATGTGTATTAAAGCTTCTGAATGTTTGATCGCCTTCGGTTTTCGAATTCTCCGACTTGAAGGTAAATTAAACTAGTAGCTGCATTCACTGAGCCAAGCAGTGAGGATTCTGGCTCAGATCTCTGCACGGCCATATTAAGCGACTGCGAACACGATTCCTTCAGTTATACAGCGTTCATATACTTTGCTTTGGCTTTATCACAATGCACTAAAATTCACATTCTAATCACAGCTGTAGCAAATTATATTCAGATCCAATATCACCACCAATTCTATTCTAGCGTATTTTGGTTTGATTTTTTATTGAGGAAGGATAGCAAACAGAATAGTACCAGTGTGAGAAAACCGCGTCCTCATTAATTATGCATAGTTTCAACTAACGAAGAAAAACCAAAATGTTATTGGCTGTATCGGTAATTTAACCACTCTACCAAACAAGTGGCATGGAGTAACATGGAGTTGACATGACAACAAAAAGTGATTTTTTTAAGCCATATTAAAATGGCTGGCGTTGTAAAGTGTCTTGTACTGTGTTATGCTGATGTATAAACGTTGGTGTTGTCAACCCTTTGTCTTTTTTTTTTTTTTTTTTTTGTAACAGTTTAACGTCCCTTTTTAACAACGTGGTCTTTAGAGACGGGAAAGGATGGGGGCAAGGAATGGGAAGGAATTCGGCCATGGCCTTTTGAAGGAAGCATCCCGGCATTCGCCTGGAGTGATTTGGGGAAACCATGGAAAACCCAAATCTGGATGCCCGGACGGGGATTCGAACCGCCGTCCTCCCGAATGCGAGGCCAGAACGCTATCCGTTACACCACCACGCTCGGTAACCCTTTGTCTGCTCCGGCTACTTAACTAATGGGGGATGTAGCCATCTGTCCGTGAAGTATTGTTCTATAAGTGTTCATTTGTGTCCCTGAACTGGCCCCAGCATTCACCCACGCGATTACGAAAAAACCGGGATAAGGACAGTCGGGAAGTCGGACCTGAGATCCGAACGTGGGACTGCTGTTCGTCCCAGGATGCAGTATCACACGGCGTCACTACAAAGGCATTTAAATTGTTATCACATTTCGTCTACGTAGAGCCCTCGCTAAACCTCTGATAATAAATTTGGGGGCATCCATTAATTACGTGATGTAAAAAGGGGGGGGAGGGGAATCCGACGAAATCTCACAAAATCTCACAAAAAAGGGGGAGGCGGCAAATCTCGTTTTCATTCTTTGAAGTGTAGAGCTTAAAAAAAAATTACAAACGATGTTGATTCGAACGTTAGAGGGGATTCAGCTGGCCTTGAGGTAAAGAGGTCGTCAACATGGGGGGGGAAGGGGAGATCCCTTAAGATCTCATCACACCATTGGGGGAGAGGTCCCACCAGATCTCACTAAATCTCACCACGGCGGGGGGGGGGGGAGGGGGAACACCTCAATTAACGGACGCCCCCTTTCCGTCTGTTCATCAGCACATTATTCTTCTTGTTTTTTTTGTTCATGGCTTTACGCCTTGTCATCATCAAGGTCATTAGAGGCAGGAAAGGACCGGGGGAAAAGGAACAGGAAGGAATTTGTCCACGACCTTTTGAAGGAGCCATCCTGGCAATCACCTGTAGTGATTTGGGGAAACCATGCAAAAAACCCAAATCTGGATGGCCGATCGGGGATTCGAATCCACGTCGTCCCGAATGCGAGGCCAGAGCATTACATCCATCCACCATGCTCGGTTTCATCAGTTCCTAAACTCTGCAAAATGATTTTGTAATCCACTCAATCATATCGCCAAATCGGTAATAAATTGTAACGTGTCTTCTTATCTCACAGATTACGTAACAGGAATATCTGCAAAAACGTTGCTGTAGAGCGTTCACAGAACGATAACAGTTGAAGGTGTTTGAGGCGGTGTGGACTAGTCCACGCGCGGGGATTGGCGCCTGCGGCAATTAGTTTTTCCTGTGAGTGTTGCCTGGAAGACACTTGACCCGCCCGCCACTTGACTCGTGAGCTAGCCTGCCGTCTGCATCCGGCACCCACCACATTAATTCACTCCAACGACAAACATCATCAACCACGTTCATCTACATTCATTCCCTGCGATTCATAAAATTGTGGGTGGCTCGGATGCCTTACACCAAACCTAATCTTCTCTAAGACCGGCAATAAATAGGGTACGAGGGAACGCGCCAGTTCACCACCTGATTTCCTCGATTTCATCCTTGCCGTCAGCGACTCAAAAATTTCGCTGAGCGAAATATTTCTCCGCAATCATAAGCGAGAGTGGATGCTCGCATGTTGGCCAATTAATTTAATTGGAAACTAGTTCGTCCGTCTATCAGATAGTCGCAGCCAACCACAGTATCACTGTCTGAGGTTTTCGTAAGTGCTATAGCAATATGCACGAAACAAACTGCTGTTCTCTGTAGGCCTACTTTCTCGTAACTAGTAATCTGTCTATTGCAACAAGGATCTCTCAAAATATAAAGTGACATACTGACGATTAAACTACTAATCGATTGAGTTTTTTGAGGAATTGAAAACCTCCAGGAAAGTTTACTTGTATTGCAGCGACTGGTCTTGAAACATGGTTGTTTCCTGTATAGCAAGTAAACGTTCGTGATATTAAAATTTCCGCTGCTTCGAACTTTTACTTTCATCTGTTACTGGTCAGGAATAGTGGATTGTTTCTAGCAAAATTGCCATAAACACGTTCAATTCATTATCCGCTCGGTAATTGCTGTGTGATCATTATTTTGAAACAGTATTTTCTTTTGGCTGCGAGTTTTAATCTTATTTCTTTAAACGAGCAAATCTCGAAAATGGCTCTAGTGATTTGAATGAAACTTCATATTTAGATAACGTTTTACTTTTTAAGGTTATCTAAGTATGTGTCTTCCATGCAAAAACGCTAATTAACACAAAAAAAGAACCAATTTGTGTTTGGCATCTCGGAATCGGCTGTAACGCCACCTTGTAGACGTTTCTGGTACCAGAAAGCCCACTGAAATTAGGTTTCTCTTTGGTTTCAACAAGGAACTCATATCTTTAAACGAAGAATTTATGTACACCAACTGACCCATGCGAATATTTTGCGTAGTATCTTCATCAGTCATCGAATGGAAAGATAATTAGGGGGAAATAAGTAAATGCAAGTATTTATTAATGAAAGTTATTTTATTTTGAGTAGTAGTAATAAATATTAGTTTTACTGTAAAAAGTCGTTATCATTAAATACTGCACGTTTAATTGTAAAACGTTTAAAAACTTGAGAAGTTATTTTTTGAATCTTCTTAATTTCACAAAGCTTCTTTGAAAACAATATCAGTAGTTATAATGTGATCATCGTTGACTTTTTGACCGTATGTGTCTTTAACACAAAAATAAATATTAATGAATCCACAAACTCGTGAAATCGCCACCTACGTGTAACCATACGAATATAATCCTGTCTTTTGAAGCGTCTGAGCTTGTGCTTTATTAATATTCATGGCGAGTGTTACTTCTATTGGAAAGTGTTTTCTTATCATTTGGAAAAGCACGGTCGGTGGTGTAAGATTAGTGTGAGTTAAGAGCATATTTTTATCGGAGTGAATTAATTTAGAGCTGATGATGTACTCGTCTAAGAGAATTACCACTAATCTTGCACCATTAATTAAATCCTGATCAGCATTAAAATTTCTATTTAACATAATTGCATTTTTATTTAAAAGCAATTTATGAGGCGGTAAACAATACAATCTCGGAAACGCCTCTAGTGACTTGGACGAAATTTCATATGTAGGTAACGTTTTGGTTTTTATGATTATAACACGACTTCACAAAAAAAGTTCTTGGATTTAGTATCTCGGAAATGACTTTAACCTCATCTCATAGGTTTCCTATACCAGTAAGCATACTGATGTTACTTAAGTTTCTCTTCGCAAGGAACTGTGCCCTTAAATATTCCCAGGAAGTCCTCAAGAAAAACGTTTAAGTTTAATCAAACTTTACTAAAAATCTTGAATATTGAACAGCAATCGAAAGATGCCGAGCAAGGATCGATCTCCCAGGTACTTTAATTATACCTGCGTAAAATACTCAATGGAACTATATAAGAGGGGTATTGTACCTTGTAGAGATTCCATGCCGTAGTCTTAAGAGCAGTAATTACATTGACACAAATAGCGACGGGTGCTTGACATGGCCACCGTTACACCGCCCTTATGGATGTCGCTGTAATTTCTCGTCGTGTATGGCGCATACATAATTTAAAGAGACCAGACCGTTAGCTGGAGCTCCGCCCATAGGTGCACAGCTGACAGGGCCTATGTTCATGTAGGGTATACATATACATATATATATACTCCCAAATTCACAAAATTGTGGATGGCAATGGGTGCTTTCCACCTACACTATTCTCTACTGTGTATTTTAATCCCGAATGGCACAAGGGAAGAACGAGTTAATGTAAGCTTCAGTAGGGTTCCTATTTCTCTAATCTTATCTCTCCTGTCAACGCGACCCAAATAGGTTGATAGACGAAGTATTTCATCGCACTCGTAAATGAAAGTGGACATTCGCTTATTTGCTACAAATAAAACCTACGCCATCTGTAAATCAGACAATCGGCTTAATTTATATGTGAATTCTGCGACGCTTTCGTAAGGGCTGTGGCAAGCATTCACAAATCTAGCGGCTCTTCTCTGTACTTTCTCTGCTTAGTTTTTTTATTATTTATTGCTCTTGTTCAATTGATCTATAAGTTCAATCAACTAAAACCGTAAAAGCCTTAATATTATATCTAACGCATAACAGAGCTATTGAATGGACTAAGTTAAATCAACAAGTGATACTAGCAACTTAAAAATCTGAGATTTATATAGCAATACGAACAACGAAAGCGTGTGTTTTATTGTTTGTTCGCTCCCAATTCACACTTCGTCACAACATAATCATCTCTACAAGTTGTCGCTAGATATGTACGCAATAATTAGGATCGATACCAGCAGTTTCTTCGTTTCGAATTAGCCTACAATACGAGCAACAAGCCAGCATTGCTCAAGAATTCTCTCTGAAATTTTTAACGTATTTCTTCGCCTAATTAACAACGATTTTGTGCCTAAAATATAGTAAAATGATTCTAAATTGCGCGTTAGAGTCTGTGTTTTGGTACAAAGTAGCTACACTAGATTATAGCTGTGGCCAGATTAATTGGCGGGTCAGTGTGAACGCGCTGTTGCCGTACTTGGGGACAATCTCGCGATGCGCTCTCTTTCTATCACCTGAAAATTGCAACGCTGTGCGGCCTGTGTTGCCTAGTCCAAGCGTCAACAGTTCGCTACCCACAACCAAACCTTCCACCTCCCTTTCACAAAAAATGTGTGAACCTGAGAATCGGAATTAGAAAGTGTCAGTGTGAGTGTGAACTTTCTCGAGAGAGGATATTTTAATTTTTAGCGATTTACGATTTTTACGTGCGATTTAAATAATTCCTTTTGGTTATTTATTAATTATAGTAATTTAGTGTAATAATTTTACCGAACAAAAAGTGCAGTAACTTATAATTAGGGAAATTTAGCAAGAGAATCTTGCTACTAAAAATGGATACTTAGGAAGAGACTTATTCTCCTATTCCAGGTGTTCCCGAACTAACGACTCCCAACAAGACGCAACTCATCGACAGCAGAACCACCGCGGCTGAAGCAGACAACAGAGTAAATCTATCATTCACAATGTTTATAAATATTTCAAATTTCTTGTGGACAATGATCGAGAAATTTTGTCTTCTGCATGTACGCTAGTAAGAAAAGACTTGAAAAATATGGACGTACTTGATATTGATGAAATAAAAAAACTGTAGTGATTTGTTACCGCAAAAAACAACCATATTGCGAAAAATTTAGGGAATGGACAGGCTATTTGCGCTGCAGCTTGTGGTTGTCGGTTTGAGAACTGTCCAGCGCGTGTGTCGTGAGGGAAAATAACCTACGTTTGTTTCTCGAAAGAAAAATATGAAACAATACAGCACTCTAACAAAGCTTAGCGACTTTGACAGTCCTTTGTCAGGAGGACAGTACACGAATTTTACGATAGTGATGAGTGGTAATATATAAACAGATAATTTTGTCGTTAATTATGCAAGTTTTTCAGTGCAGAGGATGACAAAATAAAATTTTGATTTTAGTTATAAATATACAAACTGAAAATAAAATGTAACACGTGGACTTTTAGCCACAAATAAAAGAAGAGTATTTCCTTAGGTTTCCTTAGTCTGTCGAGAATTTTATTTTTCTGCGCAGATAATAGAATAATAAATAACAGGTCTTTTGAAACCTCCAATTATATTAAACGCATCTGCAATGCATAACTTTCTTAACGAAATGACATGCATCAATATTTTATGACAGAATAGTGATCATAAATTACTTAAAACACGTTACAAACCATTACTACAAGTAAAGAGGTGAATACAACTGTTACGCGCACGGCTTTGCAACGGCGCATTTGACGCCAGCCGCCAATTAATCTGGCCACAGCTATAGCAGCCGCCGCAGTGTAATTAAAGCGCGTAATAACCCGTTTCCTGGTCGGCGGGAGATATATTCGGTTATGAGAAGCGGAGCCTTGAGGAACAGTTCCCTCGCACATCCAAGGCCGGCACTCGCGAAACAAATGAACCACGGCGAGAATGGAAGCCGACCCGCAGCACCTTGATGTGCGCTAGCATACGAACAAAAAAAATCCTTTACGTAACGCGTAATGCGAGAGCGACGCGTCCGGTGAGCCGGCGAAAGAAACAAGAGGCAGCAAACCAACGCACTGGCCATTCGTCCGCCATTCTATACTCTGAAGATAGCTCGGAGGGATGATGTCAAAGCCATGCTTACTATTTATCTCGTACAATTACATAAACGAAAAACAACAAGTTTTGTGTTGAGAACATATACAAGGTCAACAAGTATTCATATGTAAATGTTTTTCCTATCCGGAGTCGAATAATCAAAAATATTTCCGAAGTTAATTGCATTGTAACAAAAATAGCGAGAAAAAGTGATATTTGCGGAATAAGCAAACAAGGGCTCAGTTATATAGTCTTTCTTATAAAAACAAAAAGGTTCAATTGCCTACTGTTATACTTCCATTTTTATTACACTCGTTCAACAAGTTCAGCTCTCCCTCAAGGTTTCCGTTGGAGTTAATGTGGGAAAGCTAAGAGGGACTTACCAGCTCACGTGCGTGAACCACGTGACAGACTGAGAAGCCCTTGTCCGCTAGCGAGACACGTGAGGCTTCACGCCGGAAAGCTAATCCAATCATGGAAGCAGCTGCGATAAGGAGGAATAAAACATCATGCTGCCAGATTAAAGCACGAACAAGTAATATGCGAAAAAATGTAGAATTTGCATTTTAAGAGAGTGGGACATTTATTTTTCTCACTGAAAAAGAATGATCATTGCGCGTGTTTCAATTACCGTATATGTACGGTATTAATAACATGTTAGAGGATTTTGAACGTTATTTCTACGCGTGTTGCTTTTAATTTGTGTGATAGATTTGGAGCTTGGATACTGTCGGCTTTAAAAATACAAAAAATCTGAAATTTCTGAATAAATATCCTCAAAAAACTTTTTTAAAAAAAATTTCTTCTCATACTTGGGACAGTTTTCACAGAAGTGTCAGCTCATAATTGATAACGTCCAAGTATCGCAGATGATGATTAAGCTGCTATCAGTTTGTATGCCGCGTTCAGATTAGCAGAATTAAAATGCATTCAGTGTGTTTTAAAACGACTAACCGGTTAATCATATTTACAAACCATAAAAAGTAGTTAGATTTTTTGAAGCATGACAAAATCATTTCTTTTCAACTGTGCAGATTTAATGAACAAAAACCGCAATGTGATTGTTTCTTTACAATGTACACTCCGAATAATTTTTTAAAACTAAAAAACTTTCTCCTTGTTTTTGCATGCAATTTCGTCCGATATAATACATCAATTTATGATCTAAATCAGCAAACAAGCCGGTCAACTGAAAAAAATCTATTATAATTTATAACCTAAATGCGATAACTGAAACTAAGTTATAGAGAGATTAAACTTTTAATTGAAACACCCCACCAGTAGTTTTATTTATTTTTTATTTACTCATGGCTTAACGCCTCGTCGTCGTCGATGTCATTAGAAGGGGATGGGACTAGGAACAAGAAAGGGGAATGAATTCGGCCATGGCCTTTTTTTGAAGGAAACATCCCGGATTTCACCTGAAGTGATTTGAGGAAACCATGAAAAACCCGAATCTGGATGCCCGGTCGGGGATTCTAACCGGCGTGCTCCCGAATGCGAGGCCAGAGCGTTAACCGCTCACCCACCACGGTCGGTCCCTTCAGTAGTACACAGGCCGATAGTGAAAGTGTCTCATCGAAGAACTACTTCAATGCTCATTTGATCAGCAGCTAAACAGTAGGGCTAAAGCTTAAACATACTTAACATTTCTTATATACACTGGTGTGCAAAACTTATGGACGAAAGTAACATTCACATGCTGTATCATTGCCGAGCCACACGACGAAAATTGTACTGTAGACAGAACTACTACATTATAGTACAAAGAGCAACCAAAAGTAACACCTGACGAGGCAAAAAGAAATAACAGTTTTATACAGAGGTAAGAAGCTGCAACTCATGATGATCCTTTGAACAAAAGAAAGGACATAGTTCTTGAAAGCGTGTGTGATCACCACGGACAGCAATGGATGCTGTTTAATCTGCTTCAATGCTGGTTACAAGTTTGGTGAGGGTTCTTAAGGTAGCGCGTCCTATTCCTCCACCAGCGAGATTAACAACTTCTAGGTGGTCGTTGATGCACGTGGATGTACTGAAATAACTTTCCCCAATGGATCAAACACATTATAGATGGATTTAAGTCATGGGAGCGGGGAGGCCAGTCCATTCATCGAATATCCTCTCATTCCAAGGGCTCCTCCACTTGCGATCGCGTATTGTCATCCATAAAAATGAAGTCAGGGCCGAATACACGTGGGCAAGGACTATAGTGTCACGATAATGTTAACCGGTGAGTGTACCGCTATCAAAGTTCGGAGGTCGGTATTCAACATTATACCTCCACACACCATAATGTTTGATAAACAATGTTCCTGGGCACAATACATATTCTCTCTTCACGCGTGATGAGTCTACATCCGGAATCACAGCTCAGATTGAATATTCTCTCATCTGAGAAGAGCCGTCCAGTATGCGGCCGTCAATGGAACACAATGTAATGGTCAAAGATTCCAACCCCACGCAGTCGCCGTGACACCGTGAAGCGTGAGATTGCTTGCGCTGCAGTCTTGTAAATGTTGTTACTTCTGCACCCGCTGTTTGCCGTGGACCACTTCTTGCCTGTTGCACAATGTGGTCGACCACCTTTTCCTCTTCGTGTAGCATTGCCTGTGGTTCTGAACGTTCCCCGCGCAAGTGAAACAATGCAGTGAGCAATACCGAAATCCTGGGCTGCACTCGACAGTTTCCCTATGAGGCCGTTTAAATGTTGTCTCCTGGCCATGTTGTAGTGAAAAACACCACCGCAGTGCACCGTAACAGCTCGCTGATTAACACACACTGTCATGTTCCTCGTGTAGCAAGAGCATACACATTTGCTCTATAGACATAGTGACCTCACACTATGTGACGTTCAGCTTTAGCTGCACTTGTGGAAAACCTTTGGAAACATGCTCCTGCACTTTCATTCATTTCCACCAAGTAGTTAATATGTTATGTTACTTTATCAATTTTTTGTTCACAAGTGTTGCTTACTAGCTACGAGAATGGTGACCACGTACCTAAAATTTACATCCCACCAAGCCTCGCATATACGTTGACCCAATCGGGAACTGTTGTAGGCGCTTTAACAGATTAAGGTTTACACTACCAGATACGTTCTTGTTAATTTCTCAAGAGGAACAATCCAGAAATCATAACTGTCAAAGGAGCTTTACCCACTTTCCAAGTGAAATGGCATTTCGCTCTGCTACGAAAAGACATAACACTATCGCAAATTCGTTCTGAACACGCTGTGTCTTGACAGAAAAGCTACATGAAGCACGGTTGACTCTCGGCAGCTCAGAAATACGATTCATGGGGTTGTGATAAGGTTCCGTGTAATATATATATTTATCAACAACCACAATTAACAGGAAAGCCCAGTCTTTGCCAGAAACGTATTGAAGATTTTCTGTCGTGTCTACAGGTAAGGTATAAGGTACAAAAAAAAATTCCCAGGGGGGGGCAACTTACGTACCACATTTGGAACAGTGCTATCTCCTACAGCTATCCTCATAAGCAGTCCAGTTTAATGCGCTCGAGCGAAACTTACTGTGGACATCATACTCTCTTTCTCCTCCTTGCTCATTTCAATCATTTCTCTATGGCTCGCATATGATTGTTTTTATAGTAGGGCGAGGATGACAATTCTGAAGCAATCTTATCAGCTTTCACCCCGAGTCATTTTGGAGCAATTATGTAAGCCTAAATCTGGATAGCCGAACAGGAATCGAACCTTCATCCTCCCGAATGTGAGTACCTGACGCAATAAGGTTCTCCGAGTACTGGTGCAGTGGGCGACATTCTCTCGAAGTTTCCATCCTGCATGGAGAAAGCGTGCGGTACAATCGCTTGAAGTATTTATTGTTAAAGGGCACAGTAGATTTCACACGCAAGATGTCTCGAAAAATTTCACCAGTTCCTAATGTACTTAGCATACCAATGCCATGATCAGTGTTCTGAAACACTATTTTTCTCCAGTGTACGTATTGCGGAGTCTGTAGGATGAACCGTAACACTCTGGCGTTGAATTCGAGAGGACATGGATTCTAATCCCCGTCCAGTCATCCAGTTTCTGGCTTTCTATAGTTCCCAGAAATCGTTCCAGACAACTGGCGGGATGGTTCCTTCAAAAAGGCCATGGCCGAATTCCTTCCCGTACTTTGAACAAAGTCCTATTCCGACCTTCAATACATCGACGTAGAATAGGCGCAAAGCCATTAGCAAATAATAATAATTCAGTATATTGTAACGGTCACGAACAAATCGATTACGTTACAAATGTAGTTTACTGTGTATGGTAAACTGTGAAGGTATGACGCTTGAATAATTTGTACACGAAATTTGCGAAGTTCGTCCTTGGATTTAATATTTTCAAAACAAAATTATTACACAGTTCTATGAAACCAAACCCAATTTATTTGATGGCAATTTGAGGATCGTCAGACGTCAACGTCACACAAATGAAATCAACTAATAACACATGGTTTTCCATGTGGTAAAAAGCCACACTGGATTTCAGTTAAAACCTAACGTCTAGATTCATTACTAAAAGGCCAGTTAGATACCTAAAACACCCAGTTTATCAACTAGCTGCCAAACTATGTCTTGTTGATATATTAATTCCTGTTCGAAATTTTTTGAGGCGGTTCTGCGAGAAGATAGAGAAATACATATAATGCATGGCCATGTCGTTCACTCATTGCTCGTCTGGGAAACTGCGGATACTTAACAATTACCTTAAAAAATAGAGACAGTTTGAGCACGCAGTCCACGCTTGCTCTTCGGTGTAGCCCTCTTGTTGAAAAAACAACCCAAAAATTGGCCTAAAGGGTCCCTACCAAAAGCAGAACCTTAACCAGCGTCGCTGCCCTGCTTCACGGTCTGTTTCACCAGCAGAGTTTACAGCCACTGCCTCGTCCAAAAAGCAATTCCCACCCATTGGAGAGTACTTGCCGCTGATTCACTATTCCCTAGAATGATCCTCAGTCACCTATTTCCATAAAAATACAACGCTTTCTCGTGATTTCCACATTCCCGATAGAGTAATATTGAGCCAATAAGTGCTGTTCATAACGGCACTGTACGGAGCCCGCAACCAGAATAGACGGAGAGACTGGGCGGGGCAGGTATGCAGATGAGACAAAGTAGTCCCCTGTGAGTCACGGGCGCGGAGGTTAGGACCAACGGCAACGCCCAACTCCTTCACAAAAATAAACATTTACCTGCGGATTCGTAGGTGCAATAGTGAGGAAACTAGTAACAACCAAATTTATACTAACTTAATTATAATTACTGGTCATAGTTGGAATGTATTACACACTACATAACAAGATTCAATATTTTACAATAATTATAAATATTTAATATCAGTTTGTGCGTTTTCCCTCGTCTTCATTTCTGGTTAAAGGTAGTCTTAGTGATCTTGTGACAGATGTCACGTATTCCGTCAGTATTGTGGAGGGACCAACACTTTAACGTTCGGATTGAATGTTATTGATCCCAGCATCAAATGCAAAGCGCTATTTCTACGAACGATGAACAAAATTACGATGGCTGAAGACAGTCTCACATCTCAACTAGTAAAAACATACATACCCGCAGGTACAGAGGCTCCTATACGAATCGAACAGATCGACAAAAACTTTCAACATATCAGGGATTATTTTCTAGAAATTAGTTATATAACAGTTCAACTGAAAAAATCCCCACAAACAACAAAAGAGTTCTACAAAATCTCTATGAATAACAGCCAACGCAACAAGATATAAACAAAATATTCAGATAATAATTTGGAGATTGTATGGTCAAATATTTTTAACAACTTGCCTTCAGACATACAAGCTCTATGGTATGAAGTGTTTAATGAGACAATTGTAACAAATGAGAAATTATGCCGAATACACTTCAAAGCAAGATGCGAATTTTGTGGAAATATCGACTCAATTCTACGTCGTTATCAGTGTGGAGGATGCATACTAAATATGGATGTCGACAAAGCATGCTATGGCTGCCCTTTTAAAAGTATGAATGTAACCATCAACCTATTAGTACGACCAGACATCAAGACAGCCCCGCGGGAAAAACACAACTCGTGCATTTTAATACTAGGCCAAACAATGTTCTATCTCCTACAGAACAATACGAAAAATTTAGAAGATTAATTGTCCTCAGTGAAAATCAAGATGTGGACCATGAAAAAATCAACAAAATACAAAGCAAGTATGGCGTCTTTTTGTAAAATACCTACACTTCACAAGTAGCACGATGAACAATTAAAAATCTAGTCTCCATATCTGTTCACATACATCAAGGTTAACAATTTGGTAGTTGAAGCATTCGCCTGGAGTGATTTGGAGAAACCGAAATCTGGTTGGTCGTGCGGGGATTCGACCTCGCGTCCTCCCGAAAGTGAGGCTCGTGTTACCGCTCTCTCACCATGCTCACTTTCATTTCTGTTAATCAACTTCCCCATTTTTATTCAAATTAACGCGAACTAATATTTAATGACAAAGTTTCAGTAATTATTGATTTATCTGAGGTAAACTATTAACTACAGATCAAATAATTCAATATTCAGTACCCTATCTACATCTAACATTTGTCACCTGTTTGGCTTCTAAATCAGGTAAATAACGGTCACGGATATATCAGAGCTGTTTATATCAGTTGATAATGCTAGGAAAATGTAAAGTTAGTTCCTATTTCATACCTCTCATGAAAATGTTGACAATTATAACGTAAGTATTTTCGTGCTGTATAGCAACAGGGATCCAAGACTTGTGCTTTCCCGCAGCTTTATACTGACAGAAGGTATCAAAGGCTGCTTGTATCAGTCAATCCTTCCGTCAAATCATTTCTCTGTCGTATAAGAATCTCGGACATGAATTACACATCCTTTCTCCGTGCTCACGAGCCAAGATTACGCAACAAGGTGCATGGCATTAATCAAATTTCCATGACAATTACTTGATTAAAATGCAATGGATTCAGTCTATATACACCGATCAGTTTTACCCCATTCTTGTATCAGTTCTTTGGCCGTCATGGATTCTTAATAAATATTTCAAAAACATGGGGCAGGTCCTGATGCGGGAAATGAATGGTGGAGCAATATTACCTGTTGTTAAGCTAATGTCCAATTTTAATTCATAAAATAACGCCAATGCAACTGTATTATGTAGGTTTATTGCCGTACGCGTTTCGCCTCTCCTCGAGGCATCATCAGCGACGAATCTTCACATTGATGTATCTAGGAATTACGTACGGCAATAAACCTACATAATACAGTTGCATTGGCGTTATTTTATGAATTAATTTACTGAGCAACTGCGGAAAAATGGCCTTCAACAACATTGCATTGAATCAGCCCTGCCAGGCATTTCCTATAGGCCTCTACAAGATCTTCAAAAGAACACAGCTCAAGCTCCACAGGACAATAGCAAACATCAAATTCAACAAGCTGTGCAAAACCAATAACGTAATTCCTAGATACATCAATGTGAAGATTCGTCGCTGATGATGCCTCGAGGAGAGGCGAAACGCGTACGGCAATAAACCTACATAATACAGTTGCATTGGCGTTATTTTATGAATTAATTTACTGAGCAACTGCGGAAAAATGGCCTTCAACAACGTTGCATTAATGTCCAATTCATTCGTAAATCGTGAGAAACATTTGGTTATAGCTGTCTTGTAGTATCGTTAAAATTAATAATACACATGTGAATCATTAACTGTGGTCCTTGGTTCTGATTCCACCTTAAACAGTAGGTAACCTTTAGGGGTAACAACGCTAGTTATAACACGCATATGTACACAACCAAAGCGAATCAATCCAAACGTAAGCTTAACGTGGTCCTAGTTGTCCCATACGAACATACATACATGCATGCATGCATTAGCTGTGGGTCTCCCGTAATCTGCATTATTACCAGGTTAGCTAGTGAACGCAGGCGCCAAGCAGCCTATGTCAATTTATAGTTATCGTCACGCATGAAATTTATTATGTCTAGCTTACTGTATTAAGTTCTTAAGAGATGAGGTTAATGAGGGCACTCCTATACTTCATCTGTTAATTGGCTTTACGCCTCGTAGACTTCGGTGTCATTAGAGGCGGAAAGGATTGGGGACAGGGAACGGGAGGAGCAGCCGGCCATGGCCTTTGGGGGCATCCATAAATTACGTGAGGTGAAATAGGGGAGGGGGGGGTCCGGCGAAATCTCACCAGATCTCACCAAGGGGGAGGGGGGGTCTACGGAAATCTCACGTGAGATTTTGCGAAAAATTTGGGGACAGTAGAGCAAAACAAAAAGGTCTACAATTTACGGAAAAGTCGATTTTAAGAGGGTATTTCGTCAAAAAAGTTAAGGTGTGACCTTAAAAAAAAAAAAAAAGGTCTACAAAAGTTTCCAGGGCGATATTTCTAGGGGGGGTTCTCACGAACCAGATCTCACCAGAGGGGGGGGGGGGGGTCCGGCCAGATCTCACGAAATCTCACCAGAGGGGGGGGGGGGGGTCCGGCCAGATCTCACGAAATCTCACCAGGGGGGAGGGGGGGGTCCAGAAATCCGGAAAAACACCTCACGTAATTTGTGGATGCCCCCTTTTGAGTCTGGATGGCCGGACGGGGATTCGAGCCCGTGTCCTCCCGAATGCGAGGCCAGAGCGTTAACACTCACCCAGTTGGTTCGGACGACTAGCGCCGGGGTCGGAAGCGACTGCGTCAGCAACTCACCTGCAACAAAAACAAAACACATTACATTAGCCAACTGTGACGCAACGCATTCCTCTATACTAGCTGCAGTGCTTATAAGAATTACTTTCAGTTAGCGATTAATGGGTCAACATTTATAATACCTGAACGGCTGAAGAGTGAAATATCAAGCAATAATTAAAATGCTGGTAACTCTTTAGTGTTGTAAATGAACTACTTCTCTGCTGAAACATGTTCTTCTACTACTACCTGCAGTGCATCACAACTTTGTTTTCTAACAACAGCTACAACCATTTCAAATGGCCAAGAAAAGTAGAAATGTTACCACATATTGGCCAAGCGCTGCTCCTAACATTTGTTCGTTAACATACTGGCACAATGCTACCAACTACATTCGTATCTCGGAATAACCGTGAAAATAAGAGAAATCAGGTCCAGAACCGATTCTTTTCTGTATTCATTTTTCCACGAGCGATTAGGGAATGGAATAGAAAGGATTTTCCGGGCGAGTAAACTTAAAATCCGACAGGAGTAGCCTTCGATAAAGCTCTCCGGTCATCCTGATCTGGGTTTTCCCAGATCACTCCACGCGAATGCTGGGATGGTTCCTCACAATAGCCCATGGGCGCTCCTGCCATACCCTGTATATCCCTTCCAAACTATTACCCTTTCGGATAGGTGCAACACACTTTTAGTGAATCGCGGAGTAATAGTAATAGTAATTCCTTGACACACCGAACTCAAACCCTTCTCCACCGCTTCCATAATGTACCTGACATAATAAACAGACCATATACCGCATCGCACCTAATTGGAATACGCATACTTGGATTAGCCGATAATTTCATAGTTTCAGTAACATCATGTTAATGAAAGCAACTTAAAAAAACTTTTTAAAAAATTAAATTACTCATGGTCTCTGCTGTAACATCGAATGCCAATTGTCATTGCGGCTTAGAGTATATTTCAATTTAATTCATAAAATAACGCCAATGCAACTGTATTATGTAGGTTTATTGCCGTACGCGTTTCGCCTCTCCTCGAGGCATCATCAGCGACGAATCTATTTTAAAGTTTACATTTGATTTACACACTTATTTGACATAACGCTAAATTTATACATTTTCTTATTATTTTCACTTACTATTTACATTAGTGGATTTCAGGATAGTAACCACACATCTTTGCTTTCACTCCAAAGCATGTTTCAATTACAGCCATTTGTCTTTGCTGTTGTGTACACGATATAAACATTGCGTCTTGTACAATTCGCTTGTTTTCGGTGGCCATCTTATTTTCTTACTGTCAAAGGTGGTGATGCGCTGACGGCGCCGTATTTGAATTTGCGTGGGAGATTTTATATCTAATTATATGTACGTGTGTGGGTGTATGTATTTGTTAGGTTTATTTCTTTATTGTAGGGTTATTGTATGTTTACCAGTTTGAACAGTGTTTGGTTTGTTAAGTTTATGTGGTCATTCAGTACCTGCTTGCCATTTTTTATTGCTTTTTGTATGTGGTAGTTTTCTTGTAGAGTGAGGGTATTGTGTCTGTAATTGTTGATTGTGAGTATTTGCATGTCTTTGTTAATGTCTGTTGGTAAGTGATCGTTTTCTATTAGATGTTCGGCGAATGTGGAGTGGTTACTGTACTTTAGTGCCCTCATGTGTTCTTTGTATCTGGTTTTAAACTGTCTTCTTGTCTGTCCTATGTATATTGCATCACAATTGTGACATGTCAGTTGATATATGCCTGAGTTTTGATATGTGACATGTCACAATTGTGATGCAATATACATAGGACAGACAAGAAGACAGTTTAAAACCAGATACAAAGAACACATGAGGGCACTAAAGTACAGTAACCACTCCACATTCGCCGAACATCTAATAGAAAACGATCACTTACCAACAGACATTAACAAAGACATGCAAATACTCACAATCAACAATTACAGACACAATACCCTCACTCTACAAGAAAACTACCACATACAAAAAGCAATAAAAAATGGCAAGCAGGTACTGAATGACCACATAAACTTAACAAACCAAACACTGTTCAAACTGGTAAACATACAATAACCCTACAATAAAGAAATAAACCTAACAAATACATACACCCACACACGTACATATAATTAGATATAAAATCTCCCACGCAAATTCAAATACGGCGCCGTCAGCGCATCACCACCTTTGACAGTAAGAAAATAAGATGGCCACCGAAAACAAGCGAATTGTACAAGACGCAATGTTTATATCGTGTACACAACAGCAAAGACAAATGGCTGTAATTGAAACATGCTTTGGAGTGAAAGCAAAGATGTGTGGTTACTATCCTGAAATCCACTAATGTAAATAGTAAGTGAAAATAATAAGAAAATGTATAAATTTAGCGTTATGTCAAATAAGTGTGTAAATCAAATGTAAACTTTAAAATAGATTCGTCGCTGATGATGCCTCGAGGAGAGGCGAAACGCGTACGGCAATAAACCTACATAATACAGTTGCATTGGCGTTATTTTATGAATTAATTTACTGAGCAACTGCGGAAAAATGGCCTTCAACAACATTGCATATTTCAATTTAATTAAAACTTTCTTTAAAGTAGTTGTTTGACCAAAGTTTAAGCATTATGATTTATTTGATTTTTAGGTATTTTACTGACCAATTTCGTTAATGGTTCATGTTCACGGTACGTGACTTATAAGGTTTTTTAAGTGGTCATCAGACCAAATATATTAACGAATCAACTATTCTGGCAATTCATTTCTTCGGAGTTTCTCAACTGTTTAATAATATGAAATGTGTATTAAGTTCTCTGGCCGTTACAGGTACAATGACCAATGATTACAAGTGTTTGATCAGTCTCAATAAAAAAACTGTGATGCTTTCGAAGAAAATGAGATTTTTTAAATTTTTCAGAGTGAACTTTAAGGGTCAAATACAAGTCAAGTTTGTATTTAAGCAATTATACGATTGCGCCATCGTCCCAGTCCGTGGTTAATACCTACCTGTATTAATGCATCTGAGTTCTTCAAGCTCAACAGATTTTATTCATCCTGAAACACAGGTCAAGTTTACATTTGGTCAAATCAGGTCAACCTGTCACAATCTTTCATCCTAGAAACTGGAACTATTCTAGACCCGCGACGATACGCAAAAAACGGTCGCGGGCTTACACTAGTACTAGAATAAATCGTTGTGATGTGCACCGATTCCACTTCGTGATTATAGCCATATCCCTCATCATTTAAAGTGCTTCTATGGTTCCTCCATTTGGTCTAAGGTCCAAAGATTTTGTGAGGAAATTGCTTATACTTTTGTCTATAAACTTGTTGCTACTTTTGCGACCCTCTGTTCTAAACTCTGTCAGATAAGTTTATTTCTCTTCATTTTGTTCCAAGGCTGCTAGATCCATTCGTCTTGTAAGATATAACCGATATAATACCGTTATCTCTCACACTAATGAAATTCACACGTTTCTATTCTCACTTTCCTGCCCTTTTCATTATGCGCAAACCTGTTGGAATATTTCTTAATTAAATCATTCGCTCTGTCTTCTGTCATCCACATACCTTAACAAAACGAAAAAAAAATCGACTGTTTCAGAGTATGATTCCTTACAGTAATTTTGCACGCGTTGGCTCTATTACATTGAAGGAAACTAATTTTCTTGGTTTGATGTAACTCCAAATTGTTTTCGTCGTCTGTGTAGATCATACAATCATTCACGTCCGTGATCACCGCCACACAGGAGAGCATTCAAAAGCGAGTGTTCCACTGCACTTTTCCTTAAGATAAATACTAACAAGTGGCAACGATTTCCCGTATTATCGCGTTACTCTAATTGTTACATTATCTTGCACAAAATCAAAACTTTTCAAAATTTTCTTGTAATATCTTCAGTGGCTTCATTCACTAGGGTCTACTTCGGAGTTTATCCCCAAACGATCACAGGGACATACAACATTTATGTGAAGCTACACATATCGAATTATACTATCTTATTTTACGCCTCAATAACCACGAAAAAGTTTTTGGCTGGATCTGCTACCCCGCCGATATCGGCAAACGTATAGCACTACATATTTCACAGACAAAGTAATACGCGGATACAGAGAGAAGCCTTGCCAAACAAATGAAACATTTACAACAGCATCTACAATTGTAAGTAATATCCATATGCAACTAATGAAGTACAACTTACAAGAAAACTATTCTCTACACAGATTATTAGATATATATACTCCGAAAGATGGCTACTTTTATTCTGTCTATGGAACGAAAATTTACGAATTTTCAACTTTGAGTTGGTTTCAGTCACCGGTTCAAATATTAGTTTGAGTAGCACTGAGAAACCGAAAGAGTATCTCTAACACAGTTTATATGAATTTTGACATTACATGCAACCAATGGTGTATCGATGAATATTGAGCGTTAATGCTAGAAGGAAACATTAGCAAATTTACGAGTATCGCCTGCCCTATCAACCAGTGGCAGATCTCTCTGAGAATGGGAAGATTTCCAAAGCGGAATAAGTAATTTTCATTTATGTGGGGGATAAAAGAAAGAAGAAAAAACAGGTTAAACGTCAAACTGGATCACCATGGCGCAGGTACTTAGAGACGGAAATGAAATACTTGTGGCCTGTGACTGTATTATGGCAGCTAGTCAAAAGCCTTAATCATATCAGGCGCCGCGCCGGCCCGTTTGCTAACCTAATACTAGGAACCAGCTAACGAGGTAAACACCTGCGTCACGCGCACTAGATGAAGAACGATAGGTGACGCAACCGCAGGTCGGCTCGTGGGCTCCAGAGCGCCGTCAGCAAGTCCCACCATACGCACGTACAGCATCCGCTGATCGTTGTTTCCCATGTGGTGCCTGACTGCGCGGCGACCCCTGCTTTCGACTAGTTTGGTGTACAGCTCTGCGGAGACCCAAATTTTTATGAGTGACCGGAGTTAGAACCCCAGTACCACGAAATGCGATTCACCGGAATAACCTCCCCTTCTCTCGTTCGTGTATATGTACTGACACAAACACCTGTTACAGCAATAACTATCAAGAAGTTATTTCTACAGTCTACAATTAGAAATTCCCGCTTTTCTCGGTATGAGGTATATCAAACGTACTTTTGGAAGAAATATTTTCCGTTAAGAGATACAAACACAATTTGTTAACTACTGTGATTGTCTGTATCATGCTGTCATCTTTCAAAACATATTGATTGCATTAAAGCCTGTGTGGAAGAATGTTTTTGGCTGCTTGCACTAATATATACCCAGAAGAAAGTCATTTGCAATTTTCAGATATAAATTATTTTCCAATCATAAAAACATCTGATTTGGTTCTTGTTAAATCAATCATCCAAAAGTTTCAGAGAAACAAAATTATTCTTATTTCATTTACCACACACTTTCACTCAACACTAATAATTTTAAAACTTTAAGAGTTTCTTCTGGACTCCCATAAACTACATAGCTCCATTTTGGCCTCCCTTGATCCTCCATCCCCCCCACTTTGCCTCGACATCATGTGAGATACGTATCTACGTCTTTTCTCTCATCTTGTATTGTTTTCTCTCGATAGACTATCGTTAAAATTATTATGTATATAATGAAAATAACTAATATTTGTGTTATGTACTTTCCTGTCATTATAAATATTCTGAATGACATGTTGACAGCAGCCATTCCTGCAAATGATCAATTATTGGGAAAACCTCTTTCTCAGGTAGAGTCAGGGAGGTGTTTCAAAAACATTCTCCTTATCTCGTTCATCACTGTTCATAAACTGATAAAATACAATAATATATCCGTCGCGTAAAAAAAAAGTCTAAGGGCAGCTGCATTTTTTATTTTATTTTGCTACAGTTCTGTCACTTTTCTTTCTTATCACCAAGCAAGGATTCTTTGATCTTCTTAAAAGATTTCTATAACTCACTGGATAGTGACAACTCGTTGGGAAAAACATTTTCGATAGCCTTGTAATGTTTACTGTACAGCGCCACTTCATAGTTCGAACTTGAAATAACACTTCAGTAAGTACTATAATTAAAGCTGCACTGAAATTCATTTGACAGAACAAAATCAGAATTATATTATCAACGAGCAGTGTGTTGTCAAATAAAAAACAGCTTTATTTCAAACCATAAAAACAATACGAATTGCCTTGGAAAATACTGGGTGACATTTGTAAGCTAATTTCAGTCTAGGCACCGCAGATCTAATATTTTCGTCATCGCGTATCAGTTATTTCAAATGCGCCGGCCGTGGAGTACCTAACTATATTCCAAGTCACACGCTTGCGCAGCACTGTTGGTATATAATATCTAAGTTACATACAGAGATAACTAAATAAATATCCACATGCTGTTGTGCTTTCTGTGCCTTATTTTTAACTATGACAAACAATATGAATAAAAAGCTACGTGGCTTGGCTCGGAACCCTTCCCCCTGGTCCCCTCCCCTTCCCCACGTAGCCCAGCGTAGCTTTCTTCCCACCCTTTTTTTTTTTTTTTTTTTAGAACGAAACACGTAGTTTATGGAGGCTGAATTTTCAGAAATTGGTAGTATCTTGAAAAGCGCAAAATAAATTCTTAAAATGTAAATCCGCCAAAATTTATGCGTATGGTTACCTTATAAGCAGGTTTACTAGTGTGTGCCAAGACTGACTGGGTCTTCTGCTGAGCCAGTAGTAAAATATTTGGGTTCGAGCAGAGTCTTCTATTAAAAGGTCTATCAAAAGTTTGCTTGAAGAGGAAAATCGAATATCGACCAACACGTCTAAAGCATCCCTCCCTGAAGAGAGAACGTACACCACAGATTACAGGCAAGTATTGCACGCATCTTTAGATCAAAGATACCGCAACAATACAGAGATTGTGTTTCCAAATCTGCAGCTGTCGTTCGGATAGCGCGTTAATGTAATTGCTGAAAACCGCCCATTCATTATCTCCACTAACTAAGAACGTCTGCTTCTTAATCTTTATCGTTCCTTACATTGTTTTGGTGAGTATTTGGACGTGTTTTTCGATCTGGGAAAACTTTATTGGAGAGCTAAATGTATTTACTCTGTTGAGCTGTACAATAATATATGATTGTGACTCATTAGTCTAAAAGCATGAAGATACCTTAACTGTATTTATTTGTTACATGCAGTTCTATGGTAGAAACTGTACAGTAGAACTGGGTCGCATCTCGCTGGAGGCTGTTGGTCGACCAGACCTGTTGTATCGATCGTGGCGGCCAGCTGCTAGGTGTTGGGCGGCGTCTGTCCTCTGCAGACGTAAGCGCTCTTCAAACGAAACTTGACGATTTTACCGAAAAGTTCTACTTTACGTAAGGTACCATCTATCAGCCCCGGGAGTGTAGGGGCCAGCCAGCCAGCAGAGGACTGCCCAGTCGAGTTTTATTTTAAAAAAAGCAATGAAGGGGCCACCTTAGGTCCGTATCGTCTGGTTGGTTTGACTGTTACTGAACTTCAGTGAAGCAAACAATTTTTTTCTGTCTACAAAAGTTTTTTTTCCCTTCGGTCCTTATGTCCTGTTGACGTCATTAAAAGCGGGAGTGGATTGGAGGCAAGGAATGGAATGCATTCGGCGATGGCCGTTTGAAGGAACCATTCGCCTAGAGTGATTTCGGAAAACCATGAAAAACCGCAGTCGGAATAACCCGGTAAGGGTTTGAATCAGAGTCTTGCAGAATGCCTACAAATGTCGTAACTAGCAGTTTTTAACTGCTTAACGTCTCTTAACAGCAAGGTCTATAGAGACGGGAAAGGATGGGGGGGGGGGGGGGGGGAAGGAATGGGAAGGAATTCGGCCATGGCCTTTTGAACGAAGCATCCCGGCATTTGCCTGGAAAGATTTGGGAAACCATGGAATACCCAAATCTGGATGCCCGGACGGGGATTCGAACCGCCGTCCTCCCGAATGCGAGGCCATAACGCTAACTGTTACACCACCACTCTCGGTGTAACTAGCAGGATTTGTGCGGAGATATATTCCAGTAGAGATATATTCCAAACCGCGGGTCGCATGCGGCGCGCCTTCAAAAATTTTCTGGCCCGCGAGATATTAAAAGACTATATTATATGTGCATCAATGTTTCAAAATTTATTTCTTATATATATTTTTATATATCATTTTTGGTGTTACTAAACGCACATTTTAAAGAAACATGTATCATTATTATTATATTATCTATGTATACATGTAAGAATAATAGTAAACACAATAATAATAACTCATTATGTTTCAAAATGCTTGTCGTGGGTCTAAATCTAATATGGGGATATATAATTTTATAAGCGGCTCGCGGAGTTATGATGCATTTCCAAAGTGGCCCGCAAGATCATTTGGGTTGGCCACCCCTTCAGTAGAGTAAGGATTAGCATCAATTAGTTGTAACGCACTCTGACTCAACTATCAATGAGGAATTGCTTCATTGATGAACTTGTACAAACCTGAAGGGATTTCTCATCTAAAATGTGCATCTCTGATTGTTTATACGTTATTACATACCGTAAATTATATCTTGGCGTAATAAGGTAGTGAGAAAACCTTACCTGAAATATAGCTTATTTTTTCTATTATACGGTAAATTAAGCCGAAGTGTAGAAACGTCGTCATAACATAACAGAACCAACAGGAGAGAGTACATACTGTGCGAATGCGACGAAGTGAAATATTTTCTAAATTACCCGATCAGGAAAATATACTATAGTTGCTAAATCGGATACAAACATCTTTTC
>JARYHS010008074.1:274822606-275190473 GCA_031002005.1 Vandiemenella viatica | reverse complement strand
CTACCTTAAAATACCAATGCCCTACCTTAAAAAATACCATCAACTAAGATAATATGCTAGGTAGGTAAACTATTAGGAAATGACTGAAAAAAATTTACTAGTAACATAGTGGCATGAAAAACTTCTGAATTAACCACGGTTTGTCACTATCATATACTATTACTTATTCTGCCCCTAGAGGCATTTGAAGTATATGTGGGAGCTATGCCCGTGTTGCAATCTATGGTACTAGGGGCGGGCCGCGTTGCGTCGCATCGCAAAAATTAGTCAGCAATCGCTTTCACAGATTCTAATGGAATAATGCACACTACAGGTGGGTCGAGTCGGGGGGAACGCGTCGCGCGGCGTATCGAATCGCTTCGCCAGGCGTATTTTTCCGCCATTGCATCCCGATGCACTCCGCGGCTACCCTAGTGTGCTATATAGGAGTTCCAGCAGCACTGACTGTTTTTTGTAACTTGTATATTCCAGTTTCTATAAATTAACTGCATTAATTCCGTAACATTTGCAGTAAATTGCACACAAGATGGTGGATGATAGTAGGAAGATAAGGATGGAGCTCTATAAACCCAACTTCCAGTTACGTGGCACAAAATGGCGGCTTCCCTTCCCCTTTTCTCCCTCCCCTCCATGACGTCACTTCCGGTTGGCGGGAAATTCAAATCTAGTGCAGTGTTGCCACATTGACGGCATGACGACGGCATATTTCAAATTAAACATATATAACTGTTATTTAGTCTTTATTCTAGCTGTTATTTAACTTATATCCAACAATGTTAATCTGAAATCAGCGATATTATTTACGATTGTGTCCTATGTGATGTAGATATTCCAGGTGCACAAATGTTGCAATGTAGCATATACACACATCCTGACACCAGGTGTCTCCACCGAACAGCGCATGACACGAGAAACTTCATCTGCGCATGCGCCGGCCAGAGATATTCCACTTCGCCACGAAATCTTCTATCCTTGTCTTGCGGGGGAAAACCCTACCTAAGGCGTATTTGCACAGGTGTCGGTCGACATGTACGCATGCTCGGCGCCGAGACCCTGTTGCGACATGCGCGATAACTTGCATAACTCTCGCTAGAGGTCAGCACACGGTAGTAGACATTTGCCGCTAGATGGTGCGGGTGTCCCAATATGCGTGAAATATTTCGGGAGTCCGACAGGTTACGAAATGGCTCCATTACAGAGCGATACAGCTAGGCCATCCACCATTGTGAAAGCATAGCTGGCGGACAAAGAAATTAGGGCGTCCAATACATATTGCAGAGTCTCAGGCTTCATGTGTATTGTTATTTTTCAGGTGTCCTGCTATCGAAACCGTTCCAGCAGGATACATAGAAATTCACTGCGGTTCAAGAAGAAATTATTACGAGATGAGAATAATTATTATATGTCAGTTTTCGTAGAACAAATATAAGAATCTTTTATGGTAGCCTAATCCCTCGCCAGAATAACGTGTTTTAAAAACGAAAATCGAAAATTTAGTTTTCATTCTGGGCGAACAGAAAAACTGCTTGAGTCTTTGTATTTAATTAAAAAATAAGACATAGACCATGAGAAAGCGTAACTTTTACGTTTAAAACGTGATAATGAACTATGGAATGTCCTGACTTAGCTCAAATTCATATCTATACAATGCAGTTCTGATATTCGAGGATGTTTATAACTCTGAGCGAATATAAGCATCAGTAAGGTGGGATTCCAATATAATTAATCGTTAACAGCGTTAATGATAGAGAGAATTCAACTAACGACCTCGGCAGTGTTGGGGCTAGAGTGCCGAAGGTCGCCGGTTCGAGTCCGGCCGCGGTGTTTAAGTGTTTTGTGGAAAAGCCGCAAAGTTACGTAATTTCCACGCCTCGAAAAGCATAAATGTTTCCTTTTAACGGGAAAAAAAGCGTCATAAACTCCAGATATAAATTCTATGTGTACCTGTTTTCATGAAATTATTTAGCGTTCTTGCCTCTCATTCGGGAGGACGGAGGTTCCAGGCATCCATGGTTTCACTCCAAGTGAATGCCGGGGATGCTACCTTCAAAAGCCATGGCCGAATTCCTTCCCATCCTTTCCCGTCTCTAAAGACCTCGCTGTTAACATAAATTCCGTTCATCGAAGCAGGCAGACATTAAAAATTAATTCACCGACGAAGAGACGGGAAACAAACTCACTTTTTCATTATGAACAATATAATATAACTCACGAGTGTCACCTACAGTCCGTGTATTTTAAAGGATGTATTAAATTAGGGGTATTTATATTTTTATTTATATTTCTCGTGTCCAGGACATAACAAGTTGAATAAACAAATAACATTAATTAATTAATATTAACTATAAACACAATTATATAGAATGTGACCAGAATTCCGCAATCTTGATGGCCTTCTCGTTTGCCCTGTAAAGGTCGTCGATATTGCAGGTTTCAGGGAGATTCCTGCATATCAGAAGATGTTGTGGGTTCTGAAGCTCGCCACATTCACATAGATCGTTGTCATTAGTGTACCCCCATTTTTTAATATTATATTTACATCGGGACACTTCAGTTCTTAGTCTGTTTAGAGCCTTCCATATAGCATATGGCTGATTACATCCCGCAGCCGGTGCCTCTTTGATGTTCCTCCACCAGGACAAATTTCAAAATTAGGGGTAATGAAATTGTGTGTCTGTGAATGTCATGTCCGTCCTGTTGGTGTGTCTAATTAGCTAGAATAAATTCATTCTCATGCAAATACTTAATAATAATGATGTGAGTAACTTCAGCACTCGGGAATTCGATCCGAGGGGGTGTGCTAGGCGAAAAGAAAACATTAAGTTCTCGCCCGTGTAAATCTACTTATATGTCATTTTCTCATTGCCACAACTATTTACCCACCCAAATTGAGTGTCCTTAGCTGTACTTTGTCTAAAATTCCAATCAATCCCTTGTGACACATCAGTGATTGACACCTTTAACTGTATTTTACAGCACAGCACGTATGTTCCAGGAACGAAATACGTCTGTTAATCTTACTAATTTCACCCCTGTCGAATCGAAGTACGCCAGTCCTATGTGATAAAAATCGAGTCACGCTAAGGCAGTGCTTTCGCAAAGTCTTCTCCTAATCAGTAGCAGGGATTCCAAGTTCACTTAAGGTGGTTCTACTGCAGTTTTCCAAGAAAATTCTCCCCTTTTCCAGGAAATTATTTTTCAATAAATCAGGACCCAGGGGAGTTCTCCATTCGGTTTAAAATGTTCCCATCTAACGCCAACCTTCGGATTCAGGACCAAGTGTGACATTTGATTGTAATTTCATGCTTCATCCAACTAACCACGATAAAAGTGACATAATACCCTTAGCTAACTTGATCATCAAACAGACATCATAACCCACATTTTCATAGAAGACCCCCACACATCAACAAGTATCCAAAACGTCACCATAGGTTCTATTACGCCTAAGATAGCGCTCACACTTGAACTGTCGTAAATTGTTAGGTCAAAGTGGGTGTTTAGATATTTTATCCACTCAGACCTCATCACTTAAAGTCTAGTGCGAGATTGTGGTCATGGTCAACTTAGGCTCCATACACCACTCAGAATTATTCCACCAATATCCATTCTAACAGCATTATACGCCACCTACAGCCCCTCAACACTCTTCCTATCTTCCAATGACATCCCAGCCCCAGCTCCTTTATTATGTCACTTACTGAATATTTTCCACAGATAAATCTAGCTGCCCTCCTTTGCACCTTGCATTTGATGTACAAAAAATGTGGACTGGTCAAAGTGGGTGTTTAGATATTTTATCCACTCAGGCCTCATCACCTAAAGTCTAGTGCCAGATTGTGGTCTTGGTCAACTTAGGCCCCATACACGATTCAGAATTATTCCACCAATATCCATTCTAACAGCATTATACGCCACCTACAGCCCCTGACACTCTTCCTATCTTCCAATGACATCCCAACCCCAGCTCCTTTATTATGTCACTTACTGAATATTTTCCACAGATAAATATAGCTGCCATCTTTTGTACAAAAAATGTGGACTCCATACTACACCACACAAGCAGTGGTCTGACTGTGGATTTGTACCCAAGTCCTTCGCTTCTCTGATACACCCCCTCATCTCTCTGTTAAATGATTTTTATCCCGAAGTGCATGTAATGAAAAACGTGAGGAACACAATTCGTATGTCAACACAAACGGCAGTAAACTGTAAAGAGCACAATGAAATGGGAGACTGCCTAAGCCCTGAATCAATGGTTAGAAGCACACGTTGATAGTGAGCATAATTCTAGACTCAAATCCACAGAGGGATGACACACGCACATTTCCATGCCTACAGCGAGGTCGACAGAAAAACCAGCACCAAGATAGAACTCCCACAGAGGAAGAAGACACACACATACACACACACACGCGCACGCACACACTTGTACATGCATACAGCGAGGTCAATAGAACTAACAGCAAGCATCATGAAAACGATGAAGTGGGGCAGAATTGTCGTTACCACTGATTATCTGGACAGAACTATCGTTACAAAAATCATCAGACAGACGAGTTAAAGTCAGGTACCGCCATACTTATGCTTACATCCACAAAGACAGACGCAGATACACATGTCCAAGTCTACAGAGAGTTCAGTATAGCTACCGGCAACAATCATGGAAACGAAAAAGTGGTTTAGTACTCTCTTGCCTGGCTGAAAAACAGAAGTCTCCTTACATGTCATCAGCCTGGCGAAATACAAGGTGTGCAAAAGATGGCATGTTTTCACCATAAATCTAAGTGTTTATACCATAAATAGTGTTCATCACGCCCCAGTTGATTACATTTACCATCAACATGTCTCTCCCACACCGCAACCCTTTCTACCATTCAGTAAAAAGTGACCCCAGTACCATGAGTTGCAATAGACACTTGACTATCAGACAGATATCATAACCCGCATATTCAAACTAGGTCTCAGCCACAAATCTATACATCTCCATGCACAAGCACAAACAAACATAAGTGGAGGGACAGCAAAATCATACACCCAGACAGACGTTTTTATAGAAGGTATCACAATATTTACGCATACAGACACAGAGAGAGACGCACAAACACTCACATTTCCATGCCTTCAGCGAGCTAGACACAACAACCAGCCCAATCATGGCGACGCAAAAGTGGGGTAGAACCCCCATGGCTCATAACTGACCAAAAAATCATCAGTAACATATGTTCCAGGCATCATACTCTTCACATCAACATCATCTCATTTATTTCGCACTACAGACCTCACTACCATCCAGTATCATGTGTGCTAGGTACAAAACTGTTCACATCAGCCCCAACACGTCTATCCCACACCTAAGCTTTTTCTGCCATTCAGTAACATGTGACCCCAGTACCATGAGTTGCAATAGACACTTGACTATCAGACAGATATCATAACCCGCATATTCAAACTAGGTCTCACCCACAAATCCATATGTCACCTCACACAAGCATAAGTGGAGGGACAGCAAAATCATACACCCAGACAAACGAGTTAAAGGAAGGTATCACCCCCATTTACGCAAACATACACAGAGAAAGACACATACACACATACATTTCCATACCTACAGCGATCTCGACTCAACAACTAGCCCAATCATGGCAACGCAAAAGTGGAACAGAACACCCATGACTGGCCAAAAATCATAGAAAGACACACATACACACACACTCATATGTCAATGAATTCACATAGTTCCATTCATCACCACACATAACTGGAGGAAAGAGACTGAACATGCTAGATCCAAACTGAAGAGTTACAGGATGTGTGAAGTTTGAAATCACAGCCACATCTCTCCCACACCGCAACCCTTTCTGTCATTTAGTAACATGTGACCCAGGTACCATGAGTTACAATAGGCACTTGTCTATCAGACAGATATCATAACCACCATATTCATACTAGGTCTCACCCACAAACCCATACGTCTCCACACAAGCACAAACATATGGGAAGAACAGCAATTCATACGTCCAGATAAATGAGTTTAAGGAAGGTATCACCATGCTTACGCACACAGACACAGAGAAAGACGCACACACACATATATCCATGCCTACAGCGAGCTCAACACAACAACCAGCCCCATCATGGTAAAGAAAAAGTGGGACAGAACCCCATGGCTCAAGGACTGACAAAAAAAATCATCATTAACATGTGTTCCAAGTAACAAACTCCTCACATCAAAATCATAGCATTTAACTCACACTACAGACCTCTCTGCCATTCAGTATCGTTGGTAATATGTACATGATCAGCACCACCTCTATCCCACGCCACAAGCCTTTTCTGCTGTTCAGTAATATTTGTCCGACGTACAACGAGTATCAGTAGGCACATGGTCATCAGACAAATATCATAACTCCCATACTCATACTAGGTCTCACACACTAACATAACTGACCAAAAAACCATCAGACAGACGTTAGAGTGTGTGCAATGGATGACATGTTTTTGCCATACACCTCAGTACTTATCACATTATCAATTAATTACATCAACACATAGGTAGCCAGTCATTGTGAAATCTCAAAGTCGAGTACAATCCTATCGGGATAGACACACAACCACATAGAAAGACACACACTCACATGTCCATGCATACACACAGTTACCATACATCACCACACACATACACGTAACTGGAGGAAAAGGACTGAACACCCTAGGTCGAGACTGAATAGTTACAGGATGTGCGAAATATTTCATTTCTTTGCCACAAACCTCGGTGCTCATCATACCCAAATGATTACATCTACATAGGTGGCCACTGATGGAAACATCTCAAGTAGACTCCTACCACCATAATTTCACACATAACCACACAGGAACAAGTACACACACATATGTCCATGCATATACCACAATTTCATAAGTTACCACATACATACAAGTAACTGCAGGGAAAGGGACCCGACACACGACGTCCACACTAAGGTGTTACATGATAGGCAGATGAAAGCATGTCTTTACAATACATCTCAGTGCTCACCACACATACTTGATTTTTAATGTGCCATCAGTATAGCTGGTGGCTGAAACTAAGCTCTTGGCAATGTTTTGGCCAAAGGTCATTTGTTAATAGCAGCTCATCAAAGACAAATTTTGTGTGAACCTGCCCGGGCGGGCGCGGCGGGAGGTGGCCACCCTTCCCCACTGCGGACCGAAATATATTAAAAAAGAATAATATAATTGCTTCAAGAATCGTGTTACCTGAATAATATTTTTTTTCAGTCATCAATCTCTCTACCGGTTTGTTGCATTTCTCCATCTCTTCCTGTCTTTACGTCCCTGTAGTTGCTTCATTTATTCTGATGTATATTTTCCTTTACATTTTTTTTTTATTCAGCTGTTCGTTCAAATAACAAAGTAACAGTCCCAAATGTCTCGAAATGTGACGCACCATCCAGTCTCTTATTTGTTTTAGGCTCTTCTACAAACTTCATTCCTTTCCCATCATTTGCAACACGGTAATTTCGTACTTTATTTGTTCTCTTAATTTTCATTGTTTATGGTACTTCAAATGTTCATTGCTCAATACCATTAATTGCTTTGCTCCATACATACATTTTTAAAAGTTTGTTCTGATCTCTTGGTCAGTATATGAAATTTAAAGATTGTTTTTGAAAATGATCTCTTTTAGAAAGTGCTGCTAACATCGTTCCTTTTTCGGACTCGGCCAACAGTTGCAATTTTACTTTCCAAGTAACAGAAATAACTTACTTCTTCAATTACATCAAATCCTATTTTTGAACTTAAAGTATTGTTATTACTATCATTTATGCCACATTGCATGGCTTGTGTCTTGCTTTGGTTTATATTTGGTTCTAATTCTTACATCGGTATTTTATTCGTGCCATTCAGTAATTACCCAATACCTTCACTCTGTTATGCTAACAGGACAAAGTCATAGCAAATCGCACCAAAATTATTGTTTCGGAGCGTGGAATGTTGGGAGTCTGAATAGGGCAGGTAGGTTAAAAAACTTAAAAAGGGAGACGGAACAACTAAAGATAGATGTTGTTGGGATTAGTGAGATTAAATTGAAGGACCCACATGATTTCTGGTCTGTGGAACACAGGATAATAATCACACAAGCTGTCAATGGAGTCACTGGTGTAAGATTTGTAATGAATAAGAAAGTAAGAAAACGGGTCAGTTATTATGAACAGTGTAGTGACAGGATTATTTTGATGAGGTTAGAAACTAAGCCCGCCCCAATCACTGTATATGTCAAAGTCACAGGAAGATGACGAAGAAATAGAGAAAATAAACGCCAAAATTGAAGAATTAATCCAATATGTGAAGGGGGAGGAAAATCTAATAATCATGGGTGATTGGAATGCGATAGTGGGAGAAGGAAAAGAGGGGAATACTGTAGGAAGGTTTGGTCTAGGGGAAAGAAATGAGCGAGGAAGCAGGTTGTTAGAATTTTTTGAAAGATATAAGCTAATAGTGGCAAACACACTGTTTAAGAACCATGCAAGAAGAATTTACACCTGGAAAACGTCCTGGCGATACAGGCAGATATCATGGTCAATCAGAGATTCAGGAATCAAGTTCCAGACTGTAAAGCGTACCCAGGAGCAGACATACTCTGACCATAATTTGATAGTAATGAAATCCAGGCTGAAATTCAAGCGAATAAGGAAGCAGTATAAGCAGAACAGACAGGAAGTGAATTAACTGAAACAATCTAACACAAGAGAAAAATTTGCAGAAATGGTAGACTTAGGTCTTAGAAGTAACTCTGAAAGGAGCTCAGCCGAGGACGAATGGAATGCTTTATTGACTGAAATAATGAAAGCTGATAAAGAAACATTAGGATTTAGGGAACGAGCCGCCCGAAAACCTTGGATCACAGAAGAAATTTTGAAGCTGATGGATCAGAGGAGAAGGTACAAAAATGCTCAGGACAAAGAAGGAAGAGAGCAATATAGGCATTTTAGAAATCAAATAAACAGGAAATGCAAAAAAAAAAAAAAAATGGCTGCAGGAAATATGTGAAGAAGTAGAAAAGGAAAAGGTCGTAAGTAAAATAGATGTTGCATATAGGAATATCATGCAGAATTTTGTTGAAATGGAGAGAAGAGGTGTGAAAATTAAAGCTGCAATGTGAAACCTCTTTTAATCTCAGACAATAGCTAACCAATGGAAGAAATATATTGAGCTCTGAAGGACTTGAAAGCAAATAAGGCAGTTGGAATCAATGAGATCAATGCAGAACTTCTTAAATGCCTAGGAGAAGAAGGAACCGAAAGATTATTCAAGCTGATACCAAAAAGTTATGAAACAGGGGAAATTCAAACTGATTTTAATAAAAATATCATCTTCACACGAAAGCACATGCTGACAAATGTGAAAATTATCGCACCATTAGTCTAGCATCTTACAAGGGGCATTCCAAAAGTAATGCAATTATTTTTTTAAAGTAATTTATTGAACAGATTTGCACAAACACTAAAAATTGGGCCTCTACACATTTTTTCCAGCGACTCTGCCATGACCAGTACGCGCCCTAGAATGCGCCTTCAGGGACCTCTCGCGAGGACTTCGTCTCGGCTAATTGGATGTCTTCTATGGACGAAAAACGGGTTCCTTTCAGGGCTGCCTTAATCTGAGGGAACAAAAAGAAGTCTGCGGGGGTGAAGGGCGGGTGGGGCAGCGTTGGTACCTGGTGTTTTGCCAGGAACTCGCGGACTCGTAGCGCGTTGTGGCAAAACGTGTTGTCGTGATGGAGTTGCCAGGTAGCGGAGATGTCTTTCTTCGTCCTGATGACCCTTTTCGGAGTGTTGCTAGCGTTAACTGTATGTCATTGAGGAACAAACTCCTTATGGACCACTCCTTTGCTGTCGAAAAAGACAATGAGCATTATTTTCATTTTTTATTTGCTCATTTTTGCCTTTTGGGGCTTGGGGGACTGGTCGGTGTATAACTCACCCATTTGGCGTTTTGTTTCTGGATCGTATTCAAAATCCCAGGTTTCATCACCAGTGATGACGTTGTCCAAATAATGAGGTTCAATTCCAACATGCTGAAAAAGTTCACCCGAAATCGTTGATTCCATATTTTTCGTGACACGGTCTGCGCGCAGAGGTTCTCAATAACTGATGTCCTGCTGCTTCCACAGGTTGGAGAGCACTGAAACTGGTTTCGCGCCAAAGCTTAGAGTCCTCTCCACTTACTCCAATAGGAGCGGCGCGGGAATTTCAATTGCATTACTTTTGGAATGCACCCTGTATGCTTCAAAATTACTGACCAGAATAATATACAGAAGGATGGAAATGGTAGTAGAAGAGATAGTAGGTGAAGATCATTTTGGGTTTAGGAAAAATCGCGATACAAAGGAAGCAATTCTGGCTTTAAGATTAATACTTGAAGGGTGGATCAAGAAAAACAAAGATACTTTTATTGCGTTTGTTGATTTTAAAAAAGCTTTTGGTAATGTTAGGTGAGACAAGTTGTTAAAAATTCAGGTCTAAAGTATCGAGATAGAAGAATACTTTATATACTATGTAGGAATCATGTGGCTATAATAAAAGTAGAGAATCATGAGAGACATACATCAGTTAAAAAGGGTGTGAGACAAGGTTGTAGTCTATCCCCGTTAATATTCAACTTGTATATAGAAGAAGCGATAAAGGAAGTGAAAGAAAGTTTTGAATGTGGCATAAATGTTTAAGGAGAAAAATTCATTATGTTTCTATTTGCTGATGACATTGTCTTGTTAACAGGACAGGTTGAGGACACTGAGAAGTTATTGAATATCATAAACAAAATACTGAAGGAAGGTTTTGGACTAAATATAAACAAAAGCAAGACAAAAGTGTTTAAATGTAGCAGAAATGATACGAATACTAGTAGATTAAATATAAAAATAGGATCGGATGCAATAGGAGAAGTAAGTGAATTCTGCTACTTGGGAAGCAAAATTACAACAGATGCACACAGGGGTATTTGACACAAAAAGTCGATCAAAATTATTTCTACGTAATTTGTGTTTTTATTTCGTTTCTTTTGTGTATTAGAACTTATAACTATGAATTAGGAATAATAATAAAGAACATATACTTTTAACACTCACTTTATTACGTAATAAGCGATTATTTACAAAATACCTAAAAAATAATCACACACTAAAATAATATCATTCTGACAAACCAGTAACCACCCCTTCCTACTTCGTAGGAAGCTTCATCTGCTGTCTGTTCCTGCGTCATCTTCAATCTTGCGCTCTTCTTGAGTACTCGAATACCATTAAAGTAACATTTTAATAGTTTCTGGTTTCAACAATTTACATTTTTGGGGGGCTTTGGGCCTGATGACGCTCAAATACGGATCCGAAGTCAATAAAAGCCTATTAATGACATGCTGCACTGATCCCAGCTAAATTTTCTAGAGTATCTCTCCCTAAATTGTCGATAATATTTGTTTCTAGCTTCTGCTGACGCTTCGGACAGAGTGTATATAGGTAAAAGTGCATGCTGTATTATAATTGTACTACTTGTATAGGTGACATTGGATGCCACGAGTACATTTCAATGTATACCTTAGCCATTTCGTGGCAGTGAGGAGAATTTTTTTTTTTTTTTTTTTGTATCTACCTTGTGCCCACAAGATACCATTCACATAATAGTATAAAATCTGTAAATCAATGTTTTTTTTCAGTTCCTTTAATCTCTGCGACAATGAGTCAGATCAACGATAGAATATTTAGGCTGACCCACATTGGACGGATCGGATTTTATAGGGATTTCGAAACATCCTTAAAACGAATCATGGTATTTCTTTAAAAATACACTCTCAGTTCTCTTAGCAGCCTGAAATTTTGTTTTAATTCCCAATTTAAGCCTTGAAAACGTTTGTTCTAACTGTTGTGTTTATTCGACTGTGAATGTCGGTTGATTTCAAATATTTTTTCCTACTAATTAAAACTTTTGCACGAAATTATTTCCTTAATGATGTTTACTCATATCATAAATAACTTTTCTGGTCATGAGCTTGATATCAGAAGAGCCCATACCAAAAATAATCTTAGATGAATTAATATAACAGGGGAAAAAATGAAATTTGCTTTATTTTAAAGAATCTAGATTTTTTTCTAATAAATAGACATTTGGCACTTTTTG
The DNA here is from genome assembly GCA_031002005.1 of Vandiemenella viatica. Taxonomy (NCBI): domain Eukaryota; kingdom Metazoa; phylum Arthropoda; class Insecta; order Orthoptera; family Morabidae; genus Vandiemenella; species Vandiemenella viatica. The sequence continues at coordinate 275,178,297 of JARYHS010008074.1, read as the reverse complement.
GCACCTAAATTTCAATGAAACTCCAAGATAGTACACTAAACTAAAACCATACAAGAAAACAGACTCGGGAAGGTCGGTAATATAGCAAAATCACTCTTTAAGACTTTTCGTAATAAAAAAATGCATACAAATTGAGTCAGCTTGAAAAAATGTACATAAATAAAGTTGTGCGATACTTTTGGGTATATGTTACTATTATTTCAGTTCTAGGTACCTGGCTGTACCTTATCCATGATTAAAATCACAACTTCTCACTTAACATCACTCACAAATTAAAATAGTACAACTTATAATTTTCTTGTATTTGATTGGTAACAGTACGTGCATCTTGCAATGTGTTCAGAAGACGACTGTTCACGGGGTGGGGAATGAAGCTTATCTAAAAAAACTTAGCTGATTGTTATTCTATAGGCTTTTGGCTTTTGATCGGCTTTTTGTGCCAAATACCCCTGTGTGCGATGGCCGAATTAAGAATGACGTTAAAAGCAGAATATCACTAGAATAAAAAGCCTTCATCAAAAAGAGAAACCTTTTAGTTTCAAATATTGATCTAGGAATTAGAAAGAACTTTTTAAAACTCTATGTGTGGAGCACAGCACTCTATGGTAGCGAAACATAGACTTAAGGAATACCAGAAAGAAATAAAATTGAAGCATTTGAAATGTGGTGGTACAGAAGAATACTGAAAATTAAATGGACAGACAAAGTACGAAATGAACGAGTTTTGGAAATAATGGCTGAGGAAAGAAGTTTGTGTAAGAAGCTTACAGAAAGAAGAGACAAATTGGTTGGTCATATTTTGAGACATGCTGGATTGGTTAATTTGGTAGTGGAGGGAACAGTCGAAGGTAAGAACTGTAGAGATAGACAGATAATATATTGCGTCAAACCAGTCGATTGACTGACGACAGCGAAACAAAAAAATTATAGCTTTGTCGCACATATTTTCACTGGTAGGCATACATGTCTCTCGTTTTTCTCTACTTTTATTATAGCTACGTTATTCCATATAGTTTATAAATTATTCTCCAACCTGATATTATTTATCTATTTATTTTAAACATCTTGTCTCATCTGATATAATCAAAAGATTTTTTTAAACCAACAAACGCCATAAAAGTATCTTGTTCCTTGTTCCATTAATCTGAAAGCCAGAATGTCTTCTCTTGTACCGCGTTGGTTTTAATTTGTAACTGATCTTCACTTAATATCACTTCTACTATACTTTCTATTCATCTGCGTATTACTGTGGCCAGCGTTTTTGAAGTTTGTGATGATAGATTTATTGTGTATTAACTTTCCCAGACTTCGGTTTATGCTTTCTTTTGAAGTGTGAAATGATATTTTTATTAAAATCAGTTTTGCAACTTTCTAATAAATTTGAATAAGCTTTCCGTTGATACAGTACTACTCCTAGAGATTTTAGAAATTCTGCTGCAATATCCCCATTTCCAATGTCTTTATTTGAATCCAAATATTTAAAAGTAAATTTTGTACTTAATCAGGAACTCCTAAATTATTATCGTCTGCATCGTCTTGTCTTTCCAATACACTGTTGTTCAAATCAATTTCTTCACACAGTTTATTTATGTATCGAAATACCATTCCACTGATTAGCGCTACTAAGCTTTTAAAAAAATTTACCATCACACATTTTAATGTTTATATATCCCATGTAGCTACATTTCTCAGAAATTCTGTTGTCGTATATGCTACATATCCTTTACCTACGAGCATCTGCATTAACTTTTCTACTTTTTTACATTTTTCTTGAATATCCTTCAGCAGTTAAATCTGCACCATCTTATCTGTTGAAAAAGTAACATGTATTTTTGTGTTTCGCCTATTCGAATCTGACTGAATCAGCAATGAGTAATAATAATAACAATAACTCTTATTACTCAGCTGGGATCAGAACTTCCGTTCACTTCATTCGTAAACCATTTGCCATTAGACCAAGGCAGCAGTCAAAAGTATATATAATAAAAATTTGTGTTACAAGAAGAGTTAGTAGAAAGTCACAAATTTCGTGATTTCTCAAAAAATATTAATTTTAGATATTATCAATCGTAGAGAAAATACAGAAAGCTTGTCTATGCTTTCCATACCCCCTCCTTGATTAATGGTTTGTCAAAACTTGTGGTTAGTATTCTGAGTGAGAACATATGCACCGTAAACACGAAAATATCTTGCAAAACTATCCTATATTTTAGCTGTCATGTCCGGAAAAAAACAGATAGTGAAACACGTTCGCATCCTAGGGCCACGAAACGGATTTCTATTAAGTACAAACAAAACACTAATTTTTGTACCATCAGCCATAAGGAGATAGAACGTTTGTATACTTCTGGATCTACGGAATAGAACTAACCGGTGTATTTTCTTCGATGAAATTACCCTTCTCACTTGTCATACTGTTTGTAACGCTGCATATTATCTATTTCAGGACACAAATTCACCAGCCTGTTTTTATTCAGTTTATTCGAAGTATTGTGGTTATTTCCCCCTATGATGTATTAATCATTTATCTCTGAGTATGTTGCTTAAGAATTCATTGTACTCTGTTAGAGATCAGTAAGTTCAATTATTCATAAGTCGATATTTCCAGAGCGAAGACTAATAAGTTCAACGTGAAGGAAATGAACTATGCACTATCTGCAATGAAAAGCAGAATTACATTTTAATTTTGAAAAGGAAGTGAGATACTTATTTCGAAAAACAGAGTTACTATAAAAAGTTATCACACTGAATGCAATCATAACTAACAATACGTAAGAAAAGTAAAACCTGAGTTGGAGGATCAAAAGGAATTTTTAAGAATGAAATAATTCTTCAGCGATAAGTTCACTGGAAGATTAATGGTGGTAAAGCTCATCTAAAAGGACACTGTAATCCATTGAATCATAAACCACGAGAATGGGTTAGTGGAAACGAAGACCTCTTTCGTATACTTGGTTCGATATTTCTGCGGTTTTGACAGACTACGCGAGTAAAGACCGAAAATAGCTTTATGTATAGCATAATATTTGCACGTTTTTTCAGTATTTTTAGAAGGCAGGGATTACCGTCTTAATTAATATGGGAATGAACCTAAAAAAAAAAAAAAAAAAAAAAAAACTAACGGAAATGAGGTCTATAGGGACCCACGATTTCAATGCACGACAGTATTACTGCATCAGATCCAGGTAAAGAAAATGGTTAATTATACGACTAGGGAAGTTGCCACCGGAGCTTGTGCTCGCAGTTAAATTCAATTGTTTATTTTAACAAATAGTGCATTGTATGCCTAAAACAGTTATTAGAATTAAAAATTTAGACTACAAACCCAACGAATGTCTCCAGAACCGCCAATCGTTCCATAAGTAAACCTTCCGACTATATTACTTTATAATGTATCTTCTGAAGTGGAGTTTAGATGGAATATAGGAAAAAATCCAACTTTCAATTTGAAAGTATTTCAACGCATTTTTGTGTTTGTCGTTCTCTGAAGCTGTCATGCTGGCTCCGAAAGATAATTATGTACAAAACGATTCGGACACTAATGAACAGATTAGCAACAAGTTTCAACCAGCTTCATTGCTGTGTGTCTCGGGATACGTTTGTGTTCCATGTTTAACTTGAACACTGCTGCTTGAGGAATATACTTTAGATAAATACTAATAAAAGGTTACTTTTTCACAGTGTCATCATTTCCGTAACACTTACTTCTCGAGCCCGGCCTTACAAAATAGAGATTATACCCGTTACTTAATAACAATGTTATTTAGTTCAGCAGCAGCGACGAAATGAATGGACAGAACGCCGAAAGAAAGGTAGAGCATACGATTAAATCAAAGTATTAATTATTAGTATTTATCTACAATATTTTGATATTTTTTATATTCTATATTATTTTTGTATTATTTTAGTATTTATTTGTGTTTATACTAAGTATTCAGTATTTATTCGATGTACACTTTTTCGTTGTATTCTCTCATAGTGCTTACATAGAGTAAGCTAAAAAATGTGGCACATCTGTGTGCTGTTGTGGTTTTCTAGTCAAATATTCGTTGACTTCGACTTTCGCTCCTGAGCGTGGCCCCTCATCAAGCGACTGTCGAGTGTTCGGGTTTGGGCGGGGCGTGAGCCCGGCGGACAGCCTCAGATTTGCATTTAATTTGCAAGTAATGGAGCGACAGCCGCCTCAGCGAGCACCTCACAGCACTCACCATCAGCAGGGATGCTAATACGTGCAAAGTGCCTCGCTCCACACCGAAAATAGCTACTAGCATCACAAGTCAAATTACGGTCCCTTCGTATGAGGTGGTACTGAGAAAGAGGAAGCATAAATTTCAAATCCTCAACCTATATTATGTCTCGTATCATAGGAATGTGACCTGTAAGTATGATAACTACAGTTCTATTGAACCGATTGTAATGTTAAGAAACTACAGTGTACTCTAACTTCGGGTTTCTTCAACGCTGTGAGGTAACTTTGTGCCACCGCTGACATACTTACACAAGAGCATACGTCCAATGAAAGTATCTCGACGTCTGAAGTAAACTGTTATCTATTGTTTAGGATCATCACTCCCACCCAGTCATAAAGGCACCTCGTAAGTATAAAATAACTCTAAGTTACGGTATCATTAGTACTTTTTCATTTCCAGGTTTTATTTTGGCTCTTTTATTTCAGGTGAAAAATTATTAATGAGAAACATATTTGCATAAGATTCATTGTTAATGTACATTTTATAAAATGTAAATTTCAAAGCAAACTAATGAAGAGTGTAATAGGAGGTTTCTTAGGGGGAGGATATTTATAGTTATCATTTTAATAATCAATAATTAATAAAGGATATTTAATTTTGTAAGGTAATGCAAGAATCTAGACGCTGCACAGTGGGCCAGAATCTTAAAAACGTGGCCAAAAAGGGGGAAAAAAAAGGTTTTGGATGGGAATTTTCGACTATCAGCTTGGCTACAGTAATGTTGGAACTACTGAATACCGATTGTTTTGACGATCAATTGTTCATATCCTCCTTTATATTTCATGTCAAAGTCAGCACTTCATTGCTAGCGGTGCATGCAGCCGACCAGGATACAAAATAGTATTGTCGTTAAAGATAAATATTTGTGTTCTGTGTAAGTGAAACGAAGATTTTAAATATGGACGGTGTTCTAGGCAATATGTACTAATTAATTTCATTATTAAATCATTAATTACACATCTTTTTTTATTAACTTAATACCGGAAAATGCGCGAGAAAATTTTAAAATGTGCTTAAGAAATAGAGATAAGTTACGAATTCCACGATATTCCGCTTTCTTTTGCACTGTGTCCGCAAGTATATGTTATTACCTTAGTGAATTAACCTTCAAATCCACCTACTAGTACCAACTCCGACTTTGAACCACGTTTTAAGCGATGCTTGCAAAATGTTTGGTTATTTTTAAAAAATGAAATTATTAATATTATGTTAATTTTTTCATTAATAATTATGAAACAGTACATTTTTTTGAAACACAAATATTCTACATACTTTGTGGAGTTACTTTTTAATACTTTCAAATACGTGTTAAGAAATAAGTATTAAATAAATTAATAATAATATGAACTGTCCGAGGATGCTCAAGACTCAACCAATAAGGACTTAAGAGTATGTAAGACGTGTTCAGGAGATTGTTGGCAACCACAGACTTCCACATTTCTTCTCTACGTAAATCATCAAATAAACTGAAGAGTTTGTCGTCAGAAGCCGTTGCCCTCTTAGTTCCTGTGCCGGAAGATTATGAAGATTCCTATATAGATGATGAGGAAAGAGTATTTGAAGATGATGACGATTCAGCTGAAGATGCAGAAGAAGAAGATAATGAAGATAAAAAAGAAGAATAAAACGACAACTTTTAATTATAGTCACAAACAATTTACTAACTGAATAACTGTAATTGAAAAAAAAATTTTTAAATATTTTATACTATTTTCTTTGCTCTAGTTGGTACTTTTTTCGAGCTTTCCATTTTTTTGAGCTTATATTTTTAACCATTAACTACAACAACCTCTAAATATTGACTTTTATATAAATAAAAAGAATTTTACCAATTTTTTTCCGCCATCTTGGGTCCACAATTTTGTTTTTTAAAATATTTGAAGTCATAATCTTCATCATCAATCTCGATAAATCGCAAAAAATTACTTTTATATGAATCAAAAGACTTTTATCAATATTTGTCCGCCATATTGGATCCGCCATTTTCTTTTTTCACTTTTTGATACCATATTATTAATCACCAACTTCGATAACCTTTACGTACTAACTGATCCGCCATTTCCTTTTTTCGCTTTTTGATGATATATTCTTAATCAGCAACTTCGATAACCTTTACATACTAAATTTGGTAGAAATTGAACAACTTTTTATATTTTGGCCAGCTTTTTGCGATTCTGCCCCACTGTGCGCTGTCAGAAATACAAGAAAATTGTCAAAATAATACATGTGGAGGTATGATATACAAAATTAATGTACACGACAAATTATGACATCAGACATCGTTATCAATGATGTTGTGACTTTAAATAATGAAAATAACCTTGGGTGCCATGAATTGAACAAATATACCATTCAAAATTGTACGATAATGTACCAAAAGAGTCTTCAAAATGCTTTCATAACAACTCGTACCGTTTTGTCAAATTATGCCGTTAGCTCAATAGGATTTTATTTTGAAAGTTAGAGCAGAAACTTCTAATTACAGGGAAGCTTACGGGTCATTATCTAGTTTCATGGAATGCACATACGTTGGACTTGGTGATGTAACACTTTACCATAGCAGCTGCGTTTGTAGCCGGTGATGATCAAACGTGGACCCACGGAATGTGAGATCTTGTGCCTCACAAGGCAGCTGCAGTCAGGCTCATATCAGCAAGTCGGACTCACTGTGTGAATGTCGCACCAGCATTCGACCCAGAATGCAAGTCAGAATGAGCGGCAGCGTCAGACTTCAACACCAGAAGTCTAATCTGAATTGAGTTAGAATCAGACTGAAGGATCAGAGTCACACACCAGTGTGAGCTCGTAGCTCCTTCCATCTCCCACGTAAACTTTGGCTCCGCTTTAATAGTCTCGGAGGTACACGTCACACAGAAAAATCCCAGAATTTCAGTCATGTGTTCATTTTGATAGACTCATGGATAGGTGTCATGAGGTCACGTGGTACTTATCTATCATTTCATTCACGACCGCACATGTTGCGTGGGATCTACGACCTTCGGCCCGATACGGGGACCGTCGCTGTTAGCCAAAGGACTGGCGTTTCCCGCCAGGTTCAGTGACCTTTTTATTGACCACCAACCCTTGGGACCTCTTTGAAGGTTCTCCAGGAACTGCGGGAGCAGGTAAAACTACCACACCCCACACGTAGTGGCGTCGCTCTGTATCCACACCTCCAGGTCGTTCCTCGAGGATACCTTTCTAGTGAAGCCAGCGCAGAATTGAATATCACTGTATCAAATTCTATTTTCGATTGCATTAAAATAAACTGAATATTTTATACTGGCGTCACAGCCCTCTTATAATCTTGCGTATGTTGTAGTAAAAAATTATCTAAAGAAAAAATAATGGTCGTCAAGCTTTTTAGAAAAATTAATTTAATACATGGTCATTAAAATATGCCATAGAATGTAGCGCCAAGTGTCACATTATAAGTAGAAGCTATCATTTTCTTTTCTTGCTCTTTAACACTTAATATCTCTCCTCGAAAATTAAGTTTAGATTTTCATGAAACATTGTAATTACGATCTTCATATGAAATTATCAGTGTAACGAGAGTTTGGCATCAATTATGTGTTTAAAGTTCCAACTAACTTTTAACATAGCAGTTGTCTAATAACTTGATTTTTTTCCCAGAATGTACTCCTAAGTCCATGTTTATTTTGTTTATTGAGAAACAATCTGACCTCACGAAAGTACAAGTTACTAAAGAACTGAACTGATGAAACAAGTATTTAGTATTTTATACCGCTTAGTAGAAATGAAACACACTTCAGGAATACGTTATTCATACCTTCAGACTCAAGTGTTTATTACTTGTTAAGCTCGCCTTTTTGTGTCTACAAATAAAATTGGTATTGACTATTATGAACGCAATATCAATTATGCCGACTAAGGAATGATGATATGTCAGGAAACATCGATTTTGTACCGTTTCACTTGTGGCGTCTATACAATTTCTTTTTCTTCTACGGTTATCCTTTAAAATCTATCTTGACCAATAATTCGACATGCATCTCCGCTTGTAATATGCGACCCAGCATTATTAAGTAAATTTTCCTCCCAGCTAGACTCTTGGATTCATACTGGGAGGAGGCAATTTCACACATTCGAGGTTGAGTTACTTTTATACGTTTAAGTAAAACCAAAGCACCAGTGATTAATGACTAATTGTTACATGATGCTGTCAAGAAGACTGAGCGTGTAATGATTACGCGTAATCTTTTATACTGCATCCACCCGCTTTCAAACTTGTGCTATGAACAACTAGGATCGAGCGTGGTGGGTGGCCTCGCATTCGAGGGACGCTGGTTCGAATCTCCATGCAGCCATACAAATTCGGATTTTCCGTGGTTCCCCGAAATCATTCAAGACGAATGCTGGGATGGTTCCTTCAACAGCCCGTGGCCGAATTCCTCCCCGCTCCTTGCCCTATATCCTTTGCCGCCTCAACGTCGATGAGACCTAAAGACAAAAAAGAACTATAATCTGGATTATAACCGTCATTTACTATCACTAAACGTTTGGATAGTGATTATTTTCACCTAGTTATAATTTAAAATTTTCTGAGCTTTCACTCTTGGAATATGATAGAACAGTGACGACTGTAGCTAATGAACTCAGTAATTATTTCGCTTCATTACTAATCTCTGTAGAATCCTGAAAACTCAGTATTTTTTTATTTTTTATTATTTTATTTTTTATTTATTTATTTTGCTAGTTTAACATTTAATTTCTGGGGGGAATTTGTGGAGCATCTCAACGTTTATCCAGTTGAGATAAAAAAAAAGGTCTGGAAACTGTTATAAAAATGGCTGGTGCCAAGATTTTAACCATCCCCGTTGTATCTTATCGCTTCAGGGATGACAGCGTCTTAACAAGCACCGGAAAAATTCTTTGTAGTTGTTGAAAGGAACTTAATTTGTGTTTAATAAAGAAATCGTTTGCTGAAATTGGCTAATTTCGGTTATTCACCTCTTACCAACGAAAAACATTTCATCCTGTTGATCTACATCAGTAACTATCACAATTGCGGTTAAAGAGAATGCCTGCTTATATTACTAGTTTTACCTATCCGTTGCATGTTGTAAACCTTGGAATCGATGTTCCAGTAACTTAGCAATGTCCAATTAATTTGAAACTTTGCATAAACTCTAGTTTCAGGTGACAATACAACATCCAATAATTATTATTTTTAATAATTAATCAACATTAATTAGCAAATATTACTTAAAATTAATTACCTCTCACAATCGAAATGCTTAGCGGGATAAAGTACAACAAATCCAGTAGAACCTAAGGGTGGAAATATGGGGGAAAGAGTAGATCCTACACAAGCTGCTAATTGCTTATCTGATATTCATTGCCATAATAATTAATTATTAATTTAATTGCGATGGAGCACACGCTCCGGCGGCAATTTCCTGTTATTCAATTACCACTTTTTATTTTATCTTGTATAATTTGAGTGTTAAATTCCTGTCCATTTACTTTTGCGATTTACAAATTTTAATTTTATATTCCTCCAGCGTTTTTGATAAATTATTCATGCCTTCACTCAGTAATTTGTTCCAATTCCTGACACCATTTTCCCACTCCCTTATGTATGAAATCGAATGCCAGTTTGTGGTCATGGACATCTTTCCGCTTCCATACACTATTCCTAATTCTTCGAGCAATATCCATCAAAGCCCCATTACCAACATATGCCTTGTACATTCCCAGCACTCTCGGACTTCTCCTGTTTTCCAATGACTCCGAATTCAGTCTTTTATCCTATCTGTTACTGACTGGGCCCTGCGATAATTTGCACAAACAAATCTAGCTGCTCTTCTTAGCACGCCCTCCAACTCCTGTATTTGATATCCAAAATGTGGATCACAAACTACACCAGCATATTCCCAGGTACATACTCTCATCACCCTCTCCAGTAAATGTAGGATTTTGTAATTTTTTCCTAGCACCTGCCCAATGTGCTCTGCCAAGTTGAGTTTGTCATCAAACATTATTCCATCATATTTATACCACAAGCCTTCAACAAGCAATATTGACCTCACCCTATATTCATAAAAAAATCTTTAATTTTTTATCTGTATACATAATAAGCTGACTCTTCTTGGCATTTATCTTCATTCCATGCTGACCTACCAATTTAGATATTCTATCCAGGTCATTCTGCTGTATTCAGTCTTCTTGTGTTTCGATCCTATCTTATACCATTATGTCATTTGCCAAAAATCTAAATTCTGACTGTAACCCATCAACACAATCATTAATTAGAATAATGAACAGTAACGGTCCTAATACACTTCCCTGTGGCACTCCCGTATTCTTCCACTCTTTTGAAAATGCATTTCCTACTCTAACACTTTGCTTTGGGCTATTAATAACTCCTCCACCCAGCAAGTAACTTTTTCATACAATCCAATAGTTTACAGATTATTTAAAACCATTTTATGGTTCACTCTGTCAAATGCCTTAATAAGACCTAGTGCCACACTATCAACTTGGCCTCCCTTGTCCGAAATATCTTGCATATAGCCCACGATCTGAGATTCACATGAATATCCTTGCCTAAAATTATGTTATCGATCTGAAAACCAGTTTCTTTCCTCACAAATATTTCTGATATAGTTGTATATCAGTCTTTCCATCATTTTGCCTATCACTGATGTCAAACTAATCGATCAACAATTTTCAATCTTATTTGTCACACCCCTCCCCTCCCCCTTTTTTTGTGAACTGGTACGACAATTGCTCTTTTCCAGACATCTGGTAAAAAGCAAGTCTCCAGACTTATTTTGAATAAAATTTCAAGTTAAGGTAGTTTCCTCAATTAAACTTATAGGAAAACTCTACTCTGATTTATTCCCTGCCATCATAGGATGATAGCCCTTGTAGTCTCATTAAACTAGTCACTCAATATCTCTGCAATATTTAAATCATCAGTGACTTCAACTCCATTATTATCTACAATTGTCTGAAAACCTTCTCTTCCCCTGAATTTTTTAGCATAACTATATAAATTTCTTGATGCATCGTTCAGTGATCCTCCTGCACCAATAATATTATTCATAAACCCATCCTTTGGTTCTCTCCTTGCTCTTATTAATTGCTTGTTTAGTGGTTTTAAGGATTCCCTACTGCCTTCCTGTCTCTTAACTCTGCTGTGTTCGAAGTGACAGTTAATAATTATCATTCATCAGCTTCATAAAAACCACTAATTACACAAAAGTTGGTAACACTATCATCTTTAAACCTAATAAGGGATTTTCATTTCCCTCACCTTATGAATCTGCGTCATCAATTAAATTCCTCAGGTTTATACTCAAAAGTACAGAAGCAAGAACATATTTTAGTTTTAAAGAACATTTTTTCGTGGACGTGTAACCCACGGGAGCTGTCAGGCACTAAAGATCGAGTAAAGCGATTATATTCGCTCCACGCCAAACGTTTAGACTTGCACTCACTGTCCACCCGAACTCTTTTGTTAAACGAAAGAGGTCTGCCATTCGTCAGCCGTTAACACAATTCACGAATACACCGGCTTTGCGAGTCAGACTGGTAACCAAAGGGGCTGACAATAACGACGAGGAACCGAGTGCGAAACATACAACCTCCAGTAGAGAAACGCGAATTCTCTCTGACCGTAGCCGCGGGAGGGAGAGGTCATCCTGTCTCCGTCCACGGCGCAGGCGTGGAACCAGCTGGACATCAGAAGAAATCTCACTGCGATCACTAGGCGAGTCGGGCGCAAGCTGCAGCAGCTGATGACCAATGGATGACACAGAAGAGAGCAGAAAACATCACGGTGTGTGAATCCAGTACAGCATCTGACGAAGACAACTTTCACAGCACGTATTAAAGCTATAATACTCGTAACATGAGGATTATTTCAGTAACAAAACCATCACACGCAATTTTTCTATACTGTTTTGATTCGTTAATTTTTAAATCTAGATTTTAGAAATACCATTCATAGAAATATCATTTACACAAAGTACGACAGGGAACAGATCCTTTCTAGCCAAGCACCTCATGATGCAGCGTTCCTCCATACGGACTTGTAGGTTGTAGAATCGGCAATACAGCATACGCAAGGGAGTCTGCGGAAATAGTTGCGATCTTCAGAATATTAGAGAACATGAGAAATGTTGGCTTTAAAACAGTTGTTCTGCCGTCAGACTCTCAAATAGCTTTAGAGTACCAATACACAGAGGTGCCTTCAATTATGGAAGATCCTTGAAATTGTGCTAGAATTGAAAGAATAATGCAAAAATGTGTGTAATTGCACACGCGAATATAAGGAAATGAGTTAGCACATCGAAGAGTGAAATCGACATCTGTCAGAGATTTAACATACACATTCACAAGACGAAAGATTTAATTTCCAACCTGCGAACATCTATGGAACACATTGTGGGAAGACACATCCTATAGTAGTCTAATGGCTGTCATTACAGTTTACTTCATGCAATTCCCAGGATGCACTGATATTCGAATCAAGATATATGGTTACCACTTTTGTAATCCTGAAATTCAAACACGGTTGTCTCCAACATACCTTTACCGCATAAATTTATTGAACACACCGCTTTACAGCTGTGATGTAGCTTGTTCAGGTGAACTAAACCATCTATTTTTTCCTGTTAGGAGAGGTGGCGAAAGTCGATGCAGTTCTTGCGAGAACAACTGTGACTAGGATACTATTTCCATTAATTGTTACCTATCACTTGGCTACGGAAAATAATCTGGTGTATAAATCAATAAAGAAATTCCTTGAAGGAAATAATATCAATATTTTATAATTTTCTCTTTTCCGACACACAAGAACACAAGGATTACGGACAAAATGGAGGCGTTTCTGCAATTACTTTTGCTATTTGGACACCAATTATCAATTATCGTCATGGGTCTTTTGGCTAATTTTTGTGTTTGTTTTTGTTTTTCTTTGTATCATATTTGTTTTAATTCAAGAAAGTCTCTGTGTTCCATATACTTCTCATGGTAAAATAAAATTTTCTTTAATGAAACAGCAATAAAATTGTATTGCTGTTTATACAATCCCGTCAGAGTAAATCCATTGCTGAACTACGGGAAAACTTAAAACTGTGAATATCATGCGCGCAACATGTCGTACTTATAGCAACAGATATACTGTTAACATTAGCATGTCAGTGACTTGAACTCATAAGATTTTAGCCATCAAAAATTCGCCCAACTTCAAAATAGTTTCTCCGATTGTTGAATGGATCCCGTAAATTTCAATTATACGGTACAGCGCTTTACCACTTCACCCACGGGGAGCGCCAATGGCCGCGAACTTACAACAACTAATTCAATCGATTAATATCAGATATATTACAAAAAATTCTCCGATTATAGATTCAATCCCGCAACCTTCCATTCTACGGTACAGCGCTTTGCCACTTCACCGACGGGGACCGCCAATGGCTGTGAACTTGTAAGAACTAATTCAAACGAATAATGTCAGATATTTAAAAAAATATAGTCAAGATAGTCAAAAACTTTACGTAGATACGATATTATGGTTACAATATAGAATATAAGCTTCCAAGAGGACTGAGGACGCGTGGTAATAAGGTATATATATATATATATATAGTCAGGTATATATAATGTATTTGTGTATTTATGTGTACACAGGCCGCTGGGCGCGCGTCATTAGGTATATATTTTACATACAAGTATAATTTATACTTTCACCGTTGTCCAAGCGCAACACGCCATACTTATAGCTACACATATACTGCTATTACAACAAGGACGCGAACGCAGAAGATTTTACACATCCAAAAAGCGTCCAATGCGCATATCATACGCGCAACACGTCATAACATGTCGGTGACGCGAACTCATCAATTTACCACAATCCAAAAACCACTCAATGCGCTTATAGAAGTTTAACTTTTTTCAAAAAAATTAAAAATAATAATAAAAATAGCGCCTTAGTAAGTCAAGTGTGAATCCACTTAAGTCTTACCTTGCGAACCTGCAGTAATTATCGAGTGAAACATATCAAGTAATTACTGTACGATCAAGCCATTGCGAGCTGTTTAAATGAATCCCAACTAATTTCTTCCTCCGTTGATTGTTGTTGTAACTACAGATTTTGAATGCAATCTGGAAAGATCACAGCTTCTATCGCAAATATCATTATAAAACTACGAAGCAAGAATTTTAGGAAAATTTTGTGAATACTACATTGTACAAACAAGTGATTAATAATGAGCACTATATTACTCAGTAATATAGCCGTAGAAATTTTCAGACCAAACTCGTATCAGAACTTGAAATAGTCGCTCCTATACTTTGGACTCATTCCAGTGGAATAGTTACTGTCAGCAGCTTCGAAATAAAAATTATCTTTGTCTGCAAAACGTTTAATGGTATTCGCTTTATGAGGCTTCCTTATTACGTTCCTTTGTGTTGTAATAGGGCAAGCGAGCTCAAAGTAGAAGCGATGGAATTTAATTCGCCAAGAATACCAGACTCCGTTGCAAGATTTTTCGTCATGACGTGAAAACGTTAAAACTGCCGTTATCAAAGTATAACAATAACTCCTCTTAAGCATTATAAGTTTACCGTGCAAGTCAGCTGAAACACTAAGGATACAGTAAAAACAAATAAATAAACTAGTATATTCACAAGCTCGATTGCCTTGAATATTCCGGAAATGAACTGAGTCAATAGTAAATATGTAAAATCACACTAAGACGAAACTGTAAACCTAATGCACAGTATAGCACGAGGATTTTCTAATATCGTGATGTACTACCATGCTCATATTAATCCGAACGACCTGAATTGCACATCACTACATTTCCTCCTGGGACTTATGCAACCCATTATACACATCTACCAAGACAGTACTATACCCAGTATAGGATCAAAAGAAAGGAAGACCTTATGCCGATCATATTTCACTTAAAATTAAAATAATTAGATATTAATGACAAAATCAATATTTGTAATGTATAACTATTCTGGGTACAGATAGTTTTAAGTGAAAACGTTGAAACATAACCACAGATTTTTGAAGTTAGTTAATATTGCGGTGTGCTATTAAGACATGTTTTTATTTTACTACTACATTTAAACTTATTTTAGAAACATGCGGGAAAACTTACAACTAAATTACTGTCGTCAAATTACATGTCGTCAACGCAGTTTCAGTTGACAGTATTTTAGCGTCAAAAAACTTATTTTCACCTACCATTAATATCGAAAGCTGCTTAAACAGCATTGAATATTCCTTTTAAAACAAAAGCAAAACACGATGAGGGTTCAATTGATGAGACAAAATTTGCTAGCGGACACGCGGTTTATACGCTTTTTGCTACTTGAAATTATTATTGTAGGCCAACTTATCACCCCATATTGATGTTAATACTACGGTGAGCTCTACCGACAGTAGTCCGTAAAGAACTTGCACTGATTTAAGGGGTAAAATTTTACCAGTCATCTGGTAACCAACAATACAACCAGAAACTACACAATTTTACAAATTGATACTAGTGAGGATCATAAATTCAATAACAATTGTTTTCATATTTTGTAACTGTTGTTTATGAGACTACACAGGAAACTGGCAACAAGGAAATGTAATGTTGATCAACACGTGTATAAGAGCTGTTGCCCCTCTGCTGCCGTCTTGGTTGGTAGCTCTCAGCCGCCAACACCGTAGGTGTCACGGATGCCACTGCCGACCCGGAAACGTGGTGGCTAGCGTTCAGTTAATTCCTGGAGTAGACGGTTCGAGTCCAGCCACATACATAAGTGATTTTCATGAAGTGTTACGTTCTTCTTGTGTTGACTGTAGTGTGGATCGCCAAAGAAACATCATAAATCAACCGAGAAGCTAAATGATTGGAGAGGATGCACGTATCGATAAACTAAGGCAAATACTTTCTTTGTCTATTTTTTAGCAATTTATTCTCTAAATGTTTTATATATTTTGAAATATCACGGAAAAGAATATTTCCAACGTTTGTAAAGAAATCCGGCCACGGTATGTGAATATGAACTATTCTTCTGTAAGTCTAAAATTATTTCGTTAATCCTCTGAGAACCAAAACATTACTGACAAATATACTTGAAAGTTGACCTCCAAACTGTCAGTGCCAGAAGAACTCGTAATAATTTTCAATGATTTCATGAAAAAGGTACATCTTCCAAGGATAATGTTTAAGTTATAAAGCAAGCTAAAGTTTCGATATGATAAAACTAGTTTGCGTAGCAGTTACTGATTCAAAATGCTATTCAGACCTCCTATTATGAAAACAGATTGTTCTACTGTCTTCGTTGTATAGACCTACATAGATGATGTTAAAGGCAAAATTACGGTCAGACTCAGAACCGATAAACATTTTTACCACAATAAGTCTAACAAATTCCCTCAAATCGGTTAAATCAATTAATAAAGATTTGCCATAGAGAACTTAACTGTCTCCTGTAGTATGCTTAGTACTGGAAGGAAATTATTTATTGATATTCTCTACTGTAAAGTATGTATCAACAAATTTGTTACCATCACAGCTATAACAATATGGAGTTCAAAATATTGAAGGCATATTCGATGGTCCGTCAATTGTGATAGAAACCACACATGTTTTATAGTATCGGAAAAAAATCGGAGAAGACAACTGGTGGTGACGATCGATTGTAACCATGCAACCTATAACTTTTCAAGAAGAATAACGTGTTGAAATTAATAAGATTGGTGAACTGATTTTCCTTAAACGCCACTTTTACCTCGAGTTTGAAATTGAGTTTCAATGTTACTAAATTAATGATGATACTTTAAAAGTTCAACGGCGAATTTTTCTTTATTCCACGTGAAGGAAGCATGCAGGAAAAATCTAGTTTTGTAAATATATCTAAAGAAAAAAAGATAAATGTGTATGACGATTTTCAATGGAAATGTCACAGCAGTGTTTTTATCAACCATGAGAGTTATATAAGCATTTTTATCTTAGTTCATAACAGGTTTTGTATAAAGTTTTACTTAATAGGTGATGAGGGGAAGTACCACGGAAGTAAGGAAATTTTGATACAAAAACCTTCGTCAGACACTTTTTAAGTATGCTAGGGCAATAGTGGAGACACATTATGAACATCATACACTGTAGACTAAAACTGATGTAATTTATAGAACACAATTAGTGGCTGATTTATGATAAAGGACCTGGATTGAGAGTAATTGGAAGAAAGAAAGCCGGGGAAACTAGTTGCTTGGAGTTTATAAGCTTATATTGGTGATGAGTACTGGATGGATGAAGGGTAAAAGATGAGGAGAGCTACATGGAATGGAAGGGAAGAGTCTAGAATTGGCCGTAAACCAGAACTTGATTTCAAGCAGAAGAGAGTAGAATTTCATTGGTTGGTGAGATAGCCATAGACTAAATAAATTATCGAGGGATATGTTCAACAAATTAACTAACAGACTGAAAGAATTTAAAGTGAAAGAATTTAAAGTGAAAAAATTATGCAATACAAAAGTAGTTGGTTAGGTAAGTTGCCACCGGGATATACGTACAATCACAATTAATTAGCAATAAAAATTATAATCCTAAAGTATATATTATTCAATTTATTGTAGAAATAGAGACCTTGAACGTCACTAGGCTTATACTAAATGTATTGACACAACGTTGGCCACATTCTGAACAAACATTTTATAGTTAAATTCCCAAATGATCCGTAAAATTATGTCAGCGACAAAAATATATATATTTAATAAAGGTTAAAGATTTTATAAGAAATACGTATGACCATTTAGTATTAAAAAATGTTTACAGGAAAAACGTTTTCCTATTCACTAGTGTTATCTTGTTTTACAAACAATTCTAACAACGGTAAGACAGAATGGAGACGTTTCAACAAATATCGCTCCATAGTATGTGAGTAATCCGTACTGCATGTGCACTGCGGCATCTGGTGTAGCTGGCTGCCTACGTGCCAGGCGCTCCTGGTACGTGCATTCTGCGTGCCATCTGCCGTCGCTAGAATGCACTAAGAAGAGCGTTGGGCAGGGCCGAGCCGACGTCGTGTTTGTGTGGGCGGCAGGAATCCATTATCCCGAGCGCCACAGGCATCCACCTACAACGGTGGTATTGGACGGCGCCTGATATCACCGGAATGAGTTATTACCATAACACATAAGAACGCGTTTATTATACCAATTTAGTTAATGACAAAGGAAACAATTCTTTCCAATAAAATAACTGTTATTTGTGAAAATGGCTTATCAAATGTGGCTCTCCTCTTACCCCAGATTTTCAACACTTAATACGGCGCGATGCATGTTTTCCGAATGACGAAACCTGATCGAGCGTGATTGGTGAGTGGTAACGCTCTGGCCTCGCATTCGAGAGAACGTAGGTGCACAATTTCTGGGACAAAGACGATCATTAGCTGTTATAATTCCTATCGAGAAATTCGATTGGTCAGAGCAAGGCTCGAACCAGATATTAGTTATATTGCTGAAAAGTTCAGATTTTCACAGTGCAATATGAAAACCACAAGATTTTGAATAGATAAATGACGCTTCAAACAAGTTTTATAGACGAACTGCCTCAAAGCACGTCAAAAATGACGGGTTTAACGGAGTGTTATGGTGATTTATTTCTCTGCAGTTGCTTAACTAAATAGAATTGTTATAAAATAAAGCTCACTAAAATTTATCGTCCCTTGTGCTGTAGCAAAAAGCTTGTTAACTTTTTCTAGGTTGCATTTCAGCCTAACCTCAATTTCCGCTAATATTGTCACTAGAAAAAGCAAAGCTTCAATCACGCGCGAATTAATACATTCCCTGTATCGCATGTCAATGTCAACATGCATCGCGGTATAAACTTGATCCAAAATTTACACCTTTCTTTCTTATTGTCTGTGACGAAGATCGATGTTTTAATGACTGACGCAGCTTACATGTGGCTGAAATATTGACCCCAGTGAAAACGAAGGATGCTAAAAAAATCTGAACAACTTACATTATGCCATGTAATATTAGTTTTAATTGTGGTTTAGGCAGCATAGATCGCGATCAATTTGCAACTTCTTTCATTTAAACCAAGTAATGATTTCAGTGAAAAAAGCAACTGATAATTAATATGTCAATTTAAACGAAATACATACTTTTTTTCAGTGTTCTGGCAATTAATTTCTTAGCAATTGCTTAACTAAATAGAATTCTTATAAAATAAAAATCAATGTTATTCCTCGTGCCTTGCGCTGTAGCAAAAGGTTTCCGTTTCCATCCTGGTCCAGGTCCTATTTCATCCTAACCACATACTACACTAAACTTGCCGCCAGAAAAACAATACTTCAAACTCACGCATATTAATAGATATACTGTATTGCATTTTAGTGGCAATAATGCATCGCGATATAAATTTGTTCAAAAATCTGCATGGCTTCTTACACATTCTTTTTTGTTATCCGTATTTCATATTGATATTACAACGTTTTAATGGCTGATACAGTTACATGTTACTGAAATAATATTGCCCAGTGAAAGCAAAGGAAATTAATATAAATCTTATAAACTTATTATGCCACGTAATATTTGTTATAATTGTAGTCTAGGCTGCACAGATCGCAATCAATGTGCAACTATTTCTGTTAAAGTGAATTAATAATTTCAATAATATGACACAGTCTAAATTATTTTGAAAAAGAACTAAATTATTCATGCCCTTTGCTGTAACATCAAATGCCAGTTGTAATTCTGACCAAGGCTAAATAACAATCTAATCAAAACTTTCGCTAACATTGGTGCTCGAAAATTAAAGGTTTTACTTTACATATCTATGGATAAAGAATTTAGTTAATACTTCTATACATCAAACAAATATTACGTAAATTAAAGCATCTAATGATTGACATGTTGATTTAAACGTAATACATACTTTTCTTTCAGTGTTCTGACAGTTAATTTATTCTTGGATGCTTAGAAGTGTAATTACTTATTAAATATTGTTCATTACCTAGAACGACATCTCTGGTCGTATCTACACGAAGGCAATAAGCGTGACGTCATAGCGCGACGTCGTACTATGACGTCATGGCGTGACAGTGAACAAAACTTGCGTTTTATAAGTATAGATGATGTGCAAAATTTTCACCAACCTGATAAAGGCCCTGAGAAGATATCCGATATGATCATAATCTGTGTATTATGTTTTATTTCATTATATGTGATGGTAAACATCTACTTGCCTCCAGTTTCGAAGTACAATAGAATAAATTTATTTATAATGTTATTAATGAAATCAGCTTTTTCATTTCATATTAAATTAAATAACCTCATGATTAATCATTGGTATTCATTTTAAACTAAAACTAAATGACCACGTACTCACCTTTCTAAATAGTGAAGGTTGTATGTGTGTTTATAATGTTTTATTTCAATGTTTATCAAAGTAGATGCTTTAAGGGGTTTGAAGCTCAGTAGACTACGCCACAGTGTGTAGCATCAGCATAGATGCATCCTTTTAGAGCGTCTCTCCGTGACATTAATGGACAATTATTGTTATTTATGCCACCCGGCCACTCCTCAATGGCATTATTTAACTTAATTTCAATTGAGCGCACACACTTCGGTGGCAATGTCCTTCCATACCCCCCCCCCCCTTTATTATTTCATTGTTTATTTCCTTCTTCTATCCCTTGCAAGTTACTTCCCTCACAGACATCCCTGATATAGTGATTTAGGCAAACAGTTCCCTTGAACAAACCCAACACTTTTTTCACCCATCTTCTGTCTCCAAATAACTCCCAACCCAGCTCCTTCAGCATATCTGTTGCCGATTGCATTCTGTGGTAATTTCCGCAAACAAATCTAACTGTTCTCCTTCGCACTCCCTCCAGCTCCTGAATTTGATAGCCATTATGTGGGTACCATCACTCCACCATACTCAGGCAGTGCTCTGACCAAAGATTTGTAACCCAGTCCTCTCAATTCCCTGGTACATCACCCTCTCCAATAAATCAAGGATTTTGAAACCTCTTCCTACTGCCTGCCCAATTTAGTTTACTATCAAAAGTTATGCCAAGATATTTACAGTTAGAATCTTCGACAAGCAAATTCCTTCCCTCACCTATAATCTTAGAAAATCATTACTTTTTTTTTTATCAGTGTACCTAAATAGCCGACTCTTCTTGGTTCACAGTCCTCTACTGTTTTAATCCCTTAGTATAACATTATGTCATCTGCAAACAATCTAACTTCTGACTTCAACCCACCAATACAATCATTCATTACAGTAATGAACAATAACGGTCACAATACACTACCCTCAAGCACTCCTATATTAACTTTAACCTCTTTTGATACTGCGTTACCCACCCTCTCTCTTTGCTTTCTTCCTTTTAAGAATTCATTCTTTTTCCTTTTTCGTCCTCTCCAATGGTTTTTAACTTATCTACTACCATTTTATAGCGCACTGTGTCAGGTGCTTTGGATAGATCCACTAACTGAGTTTCAAATGCGTGTCCTTTGCTAAATCCATGTTTCTGCTTTGCAAACGAGTTCCTTTCCTCCCACACATTCCTGATGCAGTTGTGTAGCATCAATCCTCCCATCACTGATGTTAGACTAATTGGCCTGTAATTTTGAGCTCTATCTGTCTCACCTCCTTTATGGACCGGTGCTACTATGACACTTTTACAGTTCTCTGGTAGGCAGCCAGTCCCCAAACTCAATCTAAATAATGTTACTACACAAGGTACAATTCCGTATCCCACTAGCTGTAATACATATGCATTATTCACATCAGCCTCCTTATTCTTTTTTAGCTCGAGCACTCAAATCGACACGTAATGGCTTTTTTTCCCAGCCTACCACTTTCAGGTTTTTTTCCCCAATGGAACATGTGCACTGCTTGCTTTAGAAAACATGTATGTTCATTGTTTTTCTGTCTGTTTGAAAACCCAAAACTACGAGTATAGTCCAAGGTTTCTCCAACTGTGTTGATGTCTTTGATGGATAAATGTATTTATTACCTACAAAGAGCATGGGATATCATACAGATCTTATCTTTTGTAACAGATATAAAACTACTTGCACCCTCAACAGTTTTAAACTATGAAAGTTTCTCTTTATCTCCCATTTACAGGTGAGGGATGTTCAATATGATCACAAATTTGTTCTTGTGAAGATTTAATCGACTTTAGTGGATGAATTTGAATCATCTCTTGCATGAATCAGTACTAGTTACTGTTTTACATTTATAAATACGCTTTCGAAGTCTTCAAAAACTCCCATAAGTATACTCATAGGTACACAGACTTCAAAATAGTCGTTTCAAAGACCACGTTCACCCCATCCTGTGTTGTGCAACACTCCAAATTCCTGAGGATCGCTTCAGATATACGTGTTCATTGTGCCTGTGATCTCGACGTTTCAGTCCCACCCATTTCAAATCCATTAAGTTCATACCGAATTCTACCAAACAGAAATGCGAAAGCATTTGTAGTGAGGTGTTAATTTGTGGGTTCGGTTCAGTTGGACTTAGGAATATTCCTTAAATGAGTAGGAAGCTTTTCATGGCAGTGTCTTAGTTCTGAATAGGTATCCGATTATCGTCATTGTTATTACAACATACGGTAGACGTTAATAATAATGCTGGAGCATCACTGACTCATCAAATTCAAAACTAGCAGATATATCAAGTACGTCGTCCATTTCTGACTAAATATTCTAAATACTATAGGAAGATTATCTTAACAGGTGTCACCAGTTTCACTGTCTGTTTACTACTGACACTGTTTGCGCTTTATACCTTTTTTTTACAGAGACCACCGTTTTGTTAGTTTTCATTATATTTGTCTCAGGGTAATGGTCTCGTTTCTTAAATTCACGAATTCACCATCTTGCTCAACAATCCTGATTAGGATATTTCTTAGCGTTATCTCCGTGATGGGTGGATATATGACAATAGCAGGTACTTGTACAGTTTTGCATGCTGGCGGTATCGTTTGGAGAAACTTTTGTATTGTGCCTCCCAGTTTACCACTGTAGGCAGTGGAGGATCCAGGGGGGGGGGGGGCTGTTTGTATGAGGGCGGCAATCTGGAATAATGAGATTTCCGTCGGCACCCCCTCCTCACCCGACTCAAGGCCCCCCCCCCAAACCAAAATCCTGGTCCGCCACTGCTTGAAGTACATACAGGGTGGTCATAAATTCACTCATCGGCAGGTAAGGGCAGTGTTCGGGACGTTGCACTAACGAAATAAATACAAAAAAAAAATCTAGTAAAAGTCGTACCGTTTTTAGTTATACGCAGCTAAAATTTGCCAATAAGAGCGCTGCGCGGGCGAATTCAAACAGCCTTCCACATGCGGTGTTGCCAAGCGTACTCGAGGCATGGGACCGCCAAAGAAAACGAAAAGAAAAACTCTATTCGGAAGTGGGGATCGAACCCGCAACCTTCAGATTGAGAGTTTGCCGTCTTACCGACTACGCCAAGGCACTACGCCAAGGCACTAGAATATCCTTTTTTTTTAGAAGCCACTAGGGCGGACTGTTTGTTCGTAATCGGAATTGATCGGTAATCCGAGACATTTTTCGGGAAAAGGATTTTTTTATGGGAATGTTTTTTAATTAGTTGATCTGCTTGCTAGATTAATCTTTAATTTTTGTACAAAAATCGTTTAGTTACTGGCACAAAACAACAACAACAAAAAAAAATCTTCAAACTTAATTTATTCGTTGCAAAGAGGCTTCTTTTATTCCATGTAATCGTATTTCACTAGATTTCAATCACAACATTTTTATTGATTAACGTGAAAATCCTTGCTACTATTTTGCAACAATAAACTTTTGGAAAAAAGAACAATAAACCCATTCTATCGTTTGTAACGTAACTTTCTCTGCTGCAAAAAGTCTGTTCTTATTTAAACAAGTTGTAAACATTTTGGTAACGTGTATCAACTCGCTAACGCGCGGCGAGCCGCAAAAGGTAAACAAGCTGTTACTCATTAAAAGCCCTTTTGTCACTGATACAAAACAAAATTTCTGTACAGTAGTTTCATTTCCAACTTGACGTTATCAGTTGCAACATTGAAACCCAACACGGATTTACTTACAATAAGCGTCAACTCGCGACAGTAACCGTAAAATAGATGATCTCTGAAAAATCTTGTTTTTATTAAAAATGTATCCCTATAACAACAATAACAAAAAAAATACGGTCCCTTACATTTTACAGCAACTGCTCAAAATGTCCTCCCTCAACTGCAATACCGGCACGACAACGCTGAGTTACTGAATTTGCGAGTCTTCCAAAATTGCAACTTTCTCTAATTTCATCAAAAGCTAGAATTATCCTAACCAAAAGTTCTTCCTCTGTTTCTACTTCAGTATCATAAACAATGGCCTTGACAGATCCCCAGAGATAAAAATCCAGTGGGTTGTTGTCTGGTGACCGAGCTGGCCAGTGAATTGGGCCTCCTCGACCAATCCACCTGTTAGGATACAATGCATCTAAGTGTTGACGTACCGGTACTGCAAAATGCGGCGGCGAGCCGTCATGTTGAAACCACATGTCATTACGAATTGCCAAAGGAACGTCTTCTAAGTACAACAGAAGTACATTTTCATGAAATGCTAAATAAGAAGCGTCATTTAAACGTTGCGGAAGTAGAACAGGGCCTTGTATAAACTCGCCCAAAATGCCCGCCCAAATGTTAACACTAAATTTGTGTTGGTATGACTTGACAAAAATTGCATGCGGATTTTCGACATCCCAGATGTGGCTGTTTCGGCTATTAAAACACTCCTCCCTGGTAAAGCATGCCTCATCCGTCCACAGCACCTTCCTTTCAAAGTTTGGATATAATCGTTACATTGCTGCAGGAACCACTGTGAAAACTGAACTCGAAGTGGAAAATCATCTTCCTCCAAATCTTGGACCTTTTGAAAGTGAAAGGGATGTAACCATTCGTCGTGAAGGACGTCCAAAACAGTGGCATGTGAGGCTTGGTAATTAAAAAAACAACAAAAATGACCCTATTGAAAGACTGAATTTAAACGGAGAATTTGAGGGATCACTTAGACTGGACGTACCTGCAATGCGTTGGCAATAACCCTAAAGCTTATCCTCGGATTATCAGCAATCATTTCCAGATCATTGTCTTCAAATCCTACACTCCACCTGAACCGATTTCGTCCGGCGTCGGGCGTGTGGACAACAATACTTCCCGTCTCCCTCAACCTTCTGTCAACCAACACAAAAGTGTTGGCCGATGGAATCACACGGTTAGGAAATCAATTCGTGTAAATCTTCACTGCTTCGGCCCTGTTTTGTCCAGCAGCGCCATACGCCAAATACATATCGGCGTACTCTTCAAACGAAAATTGATGACGTTGCATGATGACAGTGTCTTTATCGGTAAGTTGCGTTCGACTGCGAGACTTCTTCTGGCATGGTCCTTTAGCCCCACCACCGACTTCCCGAAAAATGTCGCGGATTACCGATCAGTTCCGATTACGAACAAACAGTCCACCCTAGTGGATTCTAAAAAGAAGGAACTTCTAGTGCCTTGGCAGCGTAGTCGGTAAGACGGCTAACTCTCAATCTAAAAGTTGCAGGTTCGATCCCCACTTCCGCAGAGAGTTTTTCTTTTCGTTTTCTTTGGCGGTCCCATGCCTCGAGTACGCTTGGCAACACCGCATGTGGAAGGCTGTTTGAATTCGCCCACGCAGCGCTTTTATTGACCAATTTTAGCTGCGTATAACTCAAAAACGGTAAGACTATTATTAGATTTCTTTGTATTTATTTCGTTAGTGCAACGTCCCAAACACTGCCCTTACCCGCCGATGATTGAATTTCTGACCACCCTGTATACTACACTCTATATGTATAGCATTATATTTTAATATCTGCATAGTGTTGTATGACATACAAAATACAAGTTTAATACAAGTTTCTAAAAGCTAAGCAGTGATCCAATTGAGTTCGGTTTAGCGAAATCGATTTCAATCTATGTTTGTGTCTCACTTCTGAGTGAGTTGTTATTTGCTCTAATAATCCGTTTCTCGTTATTAGTGTTCTGACCCAATTATTTCGCATAGTTGCCAATATCATGAGCTCTACCGCTTTTTTCTTCTTCGTGTAGTGAAATTTACATTTTAACTCTTCGATATATGGGATGGAGTTGCATGTTTAAAAGTCTACTAACCCGAAAGCGCACAAAACCTGACTCGGATCTATCGGTGGAAAGTAATCACAGCTCAACTGCTAAACGTCTCCTATAACAAGTAGGTCTTTAGCGACGGAAAAGGATGGGGGGGCAAGGAATGGGAAGGAATTCAGCCATGACTTTTTTTAAGGAAGCATCCCGGCATTCACCTGGAGTGATTTGGGGAAACCATGGAAAACCCAAATCTGGATGCCCGGACGGGGATTCGAACCGCCGACCTGCCGAGTCAGAACGCTAGCCGTTACACCACTACGCTCGGTGTCTAGATATGAAGTAGCCACGAAGTTTCCTAAGTAACCTAGAGTACACAGTGTCGAAAGCTTTTTTAAAGTCTAATAGAACTACATCAACCTGGGATTGCTCATCTATAATACGGCTCAAGTCGTAAATTAAAAGAGCAAGTTGTGTTTCGCAGCATCGGCCTTTTCTGAATCCATGTTGATTTGGGTCTAAAAGCTCACCTTCATCCAAAAACCGCATGACATTTGAATAGATGATGTGTTCTAAAATCCTGCAAAATATTGAGGCTAACGAGATCGGTCTATAATTTTGAGGATCATTAACATTCCCATTTTTAAACTTACGATGGCGGTCTTCCATTCGGCTGGTATTTTTCCTTGATTCAAGGAGGCGGTATATAATTTCATCAAATACGGCGCAATTTCCTTTGCGTACCTAGAGTAGAATCTTGTAGGACTACCGTCTGGTCCGGGAGCCTTATTGGGATTTACATTCATAAGCAGTTTAGTTATTCCCTCGACATCGAGATCATTCATAATTTTGTTTGTACGATTGTTAAATACCGGAATCTCCTCCGAGTTTTCTGTCGTGAAAGATTTTTTAAATACAGTATACAAAATTTCTGCTTTCTCGACGCTAGTTTCTGATAATTCCACATTTTCATTAATCAACGACAGCATGACCTTACGAGAGCCTCTTATTAATTTGACATATGACCAGAACTTTTTTGGATTAGTAATCAGATCTTCGGATAAATTTCTGACTTGGAATTCTTTAAACGCATCACGCATTGCCTTACGCAATTCCGCTCGCAACTGGACTAATTTAGCGCGATTAGACGAGTCCCCCCAACTTCTTTACCGTTGCATGTAAACGCCTTTGCTTCCTGAGCAACCGTTTCACTTCCCTATTGAACCACGGGAAGTTCTTACTAACCTTAATAAACTTCGTGGGAACAAATTGATTTAAGCCGGTCCATATTATTTTTTTTTTAAATCAAACCAAAGTTCCTCAACATTTTTATTTAGCGTGTACTTTTCAAAAATTTTCACAAAATGATCGACCATAAATGCATCGTTTGCCTTATCGAAACAATATACGAGTTTGTCCTTATCATGCTTCAAATTCGACTTATTTAAAGTTACCACAACCGCCTTGTGATCACTTATCCTGATGTAACGCTCCCGAGCTTCCAGCCGCGTCAAAATGCTGCACTCTAGGAACACTATCTCCCTAATTTTCTCCCAACTAAAGTAAACAGCAAGCTGGCGTAATAGTTCTTGGTTATGGCATTTGGATGTAAACGGTAGAGGACAAATAACCAACCTTATTGGTTAACTCATTCTTGATCCAGCACTTTTCCGGTGGACTGCTTCTTTAACATATTGATCACTGGGTTCTAGGCCACACTAAGTTGATATCCAGTGACCCTGTTCACCAAGTGATCATCTGTTCTGATCTCAGTGGCTTCTGAAAGATCGCTGTTATTAGGCCTTGGCCAGGGCTAAAACCCTCATTTCTTTAGACGTATGTCCTTCCTGTATTCTGTATCAGCCATCGCTGAATGTTCCTCACCTCCAGATGAACACTTCTTGCATGTTGCACACACCTAGAACAATATAATGCGACACTGAGTTTATCTGATATTATCTTGCATACGTTCACAAAGTGTGCAGTAAATATCTGGATACATAATCACAGAAATGTTACAGCAGCAGGACTCCAGAAAAGTGCAGGTTTGGCTGTGATGTAATTTCCAAAATTTCCAATATCTGCCATTTGTCTTTTAAAAACAATAATTACACCAGGTCAGTTAGTTGTATATGAGGGCAGGGATTATTTTGAAGTAGCTGGTTGATCAAGATTATTTTATCAATAAACAAAGCAAATGCTTTTGTATCTATTATATTTAAAATAATCAGTAAACATCATAATATAATATTATATCTAAAATAATATTATATTATATTATATTAATATTGTATTTAAAATAATACTATATTAATATTATACAATAATAATATTATATTTAAAATAATCAGTAAACATCATAATAAATCAATGCCGTATCCTTCTGGCTGATAAACTTACTTCATATTTTTATTCCCTGCCATCAGCTTCTAAATGTTTATGATTTTGATGAAGCCACATGTCCTATACAGTTTTAAGTGGAAGCACAAAATCCGTTTTACAAACACTTCAGAAATTATTCACAGATTTTTGAGGGAATATACTAGTAGTGATCTGTATCAGTAAAGGCAGCAGCATGTTCAGTTCTTCTTGTAAACTGAACAATTTGAAATGATTCTGGATATCCTCTGCCTAAGAATTAAATGATTTACATTGATTGAATTGGTTTGTCATAAGCAGTTCTGGATGCAAGGGAGGGGAGAGACCAACCCAGGGTACTTCCAGGGTGTGGTAAATTCCTGAGGCGGAGATCCTTTTATTTTTTAACAATTCCTTCTTGAAGCTGAAATTGCCTGAGGTGGATGGAAAATTTCCACAGATTAGGTAATTTTGAGTTTTGATGAGGAATTCAAGATACAGAAAACAAAAGCTGAGGAATAAATTGCAGATTTCAATAATTCATAGTTAAATCGATAGTTTTACTACCATCAGAATTTTTCATTTCATGAAATGACAATGTTTTTCTTTAACACATTGTGTACGCCGTTAAAAATTTTCTTATCAAATTGGCTTAAAAGACTGATAGCCTATTTCTGTGCTTTTCCATTTATGTTCTTAAATTCTGAAAATAATCAAGAGATATCTCAAAAGACCTATGCCACAGTCTTTTATGCTATGAACACATTACTATGTTTTAGGAAATAAACTACCAACTCTTTTTCATTTTTCGAACATTCACAAATTCACATCTCGCAAAATGTTTTAAGGGGCTGCTAAAAAATTAGTTTCACACTCATTCCAGATATTCAAAAATTTCAAAGAATGTGTTTCCGATCTGTTGTTGGTAAGGGCTGCAGAAATTTTGTACAAAGCTTTCTCATTTTTAGTTCATGCAAACTGCCTCTTTTTTTTTTTTGAAGACCCCATGTTTTTAGAATTTCAGACACTGTCATATCTCTGGTCATGGAAATATGTTTTGAATTGGCTTGAAAATTTTCTAATGTATCTGTTCTTGGATGTCCTGCATTTGAACCTATCCAAGATAATTTGTGTCCACATTTGAATTAAGAAATGCTTGAAATCACTTAATTAGTAATTAAGAATTAGAATTTTCTGTATTTTTCCATCACTAGATGATATTCAGTCTTATGTGTGTATTAAGAACTATGCACAAGACATCTACTTTAGACAGCTGTAGTAATCAAACTAGTTGATAAACTGACTTGCAATTTTAAGAGTATGCTTATGAAAAATGTAACAACCTGGAGGAAGATAATTTCAAATAAAAGGGCAGACTTAAGATGTTTGCATACTAGCCTTGTATCTCATTAATAGTTGCATTAAGTCTTAGAAAATATTCAGCCAGAAGGTGTTTAATGCTGAGATGATAGTACATAATTGAGGCATCCATATCAGCACTATCTCTCTCTCTCTCTCTCTCTCTCTCTCGCTCTCACACACACACACATATATATATATCACAATGGTAATCTGTCACCAATGTGGGTTTATCATGTATTGTATATAACAGAAGCTTTAACAGGAATATAAGACTTTGCCAGAAAATGAAGTCTGAAGCCATGCTTTCTGTGGGAGATGAAAAAACATTTTATACAGTTTGTAAACAGGGAAAGCTTTAATTATTTCAGTTTAACTTTTTTCTACCAAATATCTTGTTTTTATATTATTTCATTACATGATTAATTTCAGTTCTGTTAAACGTCATCTTCAACCTCAGTTAAATTTAAAGTTCATTAACAAGTCGCAAGAAACTAAACACATTCCACTCCTTCCTTGTGAATCTTTAGCATACCATTTTCATATATACAAATAATTTAGAATATTTGATAGACCAATAACGTCGCACATTTTTATTAATCCTAGAAACAATTTCCAAAGGCTATTAATTGTTCAATATAATTCTATGGTCAAGTGGTTCCTTACACTTTTTCCAGTTCACTTTTGATTTTCACTTCTTTCTTTTATTTAACGTTGCTTTACTCTTTATTATAATCTATTTCATTTATAAACAAGTTGTTACCCATGACTTCATATGCATGGACTTAGAATTTTATTGCTAGAATTTGATATAGAGAGATGCAAGTTGCATAAAAGTTGCCCCAAAAACACGGAGTCAGCATAGTATGACGAACAAGCCATCACCATACTAGTCTAGCAGTGCACATGTCTCATAAAGAGAACCAATTTGAAACATGTTTTTTAAAAAGCAAAAAAACTAAGGGGAAGGGGAGGTGTTAATGAGGGTATCTTGTGTTTCGGCTTGGTCTGGTCTTCTTTCTTCAGTATGAGCTTCAGAGTCTTAAGTTTCTAATAAGTTTAGCCGCTTGTGCTCTGTAATGAGGCAAAGACAAAATATACTGATGCCAGAAACTTCTAGACAGGCACAAAACAAGTCTGTTGCAGTGATAACAACATCTATACTACATAGTATGTTTTGTCTGTAAATTAAATTTATGAGCAGATCATGCACTAACAGACCGCCAGATAAAAACAGCCTGAGCAACCAATATAACATTACAATACGCTATCCATCTATCTGACACCATTCAGTTAGTTTTCAAATTTAATAACAAAAAAAAGTTATCCTGAAAAAAGTCTCCTGTCTTCTTCCTAATGAAACAAGTATCATCAGTGATCTGGACAGGATATCTAGTTGGGTTGGTAAACATGGGATGAAGATAAATGCAAAGAAGAGTCAGCTAATTAGATATACAAATAAAAAACAAAAGGTTAATTATGAATATAAGGTGGGGAAAGAATTGCTTGCTGAAGACTTGAAATGTAAATATCTTGGCATTACATTTGATAACAAGTTTAACTGGGCAGGACACATTGGACAGGTGGTAGGAAAAGGTTTCAAAATTCTGCACTTATTGGAGAGAGTGATGAGAGGATGCACGAGAGAAGTAAATGAATTGGGTTACAAAACTTTGGTAAGACCATTGCTCGAATATGGTAGTGTAGTAGGGGACCCACATTTTGAGTATCAAATACAGGAGTTGGAGAAGGTGCAAAGAAGGGCTGCTAGATTTGTTTCTGGAAATTATCGCAGAATGCAATCAGTAACAGATATGATAAAAGAGCTGGAATGGGATTCATTGCAAGACAGGAGGAGGATGAGGAGGGTAATGGGAGTGTACAGGGTGTATACTGGCGATGAGGCATGGAAAGCTATTGCAGTAGGTATGAAAAATAGTTCATGGAAGGGAAAAGATGACCATGATCATAAGCTGGCACTCAATTTCAGGCACAAGGGTGTGGGAAGATTTTCATTTTTAGGTAAGGGTGTCAGGGATTGGAATGAGTTACCAAGGGGAATGATGAATAACCTAACGAAAACGTTAAAAGAATTTAAAGTTAAAATTTGTAGAGGGCAAATGTAGGTGAGTGTAGGATAGGGGGAAGTTGGGTGTGTAGGGAAATTGCCACCGGAGCGAGTGCTCCATTGCAATTAAATTAAATTAAATCAATATTGGTATAGCTGTTTAGTCACCAAAACATAAACAGAGATACTTTTACATTTATATTATTACCAGTCTATATCATACACAAACTGACTGATAGAAAAAAATCCTGAACGACCGATATATCATAAAAAATTAAATGTGCATGGCATTATTGGGTCCTGAAGGACTGTTTGGCCGCCTACGTGACAGTTCGTATTTGTCAAACATTTCACTCTGTTGTGGCTGGACCTACAGTTTAATGTGGAATCGATACAACAGAATGCCCAGGCACTGCTCATGTAACCAAAAACAACTGCTAAAACTTCCTGCTCCCAATGGGATTTGTACCCAGGACCTGACTCAGGACTTCTGAATGCAAGTGCCTTAACCACTGAGTCAACAGCCCAATCTCCTGAAGAGAGACTTACATATACTATGAGTATCACTGTTCAGTTAGTTTTTCAAAATTCCATGACAAAATATATTATTTATACAGAAAAAAGTATCCTACGTCCTTCTTAATGGCAATTAGTATCTCTTTGCCTAACTCTACCAAGACCAGATAACATAACAGTCAGACAGAGTCACATTCGCATTTATAATCTTAATATAGATTAGGAGTTTGAGTTCAAATCGGTCAAAAGATTAAGAAAACTAAAGTGGTATATACCATTAAATATAAATTATGTGGGGTAAAAGATCTGTTATAAAAATTTGCTACATTTTTAAATTACATAGAGGCAATAACCTAAATTAATTTATCTATACTCTGACATCAATTCATCTATTCACTCTGTTGTAATTTCCTGTTGGTCTATATTGTTTTCTTTGGTATATGAATGACTATTCCAATTTTAATCTACAAATACAAAATGAGTAACAAATTTTAATAAATTTCTGTTTTGATCTCAGAAAATCTTTTATTGGTACCCATGTGTACTTAAGTTTACAGCAAATAGAAGTAACGGGTGATGGAAACATCCACAAGAATTGATGAAAGTTCAATCAAATATAAAGAAAGTACACACTGCTTTGATTCTGAAATTTCCATTCACTTCCTCTTGGACAAGAAAAGACATTAAATAAGGAATTTTAACCTGAGGTAAATCATGTTTTTTATGAGGAAAACTGCAAGATACAAAATTTCAGATTTTACTTCAGTAGATGGTCCATCATGAATATGCACTCACCCATGAGATCACTGTTAATCACTCTTTTTATCCGCCAAGAACATGGCATTTCTTGTTTCTCGACCTTTGTTTTCATTTACTATAGCTCCATCAGACTACTGCATTCCCAAAAAAGTTTAAGGAATTCCTTTAAAGTTATAAACATTTAATTCAATGCAATGTTTCTTGTGGTGAATAGATGCCAGAGAAGCAAGGATGATAGAGAATGGAATAATTATTAATTATTAGAACTGCAATTCTGGACACATAAAAGAGAAAATTCCTCTTTGAAATGTTGGTCTATTTAAACTACCTTTATAATAATCCTAATGTGTAAATATGAATATTGTATTTAAAAATAATAAGCTGGTATGAAATATAAATTATTTTAATTGATAATTATACCATTTATTATATATTCACATACAACAAAATTTCACAAATCAATATTTGCAATAAAACATTTACACATTTTTAACAGAATATGCAGAAATATCTCAATTTGTAGGCTGCATTAAATTATACACTATACAATACTCAGAAATTCTCTTGAATATAATGCACACAAATAAAAAATGAGTATTCAAATGGGAATGATACATATCAGAAATGTTCCAAATGAAAGGATGAGTAAGCCACAGCAGAAGTCTTTGGTTGTGATGCATTGCTTTCAGATTATTGACATCTATAATGTTATATTGTAACTAATATTTATGTTTAAAATATCTTACATTTCTCTTATTACTGAACCCGTATCCAACTTGCAGCAAATATGTAATGTACACCAAATTTATTTGTAGATCATCTGCTTCTAGTAATAACTATAATGAATGTATATGTACACATATTTACTACCAAGAATAGAGCTTTTTTAATCTGACTAAGGAGAGAATTCTAATTCTGAATAATTATTTTACAGAATTTGAAACAGGGAATTTTGACAATTAGAAACTAACACCAAATATATATAAATATATGTGTATTTGTATTAAAATATCAGGTTTTATAAGTGGGTAAAAAGGAGATTCATATAAGCATGACAATTTATTACCATAAATAAACATTAAATTTGTTTAGTGCCATATTAAAGCAAATAAAAATGCACTTGTACTGCAGATTGTTAATCTTAGTTCACATAGACTTTTGTAGGGAAAAATGTTAATTTAAACATTCAGCATCAAAAATCTATTCAGCCTGTATCAAATAGGAATAACATTTAAAAGGTTTGTGTCATAATGAGTTTTATTATCACGTCTATGTATCTATCTTGTAAACTTTACAATGAACGTCTACTCCAAAGAAAAAGGAAAAAAATAAAACTTGGTAAACTGTAGCAATTCATGTTAGATAATCATTAGGCAAGTTTAAGATGTCAGAAAGCAGTGATGCTTATTTATCAGAAAAATGCGCTAGAGAAACTATATGAATTTTGTAACTGATTAAAGCCTGAACACTGTGATGGAAATGATTACTCCATGTTACATGTTACTGTACAAAACTTCTGAACTAATTACTACATGAACTAACACAACAAATCTTCTGCCAGTTATACAATTACTCTGGGAATAAAATTATGTTATGGGCAAGTTTCAACTGATTAAAAAACCATTTAATCTATTTCAGTAGTGTATACATTTTTGCTTATAAATTATTTATCCCCACTTAAAGGTCTTTGTTGTTTCTTTTTACCTCTACACCACCCACCCTGCTCTAAAACATTGAAAATAATATTGAGAATCATGATCATGATCAAGTGAATAAAATTCCTACTGATCTCAAATGATCAGTTTCATGACATGTACAGTAAATTATATTTGACCATAATATTTCCAATTTTTTAACCACTGTCTTTAATACTGATTAAATGTGGTCAATGATTAAGAATACTGATTATCTTACATTCAATGGTGTCGAAAAAATATTTGAGTAAACAACGTGGGAAAAACTTTAATTTGAGTTTAAAAACCATTTCTACATGACCTCATGAATTCATGACTTAGTAGAAATGTTTCTCAGTAACAGTTCAGTTCTCATTAATATTGTGTTTTTTTTTATGTATGAACAGCAAAAGATATTTGTAAGCCTTCTGACAAAGCTTTTGTTGCAGCTCCAAATATGTCACTCAGTTTCTGGTTATATTCATAAAATCTAATTTTCAGAAATGGGAAGAACAAGATGACTCAATCAGAAATTGCATTATTTGCTAATAAATGATGCATGTAGAATAAAATGTATGAGAGACAAAATGAACATTCCCATATGAAATAACATGCATCAAGAAAATGTAACTTACCATGTTTTAAATTAATGAAGAAACACAGTCAATGATTATAACAACATGAACATAGTTTCCAAATAATTATTGAAATTAAACAAGATTTAATGTGTGGTCAAACCATTTTAATTTGGTCAAGAGATTAAAAAAGTAAATGAATTCACTGTGCTAGTTGTTTCATGGTTAACAATTTTATATTAGATAATATAAAAATTCAATTGATTGTGAGGGTGGAAAAAAAATCAGAAGAGGTAGTCATTG
Organism: Vandiemenella viatica; assembly: GCA_031002005.1. NCBI lineage: Eukaryota > Metazoa > Arthropoda > Insecta > Orthoptera > Morabidae > Vandiemenella > Vandiemenella viatica. The sequence goes on along the minus strand of JARYHS010008074.1, from coordinate 275,142,281 downwards.
GTAAAATTTCAGATTCTGTCACCTCAGATGCACAGTAATTAGAACTTCCACAACAATGCATTTTGTAATGTAGACACATTATTCAGGATGTACATGTTTTGATCTCACAGGGATCCATTAAATTGATGTGCATTCTTCAGAATTAGCTCATGTTGCATAACCTTCCTTAAGATGACAAGGGTACAAACACTGAGATTATAATAAGATTACACATCAATGAATGAGTTCAAAAACTCCAACTACAGGTTTTTAAACTAAACTTCATTGATCTTGCCTTCAACACTCCAGTTTGTCAATACAATTCAGCAAGTAATAGTCCAAGTTAATTTCTACCTTCAAACATCATTTAAATGTCCAGATTAATATCATGTTTGTATTTTCTCATGCACCAACATCAATGCAATTTTAAAAGTTGTCTAGAAGAATGTGTGTGTTGACAGAAATCCTAGAATCGCACAGGGAGGGATTCAAATATTTATTTCAATAAAAACAATTATGAAGTTCTACTGATGGTATCATATATACAACAACTTTATCCACAAAAGGCAAACTGAGCTATGAAGTGTTCAATTACTGTTAAATTATTACAGATTTGGTACTAACAGGATAATAGATAATACATGTCTCACAATGTCTTTCTCTGGATAACAAATATTTTTTAAATGTCAATTTAGACAGAATCATATGCCAAGGATTATAATTTTATACAGCTCTGTTAACTTCAATACTTTGCCATATGAAGTATACGATGCATCCATCATTCACACCCTGACACAATGTGCTGGTGATGGTACCCTGTAGTTTTCTTTATTTGCTCCTATACCCATACCATCCATCATAATCTCCGCATAACCACTCTCATCACTAACATTGTCTTCTTCATGTTTGACATCTTTACCAGTGTCGGCACCATCTTCTTCTTCCTCACTAAGTGAGTCCAATTCGACACCCGGTTCACCCGTCGGAACAGTAATTACAATGTCTGAAGCGTTGGCAGAGGCGACAGCCGCTGCTGCTGCAGCAGCTGCAGAGACCATTGCACAGTTGGAACTTGAAGTGGGTGGGGGAAAGGTAGCAGATCTGCGAAGGGCTGCAGCGAGCCTCTCCAGGTCTGCGGCACCCTCTGCACCCGGCCTCCAGTCCACCACCTGCTGCTGTCCACCTTCACTGCCTTGCGCGAAGACGTGCAATCACTGCGATGTTCTGCAAGTGGCTGGCTCAGCTATGGACAAAAAAACACAGTTAGACTAATTACTGATTCAAATGTTACTGAACACTTATTACCACAATTTTTTTTTATAGTGCTTGGTGCCTTGTATGATTATCAACACAGGAATAAGGTACCAGTAAGTTCCCTTAAGCCAGCAGGATTTAGCTTTCTATCTTAACTGGTAACTCCAAGCTGTATATAATCTGTCTTCAGCAATTAAGACCATAAACAGTGTACAATAAAGGGCCTAATTATCTTTCTATTGTCATCGTGTACAGTAATGTAGACAAATTATTTAATCATATAAAATTTGAGAGTTTTAACAGATCTTTATACTGTATCTTATCTGAAGGTTCTAATTACTCCTGAAATGCTTCTCTCCCTGTCTCCATATACAATAAAGTTTTGTTTGCACATGAACTTGGTTGCTACTGATTGCATTTCCACTGAAGTTAGTACTTTTCTATGGAATTTTTTTTCCTTGAATTTTCCAGCCTTGTCCTTTTTACCAAGCCTTATCTTTTCAACTATTCTAAAATGGAACAAAATTACATCATATTTTACTTCAATGTAGGCCCCAATATATGCAATAAACAACGATAAATTCCATAATGAAAGAAAATGGTTGATAAGAGTATGTGATTGGAAACATTGGTCAAGAAGATGATGCTGATCTACAAGAACAGGAGGATAATGAATACGAAAAGTATGACATCAAGATAACTCAGAAAAAATTGATTTCTATAACAAAGAAGACTCGGGATCTGGATGTGGGAAATGGCAATGCTGTAACACACCTGCTAAAAGAGGGAAGAATTTCCATAATGATGAACTGTCTAGTATTAAAGCTTTCATAAAGTACTTAATTCCAAATTCACTTTAACTCAATATGTAGCATGATAACAGAAACATTTTAAACAAATTTTATATTAGACAGTTTATTCCCTTATTTTCATTATAATTAATTTTTGGAATTTGCTCAAGATAACAGAATTTTGAAATAGGCAGAGAAATTGAAGAAAGAGCGGAAGAGGTTAATAGGGAGCTGGGAAAATAACGAGTTTTTGAAAATGAGTAGATATTTTGCGCTAAGCTAAGCTAAGGTAAGTACAAGATAAACATGTGTTCAGCTATTAATTATATATCAAAAGCTGCAACATAGTAAGGTATCTAAAAATTTCATGCAATCACGGTGACAGAAACAACTTATAACAACATAGGATTGCTGTGATACCATGGAAAAATTATTTCTCCTCTACATTCTCACCATGCTTGGTGACGATTATGCAAGCTGTCTTTCACCTCGCATAAATTCACTTTTGTATAAAACTAGACCCGATCCTTTGTTCTCCCTCAAATCTAATGCGTCTAAGTAAGACGATGCTAGCAGAAACATCATTTCTGAGATGTGTACAAAAATTAGCAAGGTATCAAATCGCAATTGAGCTGATGATTGTTCACAGATAACAGCGTTTTCTCACTATTTCACTGTCTTATCTTCCTGAAACCAAGCAAAAGATAGCAGCAATCAATTATTTAACCCTGTGGATATAGGTTCACTTATAGCCACCAGATAGTGAATATCATTTTATCAATTGATCTTAGCATTTTGTTCTTTTTGGTAGGTTTGAACAGCTCTGTTACTAATGCTGGCTCATCCCCCCACCCTCCTAGTCATAGACATTATGATAATCTGTGAGCTAAAAACCCATATCATCCCCTTTTTTTTTTTTTTTTTGGAAAAGAGTGCACAATCATAGCACTAATCTTTAATCTATCAAGCCATCACTTTTGACATCCATGTATAGAGTATTGATGACAGCTATGAAGCTTTGAAAGATTGTCTACCTATATTTCAGTGCATTGTCTGTGAAGGGAGCTCCCACTTCCATAGTAAATGGGAAATAGTCATGTGACCACATCAGAAGAAAAGAGAGTGAAAAAGAAACAAGTATTCAAAAAAGATGATGTATGTATAGTTGTCGAAGATGGACAGCATACAGTGCACGTCTTTGACCAGATTTGTAACTTACTTCAACCAGAGCAAACATGTAAAAAAAAAAAAAAAAAAAAAATGAGAACTTGTTGTTTGAAGTTCACATAAGACAGCAGTATTACATTCACAATTTAATATTTAATATCTCCTATGTTTCACCCATGCACACAAATTCTTTGTGTTGGGAAGAATTAGACAAATGATAGTACTGCTACTGTCTAATCAAGACTGAAGTAGTAGTTAAAACCTTCACAAATCTCAACAGCTTAAGGCCATTTCTTAGTCAATAATATTGGACAAAAATGTAAAAAAAGTTAACTATTTTAATAAAACATAGTGATTAGTCACCAACAATTTTTTTCTTGTAAAATGTAAGGCATAGGAATACCGTAAGGAAGTTGCATGGGTCTAAGCTCAATACCAAGATCCTGGGTGAGAAGCACAAACAACTTCAATGACGTTTGTACAATCAAAATTCCTCAAAATAGAAAATCAAATAATTATTGGTGGGTACAGCCCAAGATTAAGAGCAATTGACTTTTATTTATCATTTCATGTTGAACTACTATTGTGTAGGATAATTTATGCATCAAAAGATTAAAGTACTCGCAAAAAAAGGATAGAAAGTGACTATTAATAAAGAAGAACAAATATGAAGATAGGAAGTGGCATTATATATTACTTCCTTAAGGATAGCCAATAATTATCTGCTGAAATCGGTGTTGGAATTGCTGAATACACCAGCGATATTATACTAAACCCCCCCCCCCACTAGGTTTTTAGGAAAGAAACAAGTTGCATGAAGACGGGATTGAAATAAGGTTGGTAATAGAAACAAATATTTTGTGTAATATATCTTGTTCATTTCAATGTGCTTATTTTCATGAAATAATGTTATTAATCTATGAATATAACTGCACTGCATTCTATCCCTTGAATGAGCAATAAAATAAAATCAACACTCCATTAAATTGTATTCAGAACTAGACTACACAGTGTGGCTGGTTACCTCTGTGAGAGACTTGAAGTGCCTGCAGAGGGGTGATGAGGAGCTGGCGTTGCTGCTGCTGGTGCTGGACAGGCTGTGCAGGCTGTTAGAGCCCTCATCACTGCCACACTCGCTGCTGCAGCCTGCTCCACCGGCCTCCTCCAGCGGAAACCTAGTCGCAAAATATTATTAGTTCAATCGTTAATTTTCCTTCACATCTAATTCCCAAATTCCATTTATACCATTTAATTCCTTATCTATTGGAGGTAAATTGTTCAGTCCCTTCCTCCTCAATTTATTCCATTCTTTTATTTATCCGCAAATTCTTGCAATAGCTTTTCATCACTATGATTTTCTAGAATATTATTACAAGAACATTTTCTCAGATGGATATTCAGAAGTTAATTCTTGCAAATAAGAAGAGATGAATAATTCTAATGAAATTTGAATGAGTTTAAATAAATGGCATACTTCTTGTTACTCTTGGATGTAAAAAAACAAATTGCCAATCCCATCAGAATTTCCCATGGCATTGGATTCTGGGAGGACTGAGCTGTGGGATATTGTCAAATTTACATGACATTTCAGGAATATGAAACAGTTATGTCTGGGGTAACAGCATTATAAAGGGTGTGTAGTACCAGGTTGCAAGTTCAAACTGTGTTGTTTGGGGCCCCAATAAAGATGCCCGTAATAATTGCAGTCATTCTGTGATAATATTTAAAGTAACACAACAAAGTCTAAGTTCTACTCCAGCTGATTCTCTCAGTCTTCTTTAATCCTTTTTTTTTTTTATTTTCACTTAACCTATAAAAATGAAAATTTTGCAGCTGAACATTTCAGTTACTTGTAAAACACAACGATTCTCTCATAAACAGAGCTACAGTAGAGTAATCTTCTGTAGCGACAAGGTGGGGACCCAAACATAACCATAAAAGTTTTAACCGTGGAAAATGGTAACCCAGTTCTTTAAACTCCCGTTATCCTACTTCATTCCAAGATCTATTTTTGGCATTCATGCAATCAGCTTAACAATTTCATGGCTTTCAATTTTTGTTTGTTACTTAATTAGATGAAATCTACAATTTTTCCTTTAAAACAGAATTTCCAATTGATACTCACTGGCTATAATCAACCTGCTGACTGATGAGTACCAGGAGAAAATTGTGAGATAAAAGCAGTGAGACAGTGACTGTCAGCACGTTGGCTCCATCTTCGGAGGTAAGTACTGAGGAGGGGAACATTGAGCTCTACCCCAAGAAAGCCTACAAGCAGACTACCAAGTGTTATTTATTGTACCAAGTTCACTGTTAGAAGTAAATGGATGGTGATAATGTGTTTGTGAATCAAGTTTGGTATATGACCTTCCTTCTTTATCATTTTGAATATTTAGGCCATTTTCGTTAGCTGCTGTACTAATAATGGGTTTTCTTCCATTTATTGCAGCTATAAAATGAGATTTCGTTTTGGCATATGCATTTCAGCTTGTTACACCATCATCGGTGTCCCAATATTTAGTAACAAATACTATCAGTTACACAACATATTATTCTAAATATCAAAACTTGTAGATAAGTTGTTTTTAGGCACTGATCATGGCTTGATAAACTGAAATGCGTGTGCTAAAAATGAAGTTTTATTTTGTAGCTGCAATAGACGGATGAAAACCCATTATTCCTTCTTTACTATCAATCTGCTTGTACAAAACTTTGACTCCAGATGCTTGTGTAAAGTTCCAGATCTAGTGGGCAGATATTTTATATGAAGAATTATTTATGAAGGTGTTGAGGGCTTGTTTATGAGTAAGTGTGCAACAAGACAGATGTTGAATTGATATAATTGTAATTAATTAATTGATAGTCCAATGATGTATTCTGTTTAAGCTGTTAAGGCCCCTAAAATTGACATATGTATGGAAATCTATACTGTGAAGACTTTCCACAAGTGGGCGGCAGAAGCATTTGAAATTGTATCAGTTAATCACTTGCCTAACTGTGCTTCTCTCTTCTCAGCTGTTTCTAATAACTCTGGCGATTAGTTCTTTACAAGAGAAATATTACTGTGGAGAAAAATTGCAAACATGCTTCCTTGTAAACTGTATCAAGTCTGCCAATGATTTGTTAAGATGTTGAACTTAAAAACGAATTTTAAAGAAACATTCTTAGTGATATCAGATAATTTAAACTATAAATATTGGCATTAATAGTAATATACGTACTGTTATTTTTCCATATAATACCCCTCCTTAAGAATGCAGTATCGTTATCTGTCAGTTATGTATTCCTTGAGGAAAAACAAAATTCTATCTGTTTTCATCGTTTTCAAACATGAGATTTATTTTCGAAAGTTGTCTTCAATGTTTTGCAGTTTTCTCTTCCTCACTTGGGATGTTCTGAGACTTTTAAACAGTATTATTGGCCCGCACTGATTAAGATAAGAGCAGTCACCTCCAGCGGTCGCCGAGGTAGCGCTCCTCCTCCTCGGCGATGCGGCCCAGCCGCGTGTCCTGCTCGTCCTCCTCCTCCTCTTCGTCCTCGCCCTCGTCCTCCTCGGCGCTCTCCTCGATCACCATCAGCTTGGGCGCCGACTTGGAGCGCTCGAGCGGCGGCCGGTAGTTGTGCGAGCCGGTGGAGAGCAGTATCTTGCGCCTGGGCAGCGACGGGTTGTCGTACACGGAGTTGGCGAGCGACAGGCGCGCGTTCTGGCGACTCACCTTGTCGCGCTTGAACTCCGACAGCGCCTGCGCTAGGCGCGCGCGGAGCTGCGTGCACATCCGCCGCGCCACCGCTTCCTTGCTGCACAGCACCTGCAGCCCAAACACCTCACTAAGCACGACGAACACCGTGACACAGAAAAAACACGAAATCAGTCTAATCCCGAAACAGACTCTACACTAAAGTTGAATCCAGACTACATAGCGTCCTATGTTATTTATATTCATAAAACCTTATTTACTGGACCCAAGAAGACGTAAAAATATTATGACAGATTTATATACATCTTCAGTCAAATACCTTACGACATAAACATCAGCAACCAAATAATAATTTACATGAGGACACATAAGTAATGTCCCTTTTAACCTACAGTAACAAAACTGAGCAAACGAGAGTTCGTACCTCCTCTGAAAGAAAACTCTCGGCTCCTTTTCCTTCAAAAATTCTATCCAGCACACACTAAACCAAGGACGGGATTGATACCACCACACACACACACACACACACACACACACACACACAGAGAGAGAGAGAGAGAGAGAGAGAGAGAGACCTCGATTATATACATACATAATCGAGATACAGATTGTTATTAAAAAAAAGTATAAAACAATGACAAGTTTCTTAAACTGCTAGTCGAAAGATTCCCTTAAACTAGAGAGTCTATTTATGTTATGGTATTAAATTATAGTATCAACAAGGATACGTATTAAAGCTCTATTTTAGTTTTATTTTTTTATTTTTTCAATTTCCATGGAGCAAGATGAAAGTCTGCACAGCCCGCATCCCCGTCCATCTCTCTCTTTTCGCATAAGGCTTTTTACACCTTGTCTACGTCGTGGTCGTTACAGGTGGGAACGGAGTGGGGGAAGTAACTGAAAGGAATTCTGCCATAGTCTTCGTGAAGGAACGTTGCCTGTCTTTGCCTGGAGTGATTTCGGAAAACCTTCTAAAACCGAAATCTGGATGGCCAGATGGGGATTCGAACCGGCGTCCTCCCAAATTGGAAGACACAACGTTACCGCTTACCCTCCATGCCCGATTCCCGTCTATCCCCATACAACTCAAACGAACGAACCAATCTTATTCTTAAATATGTCGCAAGGGAAGATATAATCTTCTTACGCTAAGACTGATTCGAGGATGGAGGCGGAGTAAACTAAAACACATTAAGACAGAAAAGAAAATTTGTAGTTAATATATAATAATCTCTTATTCTTGTAATCGGAGTCAGGGAGAGAACGTAAAATCTAGTATGCTTCCTTTGAACACAGTTAATCTTGACTTTTAGGATATGGCTATTGATGTTAGTCTTTTCAACTTGCCAAGAAATTTGACGATTTTTTTGAAGGGCTACCCAGCAGTATGGCTCCGCATACTAGATGGGACGGTACACGACCCCCGAACCTTAGTACCAGTTGAGCTTATTACGTTTTATACACTATTTTTCGAAACCGTCTAGGCGAATGGTGGGACGGTTCCCAATCTCCGCCTCAAGCTACACATTTCACAAACATAAAATACATTTACCACACACAGAACATAGTTACGCATTTTGCAGACAAATGGCAACACCTCAGTTCCTCCACAGGTATAAGTAGTAGCCCAAGATCCGACTACATGATTTCTACGTCCGTCTGTTATTTGATTGAAATTAAATTTTTATGTATTGTTGTTAAGCGCAGAATACGATTCTGCCGGGTTGCCTAACCAAATATGGCCGCCTGCAAGTATTTTTGATTAAACTTTCAAAAAAAAAAAAAATCTTTAACTTGTTTTTTTTTTTTTAAATAAAAGAGAGACATGTAAAGGAAATAAAAATTCAAGGTTCCCTATGTAAAAGTGGCCGTAAGTAGCGGTTGCGAGCCATTAGAGTTAGTGCACTACACCGCCTGACGGTGTGATGCGCTAACTCTCTCTCGCTCTTACGTATCTTTAACAGCTGGCACACATACTTGCGGCCACTTTTACATAGGCAACCTAAACTTTTTATGTTCTTTCATGTCTCTTTAAAATGGATTATAATTTAGTTTAAAAAACGAGTGAACGAAAGTTTTTGAAAAATATTTTTTAAACAAATTAATTAAAAATTCTCGCGACAATATTTGGTTACTCAGCTTTGCAAGATCTGATTCTGCTACTAATAATTATGCTTAAAAATTGCATTTCAAACAAAGAACAGATGGACGTAGAGATCACGCAGCCGGATTTTGGACAAGAGGTGTAGTAAGATGCCTGGGGTCAACAAGGGCACGCAGCCGTATAAACAAAGCTGTAAATTTGACCAGGCCGACCTCTAATGTTGGCGGTGAAGAGTGCGAGGTGTGTGGTTACTGACCGCGTGGCAGCGCAGCTCCTGCTTGAGGCGGCGGCCCTCGTGGCGGTAGACCCAGCAGAAGACGCGCGGGAAGGCTGCGGGGGCGGCACAGTAGGTGAGGCGGTGCGACCAGTACTCCGTGAGGCCGTGCTCGCGAGTCACCGCCTTCAGGCCAGACCCCGTCACAGTCACCTTCATCGACACGTCCGCCTTAGCGCTGCCCGTGTAGTTCCGCCAAAGCGTCGACAGCGGCTTCTCCACGCAACCCTCACCTGCAACACAACCACCTCATATTACCAATCAGTTAGACAAGAAACACCGGAATGGATATTCCAGAAGAACGGTACAGAAAGCGACAATGCAGGAGTGTCATGGTTGTATATAAAATCTACATCTTTGTTTAGAGATTCTCAAACTTTAGCTGCCAGAGGTTGCTACCCTTCACTTGCATTTGTGAATGGCAATCTCTGAAGTCACGACGTAATAAATAATACTCATGCTGGAGTATAGCGCCTTATTTCCATGATTTATCTAATCTTTTATTGACAGAAATACGTTGCCGAGATGAATGTTTGATCTCAGTTGGGATTGAACAAATTATTTCTATGTTTGTGATTATTGCAGGCCATTTCTTCCTCAGTTGCTTGTTAAACTAATAATTATTATTTATTAAATACGCCAATACAACTGTCGTTGGATATTCTTTATTTTTCAGACGCGTTTCGCCACTCGTCGAAGTATAGGGTATGTTCAGCGTGCAATGTTTTCCTATAATATACGATTAGTTATAATTTGAAAATAATGTTTTTTTTTGTTTACATATAACGAAATTATTCTATATAAAAGATGCATAATATGACTTATATTTACAATGATGTAATAGGATAGGATTCATATTGTAACTTACATTTACATTTTGAGGTGTGGTAGTTGGTCTTCTGTGACCTCAACCAGCATGCTGTTTCCACTATTGTATTTAGTTATACAGTTTTATATTGTGTGGTTCTTATGCCTCCACTGGTAGTCAACTTTGAAGCACAGTTTTATGCACGTCATTATCAACTTTCAGTTTTCGCGTGTGCGTTGCTGCTGTTCAGCTGTTTTTCCAGTGGTGCTCTGTCGGAAGTGTCGTGAGCGGAGAGATTGAATTGTGTAATTGCATTCGTATGTGTGTGTGTTTTTTTTGCTTTGTTTTAGCCAAAATGTGCATGTGTGGTGGATGGAGGAGACACAAAGTGGTGTTAAATTACTGTTAGTCCATATGGATGTGGTTTCGGAACATTTGTGGACTTACATCGATGCTCAAGAGTTAAAAAGAATTGTATATTTGACATTGAAGTTCTCCTGAGCACCAGGCACTTCTCAATGACATTCCAATGTTCTTATGGTATCAGGGTAAAAAGATTTCTCAGAGGTGTCAAAATTTACTCGACGGGTCATACTTTGTCTTGCACCCATTCTGAGTTCGGATGACAAACGTAGGTTTGTATGTAGCTCGAAGTCTGAAGGAGCCAGATAGTGTTAATAGAGAGGTTGGAGTAACAAAACTAACACACATGAATAGGACACTAGTGACAAAGCAATGGCCTTATGAAATAGAATCTTCTCTTCCTTTTGGCTAGTTGTGTCTTCCGTCCCTTTCATTTGCTTATTTAACTGAACTATTTTGTTTATCTGTTATGGCCATGAAATTATCGGATGGCCCTCGTAAGCTAAAGTGGAAAGTAGATCTTGTTTCAATCAAAGTATCCCCGCCTCACCGTTTAAAGCCTGTGATACCCTCATAAGGATTGTGGCCGTTGTCTGCACCTACTTGATGTTATTGAGCAATGTATTCCGATATGTAACACATACATCACTCTTCGACCTTCAGATACGCTGTGTTCTATAATAGTTGCAGTTCCTTAGAATTCAACATATTAGTCGTGATCTAGTCTCAGCCTTCCTTATGGCCGTTTCTATGTGATGGGGTCACTTGATTTTGGTTTAGATTATTACACCCAAATATTTCATGGAACAGATATTTCAGTTACACCGAACCGCTTAGCATAATCTCAAGCTTAAGCGTTATTTTTTCATCTTGATGCATAATACCTTTAACTTTTCACTAGTTAATCCAAGTTTCTTTTCATCGTTAGGTGCTGATAAAATGTGCCATGCATGGGAAATATCTTTTTCATTACAAAATTAAGGATTGATATGACACATTGCTGTAACAGCAACCAATTACTAAAGGGACACTTAGATACTTCAAGCAGTTTTCATCATACATGCTTCGTAAATTGAAGAGTGTCGCAGATATTTATTTTATTTTTTGCTTGAGGCTTTATGCCTTGTTGACGATGGAGGCGGTAGAGGATTGGGGTGGGGGAGGGGGGAGACGGGGAACTGGAAGGAATTCGACTATGGCGTTTAAAAGGAACCATCCCGGAATTCCGCTGAAGTTATCATGGGGAAACAATACAAAACCGATTTCTGGATGGCCTTACGGGGATTCGAACTACAGTTCTCCCGAAAGCGGGGTCAGAGCGTTACACTCACCCACCAGTCTCGGGTTTACATGGATTTGTGAGATCCGGAGCATTTAACCCACTGGCGGAATGTGTGCTGCCATCTGCCTGCGAAAAGTGTACCTTGTGTTGTGTAGGCTATGTTTTTATTAAATGTGTAGCTTATAAGGTGGATATTGGGGCTGACCCAGGCTTCATGGGAAGCGCAACCAAGACACGCGTACGCGGGGGCCAGGTTCCTTTGTACCTCCACGAGCCAGTGTGGCGACGCCTTAACGCCCGCAACCAAACTGACGGGTTATTATTTTTATATATTGTTTCAGCAGAACAAGAAGAATAATGGGCTAATTTTGGCGAGGTAAATGTAAATTTTGGGAATCTCTACAATTTCTTTTAAAAACGAATGGAAGTTATGTTAAACGTTGCTTTTTGACATTAACTTGAATGTCTCATAGGACCTGTTCTCAACTTGCGATAAAATGTACCATTGTGTTGCTATTAAAATATTTACTTTGTAAAGAAAGAAGTATAAACTTTAGTTAAAGAAGATTAAATTTATTTGGATGTTAGTAGTTAAGTCACTGAGCTTGAGATGCGATGTTTCGATCTAAATTTTCCTAGCAATATTTCTGCATCACTTTAACAAAGGATTACAGAAGTTTTGTATAAGATATCGAGATATACCACTTATACTGGAAGACAAACACACTGTTATGTCTTTTTAAAATATTTGTCTTATTAAATATTTGTTTCATTTATTCACTTTCATTGGATATCAAGGGAATTTTCAGGCAATATTCAATGTCAGGAGTCTGCCAACCATCGCGACCATGTCAACCATGAACCTGCGGGAATGGTTTTAATACAGAAAGGGGAGATTTTGACTAAAATTACTTTTAGTAACTTTAGATTTGAACGAGGATCGAATATAAGACCTCCAACTGAGTAGGGAAAACCTATGCTTTACTATTTGTTGCATTAACAAATGCTAATATTGATTTCAACTGTGCGACAACAAAAATTCTGTATCCACTGCGCGATATAAACGATGTAGCAATTCAATTTCACTCAGAACAAAAGTGCTATTGATTTAAACGGTAGTTCGGAAAGTGAACATCAGAGAACGAAAAATCAGAGCAAAGTGTATCAACTTACTGACACTACTTATCTAATTAAATAGTATGTTTTCGTAACAAATAGAAGAGCTAACAAAAAAAAAAAAAAAAAAAAAAAAAAAAGGTCCTCAAAACATAAAACAAGAAACGAGTGGGTTCACAATACAGAACCAGAACGTTTGACTGAAATTCTATAGTTAAATTAATTAAATACAGAATAAAAACCGCTTTCTGGTAGAATATTTGACACAGACATGCTTTTTGAACAGAAAACGGAAATATTTTACAAGAAAATCCAAATAATCAAACTTTCTTTTCTTATTATTGAAGGTACTTGGAGGCATTTGATATTTTCATAATCAGAAGTGGCTAATAAAGACGTCAATACAATGTTTAAAAGAAAGTACTATACTCCTCGGCGGAAAATAATGAGATAAAGACAGGCTCAGGGGGTGTGCGCTCGTTGTTTTCTGTTTGTGGTGGTGTGGTTGCTGCTAACGAGCTGCGAGGCCAGCTAGACGAACAACAGGTCCTGCACCCACACAGACTACGTCACTTCAGCGGCAGCGCACAGGTATATTCCAACTCAATATGTCTGTTTAGGTGACAGCATTTTATTTTGGTTGCGGCTTTATTCCTGGTAGACGCCGTGATCATCAGAGGCGGGTAGACACTGTGGGTAAAGAAACGAGAAGGAATTCACCCATGATAATTTGAAGAAACAATTCCGCCATTCGCCTGGAGTGAATTAGGGAAACCATGAAAACTTGAAATCTGGGTGGCCGGATGGAGATTCCAACCCGCGTCCTTCCGAATACGAGGTCACAGCGATACCGCCCACTCACCACGCGCTGTGCCAATTTATTCATAAGTGTGTATTTTCATTGTAAAGCTTTTTAATCTGCTTTGTAATGTATCTTACAGGATGAAATCGATTAGTTCCCGACGTACTAGTCAAACCAAATAAACGTACACTGCAGTGACGAGATTTTAGAAGATAAAATTTGTTGAAGATTTTTTAGAAGTGACTGAAACAAAGAGCGCAAATATATACATAAATTTTTGTAATGCTGAAATCGTTTACTGAAAAATCTGCGATAAAAATTAATATTATTGATCAGAGGATGGAGAATGTGAAGCATTTTGAATTCAGTTAGAGAATCAAGAGCAACACCTCCAAAGTCTCATTACTAATATGTACTCTAACTACCTCAGTGGAGGGGGTACAGAGGAGAGCCGCTCGATTCGTGACTGGTTGTTACAGCCCTTGTGAAAGCGCCACAGAATTGATACATAGATTGGGCTGGGATAGTTTGGAAGACAGACGACGTCATTTACATACGTTTAAATTTATTGGAGAATATGCGAAGTTCTATGACCTACGAGTGCAGTGAAATACTTCTTCCACCAACCTATTTGGGTCGCAATGACCGGAGGGATAAGATTCGAGAAATAAGATGCCGTACTGATGCTTTTATGTATTCTTTCTTTCCTCGTGCTATTCGGGATTGGAATGCGCAGAATTAAGATTGGTGCTTAGCACCCTCTGCCACCCACAATGTTTGTGAATTGCAGAGTATGGATGTAGATGTAGACCTTCACTATGAAATCTGCTCGACATAAAAGGAACTTTAACTGAGAATATTCGCACATTTTCGATGAATCAGGTTTTGGAGACGTGGCTGAATACTTAAAAGCATAAGGAATCTATTACTAGATTGATATTTGAATCTCCTGTGTTTCCTTCAGTTGTATATTCGACTCAGCCAACAAAGGAGTTCAATCATTATTCCTAAGAATATTAATTTCTAACACTTCTAAGAGAAGCTAAACTCAAAGCCAATTACTAATCAACAGAGAAACAAATCGGTAAATCTCTGTATATCGTGACGGTAAGTCAGGGTTTTGAGTAATGCTTGCTAGTCAGGGAATCTCTTTCGAAATGAAACTGATCTGAACTGTGCTAACACCCGAGCAATGAACACAAGAGACGTGTCACGCACTGCCTCGACGCGCTGTACCGTTAAGCAAGAGCCTAGGATCGCTGTCACATGTGACACGTGCGGCGCGTGAGCAGGGACGCCACAACGTGCGCCTCACGACAAGTGAGCCTAGTGGCATTTGACACGCATGGTCTTAGGGGATTATTAGATATTTTGGACTTCTCAGTAAATATCGTTCACCGTTTCCATTCAGATTATTGGAGTGTCGCATGACAAGTCATGTGGCTATATCTTGAATAAATGCGTTTTCTTATACGTGGTCAGTTTCAGCATAAAATTATGCTGAAATACTTTACACGAATTCTACTGTCAGATTTTTTTTTCAGTATGAGATTAAATGGTTTTTAATTTGAAATGATTCAACGTTTGTCCTAAAATGACCGTAGCGGATAAAATTGGTCAAATATCCTCCATTATGAGTAACTAAAGTAAACATTAACATGAAAAAATTTCACCACTAAAATCTATGAGCGAGTCTACTTGTTATTCCTGAGCCGGCTTTAACCACAAAAAAAGACCACTATGTAATAATCAGCGTCATTATCTAAAAGAAAACGCACTACTCTTTTGGAAGATGGAAGCTCCATTGCCGAAAGTTTCCCCACCTACAATTCGTCTAGCTCTATGATATTTATCCAAAATAGAGATCCTTTCTTTCAATTTTCCTAAACGGTTTGTTATTGTTTCATGTGGCACGGAGACTCTACGGAAACTTTCAGTGTTCTATTCGAAAACATTCTCTGAAGACGAACTTCAGATAAATCTGCAGTAAACGAACATACATTTTCCCACAGTAAACGACGCAAAGTAATGGTGCGCGTTAGGTTACGGCAGTTGCAGCAGCTTTAATTGTATTCGTCGGGAAGAAAGCGACGTTGTCAAGCTTGAAGCGTCCTTCCGAATGCAAGGACCGCCTCTGAGGGCTCACCCACCGACTCGGTCTGATGTTAGAAGATTAACTTTACTGTAACACATCTCATATACTTAAACAACAACTCCAGTTACGAAAGTCACTGTTCATTTTCCTGAGCTTACAGAATAATTATGTGAACGTTAATATCAGAATTATTAGTAATCATATGAAAAGACAATACACAGAACTACAAAAAGTCACAAGTAATACTAAGAAAAATTGTCTCATAGTTGGCGAACCAGTAAAGCTACAAAGTAATCAGACATTTCAGTAAAGAAAATATTAAGATTTTGATTTTAAAGAATATTTGACCAAAACAGAATTTTTAAGCAGTAGGTAAAAGTTTCCTTAAAATTGCAAGTACTGAATATTTGGAACAGAGCATCCATTGATAGGCGTATGGAGGTCGTAGAAATGCAATGAATCGTCGGTACCGGTTCAATGCAATGTTGCTTAGGTTCATAAATGTAGCTGATGCTCGACGCAAAGTTAACCGTTTCGAGTACCGACAGTGGAACAAACTATGCAACATTCATTATTTGAGAAGCATGGAAGGAGAGGTGGTCGTACAAGATTCCCGATCATCATTTCGTTAACCAAACAGCAACAGAAAAACCTCTCCGTGGGGGGATACGATACTATTGGTTCGTTCATCGAGTGGGTAATTAAACTGGGAGATCCGTTGGCATCTTTTAAAGCAGGTTTCATCCTTTCCCTTCTCAAGTAATTAAACGCAACAAAATAGAAATATATAGGTACAATTATAGAGGCACCGAGAAAAGAAAGTGGCCATCCTACATTTGCATCATTGATTCCAAATGATCACTACACGAATTTTACAGCGACAGTGGATTAGAACACAGTCAACAGCTAAGTAAAGCTTGAACGCTATTTTGAAATTAGCTTAATTACACAATTAAACTGTCTACATGTTGAACGCACGCCCAGTGAGCTTTCTAAAAAAAAAAGATTGATGTGACAGTATGCGTAGTGTTTAATTTTTGCATGGAATGTTATTTATTTTTTACTGTATGTGTTTTGGGTGAGCTTATAAATCAATTCTAATCTTCATCAATCTCTCTTTGCCTTTTGCATTATTCGACCCCTTTGATTTTATGTATTCATCGAATCTTTTCCTGTTGTATTAGTATCTATTGTGCCTATGCGCAATGTATTTAATTTTATTCTGTTACATTTTAACTACAGATTTATAAGCAATTTCGTGAAGAATGTCATTTTTTAGAACCCATTTCATTTTTGAGAATTATAACATTATCATCGGCAAAAGAGAGACGTTTTGCCTTACATCTTCCTATTCCTTCGTTTTTTTTTTAGTTTTTTTTTTTTATAAAGCTTAAAATTTTCCCCACAGGATCGTATGTTTAATAAAAAAGCTGACCTTTGGTGCAGTAGGTTTCGAGATGTAGCTCACCCGCCGCGCTGTCAGTGGTCGCCCATTCGAGTCCGCTTAGTCGGCATTTTAAAAAAATATTACTTCCGTTTAGTCAGGAAAAAATAAAAGTGCTTACTTTTCATAATGATGAGAGTTACATTACAAGTTCGTGCCTCCAGGTTAACTCAACTTTCACCTCCGATAGTGTTTATTTCGCGTCTACGAAGTAAGCCTAGGATATCACTTAAAACTTTAGATGGTTTTTACTCGGTGATTCGGGATTAGGGATTAGGTTAGGCGTGCGGCAGAGGCGAATTCTACGGTCAATTAAAGCTTTGTGACCATGTATTGATGAGTATACGAAACTACTGCTATTTTTATTAAAAATGTATACAGCTTTTAACTTAAAGTGAAAAACAATAAATTACGGATTACAAAAAGAAGAATTTAAATGAGAATAGATCAAGTTATGAACGATAAATTTTATAAATAAATGACTTTCATTGGAATAATATATAGGGAAACAAATACAACGTTACTTATACGCATTGCGTCAAATATTGTGTACGTAGCCAATTGTGTAGTGACAAATTTGGATTATGAAAGAGACGATCCGTAACCGTCCAGTGTAGATTTTCATGTTTTGCACATCGTGCAGAAACAGAAGGCTGCGGATCGAAATCTTACATCTTTCGGTCAGATATCTCTAATCTTCCACGAGAGTTCGCAGTAGCATGCAGCATTGCAAGTTCAACTTTCAAGTATATAATAGTCGTACACAGCACCTTTAACATCCCAAAACGCTATCATTAGAACGTTGCCAGCGGACAAACAGGTTTTCGTCTTCGCCAGAGACGCTTCTCCTTCCGCATGCCGCTGCGTGCTAAACTTCCTCGTTTAAGGAATATGTTGATGAACTCAAAATTACCCATAGGCAATGATACGCATGAAAAAATTAAAAGCTTCAGTGAAATTCCAGCTCATGTAGCCTCTAATTTGTACAGAAGTGATTTTGGGAAAGGATTTTCTGTATATTTGCTTAACCTTATCAGTTAAACCACAAATTTGACGAACAGCTATTTGAGTGCCTTAGTGAATAAGGATCTTGAGTTGGTATAATTTTCTGCGGAGTCATGGGTGTTTCGGGACGACGGGCGTGATGAGAAACCTTCACATATGAGCTTATTCCAGCTGTGCACTTCGGGCTTCAAGAATGTATTATTTTCAAATTATACACAAAATATGCTCAAAATTTCTGACGGCTTAACACATTTCTGGACTATAAAGTCGATAGTTACGAGTTTATAATTATTGTCTTCGCAACTTTCTGTTCACAGATCTTGATAAGATGTAAACATAAGATGAAACATAATCGTGTAGCGTTTAGCACTCTACAGCACTCTTACCGATTACGCTCAATTGAGTCATCAACAAGTGTTATAGTATCGCTCGCCTATTTCTGTTTGACGGTTCCTCATAGAAAAAAAATTACACTTCCTTTTTTAGGCATCTTCACAAGACAAAGACGTCTACTTATTTTGTATCAGGTTCGCTTCTGTGGCAGCATGAGGTGCGTGTCTCTACACGGCTACATTGAGTTCCACTTTACGGTGGTAAAATGGTAAAGAGCAGAGAGACTCTCTGCTCATTTGGCCGCACTTCGTTTTGCGCTCTTTTCTCATCCCTCAGATGGGAGCAGCGCTACTCGAAGAAACGGGGAAATTGGGTGGAAAATTGCGATTCCAATAAAATTCAGCAAAGGCAATTGTCTCGACTCATTCCGCGACTGACGTCTCCTCCAGAAATAATTTTCCTTCCAATTTCTCTTCCAGAATAGAGATTCGCAGAGCTCCGTGAAAGTATTACTTTTCAGCACGTTCGTATTACGCTTTAAACAGGTTTCCAATGTAAAACAAAAAAAAAAAGTAATAAATTGTAACTAAGGGCAAACAATGGCAAGTAGTTGTCGTTTAAAACGAGTAGAAAACTTAAGTTCAATATTTTGAAAGTTTCTCCGTTTTATCCACTTTGCATAAAAATTTTGTGCAAACATTCTACGATAAATATAACTGCAGAAGTCTTAATATTCAAAAATATATACAAAGAATTATTGCAAGTTTAAAATTATATCAAGCTATTAATACCTAGGAGTCGGTGTCAGGTTTTCAACGATGGTGTGTTCCCCTGTGGATTAGGAAATATTCATTTTAAAATACAAATTTATGGATTTTTATTACAGAATTATTCCTTAACTGTTGAAATGTGACGAATTCAGAAGAGATTTAATCAGAGATGCGTAAGAATCTTGTGTGATGTTATTTCTCTTTATAGTAGTTGACTAAATCACTAATGCAGCATTTCTTATTACCTGAAGTGAGAATCATACATCTTACATGAATTATTTTATCTCAACCAAATCTTGTTTTTAGAAGTTTTCTACTAAGTGTTTTGGTTTTTAATGGCATGATTTAAATTCACACGCAGGACACGAGAAGTTGTTTAACACTTAACAGCACATATCACGCACAAAAAAGCTCTTCTAGCTTTGCTATTAACTACCAGGATCTGTTAAAATGTATGTAATCTGTACATTTAGCTTGAACTATTATTTGAATTTTTATTTGTTACCAAAAGAGGAAAATCTTTTTGTACGAATGGGAAGATTGGTATATCTCACGAGACAGAAACTGTCACATTTCGGGTAATTTACTAAATAAGTAATTTAAAAAAATAAAGATTTTAAGTCTCTGATAGTGTTTGCTTAAATGTTTAATGTACTTTGCACTCCAGAAACACGTAGCGTCTATCTCCAAGACGGAAACAATATCAATCGTTTCACGGTTTCAGCTCTTCTACTCATTAGTCTGAGATGGTGAAGTATCGTCAGGAATCTGAAATGAAAAGCGTCCCGAATAGCTTTCGGTGATGTAAGCAAATCCCACGATGTTCGTGCCGCGTTGTCATCCAGCTAAATAAGTGGCAATGCAATTAAGATCTTCCGGGTGCTAATAATACCGGCACTATTAGCCGCTTGCGAAACACTTCGTTACACAGGCAATTCTTCCTTTTTTTTTTTTTTTGCTGACGTTTGAAAGAATAAAGTACGAACTCCGCTTCGGCAGCCGCGCC
The DNA here is from genome assembly GCA_031002005.1 of Vandiemenella viatica. Lineage (NCBI taxonomy): Eukaryota > Metazoa > Arthropoda > Insecta > Orthoptera > Morabidae > Vandiemenella > Vandiemenella viatica. The sequence continues at coordinate 275,121,990 of JARYHS010008074.1, read as the reverse complement.
TGACACAGATACAACGCCGCAACCGACACGTAGCTGCACGGCGGGTAGTATGCCAGACGCCACAAGGCGACCACTGCCTACTGACATCACCCGGTGTAAACAATGGCTACGCAACAAGTGGGAGGGGATAGCAAGGTCGAGATATGAACTCCTTTTAAGTGAAATTTGAGAGCAGACGGTTATATTGATCTAATGAGGTGCAACCAGTCCTCCATAATCCATTGCCTTATATCCATACACAGAATTCAGATCAAAGTTATTCAAATTCCAGTTTTTTTGTTAAAAAAAAAAAAAAAAAACACTCAGGAAATTGACAGTTATTTTATGGAATGAGTAGCTCTGAATAATCAGATTTTTTTAAAAAAAATTGTGTTCAAAAGGAACGTATTTACTGAAGAATGGTTCTTTATAGAAGATGTTTAAGACTATTTATATGTTCAAGCCAGTTTTGAGAGTTCTTTTATTGCTCACTTGTATGTGCACATTCATCAACTGAAAACTGTCAAAAGTTAAACACAAATTTTGTTCAAAATTATTGATCCTCCAATTAAATTTTTATAGTTAGAATTTTACTTTTAAGTGTCTAAACAAGCAGACATGTTAACGAAACAAGTTTCTTTGAACGTAGAGATATGGTTCACAAACTCAATAGTCAACTTTCTAAACTGTAGTAATTAAAGCCACACGCGAATTTATGATGTCATTATAAAATTGCCCACAGCTGTCCACATACGTGCACCTCCAAAATGAAGTTGAATTTCGGTTGAAATAATTTATTGATGTGCCTAAAATTGATGATGAATAAGCCCAATTATTTATTGGTATAAAGTTAGTAAAATATTAGCTGTGATCGCAGAAGAAAAACACACACACACACACACACACACACACACACACACAACTCATATATATATATATATGTATATGTTTGTTTGTTTGTTGGTTTGTTGGTTCGTTCTTCACACAAATCCACGGTTTTCATCCGATTTCGATGGAAGTTTGCACACTTATCCTTTGAAACAAGGAGAAAAATCTGTCTACATTTGGTTGAAAAATTTTCTGAATAAATAATAATTGTCGTCTTATTATTTCGAAAAATTACTGAACGGTGATAGACAGACGCGTAGGATGTGTAGGTCTCTGTACTCTCTTTCCATATAGCGGTCTGGTGGGTCAGTGCTTAAAGCGCTTGCTTACTGCTGTTTGGATCTTAGTCTCCGGTTCAAATCTCCGTGCAGGCAAAGTTTTTTCAAAATTGTTTTTGATCGTAAGGGTCACGCCTGGACCGTCGGTTATTCGGATTGAATGTTAAACTGTAGATATCACAAATTTAGGGCTTCAATGCGAAGAAAATCGAAAGTATACACTGTGTGTGTGTGTGTGTGTGTGTGTGTGTGTGTGTGTGTGTGATATCTGCAGTAATAATACTATAAATGCGGAAGCAAGTCTGTATTTTTGTTACGTTTTGACAACTGAATAGCTATATCAATATTGATGGAATTTGACAAGAAAATCTGTCGGAAGGGCACAGGACATTTTTACCGGTATGATTAATAGTTGTAGTCACGAAATTTTGAGAACTTATCGAATAGTGACAGAAATATGTTGGGAATTGATTCTTTTCAAGAGACAGGTTCGACGGTAGAATGATATAGTGATAGCTTTCCTGTCATATTATGCCGACTCGGTGTTTTTTGGGACCAAACCTTCGTTACTAACAACTTTCTATATTCAATTCTGGCAAAGAAATTGTTAATCCATGCGTACGAAGTCGCGGGTATCAGCTAGTTGTAAATATGAACACTAATATCAGATGTCACATGTAACACTGATTTCAACTATATATAGGACGACATTTATATCAGCTTGAAATGTATTAAAGCATACAGAAATATTGCTTGCTTTATTGCTGTACGCCTCGTGGACATCCAGGTTATTAAATATGGGAAAGGATTGGGGCAAGGAGAGGAAAGAAATTCGGCAATGGCCATTTTAAAGAACCTTCCCGGCGTTTGCCTAGAATTATTTCGGAAAATATTGGTTTTGCTCGAGATGAAACAGTCTGATACTAACAGGAGCAGTGTCAGTTCCTTTCTGGTAAATGAGAAAGGGTGTGTGAATAAAGATGGATGACATATTCTGAATACACTGTACGATAAATTCAAGAAATAGCGAAGTAGGAAGTAGTACACATGAACAGAGGACTGATCTGTGAGAAGAAGTTTTTACCTAAAAACCACTCAAATATTTGTATTCATAAGTTTGTACGATATTTGTCACATTTCTGGCAAGAGGTTTCAAACATGCTGGGTACCCGCTCTACAATGCAGTAATGAGAGAATCAGACGATGAAAAACAGGCTGAAAGATGTGAATGGGTTTCAAGATTGGGAGAGAAATGGAGTAAAGGGGAAAGAAAGTATCAACAGCGGAGCAAACGGTACGTTTTCCTCCTATGGGAAGAAGCGTAGCTAGTGCAGAGAAAGCACAAGGCAGGAATGTGAGTTGAGGGGGATAGGGGCTGCTTGCAGTTATGACAGCACACAGCAGAGAGATTAGGGAGCTCCGAATGTGGTGAGAGGGAGTGTAGTACTGTAGGTCGTACCGGTTCACCTTGGGCAGGTGCCGCGGCTCACAGCTGGCCGGCCGGCACGGCAACGCCGCCACGCGGCAGCGGCAGGCAACACTGCCACAGGTACACACTGCGGGCCCACACGGCGAAATGTTAACATCGCTGGCGAGCCTGGGTAGCGTTAATCCCCAATGAAGAGGAAGACTGCGATCGTCCGTGCGACGAGCCGACGACTGAGCAGGCGACCACCGATAAAGACCTCACGCAGTGTCGCAATGTGATGGCTCAGTTGCATTTTCTGCAACTGTATCGACGGCTCGCGTACTGGATGTGGGAATGCTTTCAATCAAAACATTTTCGTAACTTTGTTGGAACAAAGCTGTCAATTCTTTCTCAAGTTTGTCGGAAGGAAGCTGTCGCAGAGCTTCCGATCGAACTATAATCTCCAACCACAATGTCTGTATTGTCGACGTATCGCAACGGCGGAAGATAACGTTGTGTAGGTATCGCTGCGTATGCAGACACTCAACCACTGCAAAAATACACGAAATACTTTAATACTAGTTACCTACCATGCTCTTTTGCTTTCATTTTTCGAGTAGTACCAAGTAAAATTCAACGAACCAGAAATAATAATAATAAGCGACTATTTTATAGGAAAATTTAGAAGAAATACAGCGAAAGCACAAAAAGTTGAATTATGAAATACTTTCGAGTGTTTGGTGCAGCTATTGCGTGTATGAAAATAATATAGCAATTGAGCTAATAAAGAACAGCTGTTCGAAATTTAAATATCTCCGCAAATCTAATTGTTTCAGGATCATAGACATTTTGTTTTAACTGCGATAAAATACTAGTCATTGATGTTATTGAGTGTAACGCCGACGTACACAATTTGGACCACGATCGACGGTACGCCTGCAGACTTCCAAACTTGGCTGATCAGTTTGAGTAAGCAATGAGTTACGGCTCTGCTTTCTCGTACGCATATCGTTCTATCCTTTAAACGAGGTGTCAAGATTTTTTTTTTTTTTTTTTTTTTTTTTAATGTTAAAAATTTATTACTGCAGTAAATGGTAAAATTCTCATGTACTTTACTGAACCACTGCTAGATGACTATTTTAACTTATGGCTTTACGCCTCGTCGACGTTGAGGTCATTAGAGGCGAGAAAGCATAGGCGGCAAGGAACGTGAAGGAATTTGACCATAGCCTTTTGAATGAAGCATCCGGGTATTCGCCTGGAAAGATTTGGGGAAACCATTAATCCAAATCTGAATACCCACAATCTCTCGAATTAGATGACTTCAAATACCTACAGATAATTTCACTAAAATTTCAAACTCAAGTTAGATATACAACCGAAATTGAGATTATCTGTTGCAATTTGACCAGATTTCGTTTCTTGTGATATTTTCTTTACTGTTATTTTTGTTTTACTGGCGACAAACCCCTAAATTTCACGGCACGATATCTTTCCCTCTCGAATAATCCGATTTACGTACCTGAAATCCTGCAAGCGTCATTAGTTGTTTTGATTAAGCCAATTCAGTAAAATAGTGGAGTATTGTATCCACGCAAATGGATTTGATTCACGAATTTTATGCCTTTATCGACAAAATCTTTGGGTCATCACAATCCTGTATTTTGATAAAAGAATTGTATATTTCAACAGTTTGCTTCCTCTCTTATTACGTCTTTATCAGATTTTGTGTACCCACCACAGTGAATGCTGATCTCCCCTCCATTTCTCATCAACGACAGGTTCTACAGAACGGCTGGTAAGCTAAGTTATTGTCGCGTAAAATAAGTCCACTAAGTAGGTACAGCGAGAAAACTGTAAGAAAGAGCCATGTCATATAATTTAGAGTCAAACATAAAATTAAATAACTGCAATCCGATATGGCGTCGTTAAAATTCCCTCATTTTTTATCATCTCATTATTGTTCATTTTTTTTAACTGCTTTACGTCTCTCAACAGCGAGGTCTTTAGAGACGGGAAAGGATGGGGGGCAAGGATGGAGGCAAGGAATGGGAGGGAATTCGGCCATGGCCTTTCGAAGGAAGCATCCTGACATTTGCCTGGAGTGATTTGGGAAACCATGGAAAACCCAAATCTGGATGCCCGGACGGGGATTCGAACCGCCGTCCTCCCGAATGCGAGGCGAGAACGCTAACCGTTACACCGCCACGCTCGGTGTTGTTGTTGAGACCTAGCGGTTGTCTGCGAGATATACCCACTTTGCAAAAATTTCGTACGTGATACTTCATTCACTTCCTGATATAAGTTTCTAGCTTTCATGTTGTGATGTCTGCGAAAGAGGGTTCAGAGATACTGTTCGCCGAATAGTGAACGCAGTCAGCATACACACTCTGATCATGGCGTAATTTCTCCCGTTAAGTGCGTACTGGCCTCTAGTACTAAGTGTTGTCTGACAGCGGTGATTCAATAGCGTGTGTTACGGGCTGGTTTACGAGTCTCCGGTTTGGTTTCGTGTAGAGCTTTACGTGTGTTGTCCTCACCTCTTACGTCACGTGTCGTCTGCCGTGATGTAGCATCGGAATTTTCCTACCGGGTAGCCAAACCTTGAGTGACAACAGAGTAACCACCTCGCCTCCTCCCAACTTGTCGTCAACAAAGCTTATGTATTCCAGACACAAAATAATCACATCACAAAATGAAGGACAAAAATTTTCATCATCAGGAAGTGAAGTGTGATGTGTGGAATTTTTGTAAAGTGGTTACGTAACGCAGAAAACAAGGGACACCTTTGACCTCGAACGCTCGTAACCACACGAAAACATGCGATCATAAACAAAACAGTGGTGTGTATCATCTCCAGGCAAAACGTTGCATTCGACTCAAACGTTTTAATAGAGAGAAACAAAGTAACGAGATATCAATATCATATGAAGGAAGTTACACGTAATTCAATGACGTAAGTGTATAATTACATTTTCAATCAACAGTGCCAAAAACTCTGTGCTTAAAGTACTTAACATAGCGCAAAACACGCATATAAAGAAGTACCACACACCTAATAGTGCTTATATTAGTCCTCAAAGGGCAGATGCGGGATTTCGATGAAGTGGTTAAAACAAAGTGGAAGAGAACAATACGCACACTTCACTAAAGCCGCGTTACCACATTTCAAATCACTTTCGCATTCAAGCAATCCAATATCAAAAGCCACATTTTTAAATGATGATGTTGGTATGTCAATGTCATAACCTGGCTTTCGCCAACCATATTGCAACATAGGCTTATAGGTAGGAGCAGCAAATTGACTGTAAATCACAGAGTGAAGTTTCCTGATGAAATAACGATCATATATCTTCACATGTGGTTTGGTAGTCTTACAAAATCAGTATGTTACTTGAGGCAGAGTGCAATTCTTTACATAGAAATGACACACGTCAGAGGTTTGTTTGTGATCGCTTGTTATTCTAAGCATGTTTTCGTGCGGTCCTGAGCGTTCGAGGTCAAAGGTGTCCCTTGTAAGACTAAACAGGAATCAGATGATCGAAAATTTGGGCACTTAAGCGCCACCAAATCAGATTGCATTTACTAACTTTTTAAGCTGAATGCGAAATTCAGTCATCGAATAGGTAAAATGGATTATGAAAAATCTGATTAAAACACACAGCATAATCCAGAAGCGAATTTACACGGTGGCTAAGTACAGAGTGAGTCGTGGTGTCACTGGTGTTTATTTTGGATAGGTGGGACTATTATCAGGAATTTCAAATAATAATCACTGTTATATAAAGCATCACGCTTTTTGCAGATTTCATATTGTAAAACTGCATTTTCTTTTCGGATTTAGTGCCAAGTGTTAACTGTGGTGATTCCAATGGTTTGGTACCATACTGAGCCAAAGTAATATATCTGCTTCGTTTTTCGGAACACTGGATGAACTGTTAACATTTTTCGGCAAAGATGATGTTTCTTCTGAGGCAAAGAATGTCCGCTGTGTGAGGTGTGACTATATAAGGGAAAAGAAGAAATATCTAAACTAGCCCAACGGAGGCTTGGATAAAACAGCCAGATGATAGCACGTGCTTTGAGCAGTGTCTGTACGTGAAATTTTATGAACAGATTGTACACAAACCGACTGCAAGAGGAACAAAGCCTGAGAATCGATATGACATTACAGAGACTTGCACACGCTATCCGTCTGTCTATTACAGTTTGGTTAGTTTTGAAAATTTCATAAGAAAAATGTTATTTATCCCCAAAAAAGTATCCTACGTTCTTCCTAATGATACATAGTATTTACTTGTCAGCTTTCATCGAAATCTGTTCAGCAATGAAAACGTAGCGAAAAGACAGAGATACAGATACTTTCTTATATATTAGTGTAGATACCGTAGAATCGCAAACACATATGTTTATACCCCATTAATGGACTTTCGGTAACTGCATTAGAAGATAATTTTTTCGTTAAGTAACTATTAACGTTGAACAAATAACTTTACGGGTGTTCACTCAATGCCATCCTAGTCTCAAGGTTTCTGGAATTACACGTGTTTCAACAAAATAAAGCTATAAAAGAGTAAAACTGTATCTACCAACAAGGTTTCGTATTTCTTAAATCCTAAGCTATTTCCAGCAACAAATGCAACTATCTTCGATTTTCATCTCGCAAGCGCTGCTTTCAGGTGTTGTGGATTGTCACGCAAGGTCCAAACAACCGTGAAATCGGTCCTCTGCGTTTAATAGTTTAGGTTTCAACTTTTTACTGAGCATATTACTATAACGAGCACTTTCTTGGAAACCCTCTAATAATTTTCTTCGACTATCAAAGGATGCCAAGTATCCATTTTGTAGATCATGGTTGACTTTTCCTTGGTCAGATATTGAGACGATTCCAATCTGTAGTCCACCGTTCATTGTTAGGCTTGCAAAGATGAATCTATATCCAGTCATCAGCTAACTACTTTCACTTTTTTTTTAAAAATGTTCACCTTCTTTAGAACATTGGTTAGAATACAACCGGAATGTGAATAGACAGTCCAGCCAACAGAAGATTTCATAACAGGGGGAGGGGATCCGGAAAAATCTCACTAAATCTCATTTAAGGCGAGAACGTCGATAAAAATCTCACCAAGGGTGAGGAGAATGTTCCAAACCTAAGAAAAAAAAATACCTCACGTAATTGATGGACGTCCCTTAAAAGAGGAATGCAAATAATATTTTTATTGCCTTATTATACAGGCCAACAGTACTTGTCATTGAACAATATACGACGTATAGATTTTGCCAAAACCGAAAACTTTCTCCAAATGATAATATTCAGCAGAGTCATATTTCACAGAAAAAGTCCTTTAATCTAAAACCAGTATTCGTGGAACTTCAAGTGCGTACATTTATTGCAGGGTATCATGTGTTGGCTGACAAAAGTTGTCATGCAGTCCAGCTATAGAAATATCGGAGGCTGACATCTCTCATTCCAGGGAACACTACACACGCGGCATTCACGTCAGAGCCACGGCAGGCAGACTCTGCGAAGAGATAGAAATGAATGTGGCCGCGCCGTGACGCAAACGCTTTGTGCACGTCTGAAGGGAAATGAGATCTGCCGGGCGCGGCGCGGCAGCCGTAGGAGCGATCTCTCCACGCGACAGCCAACGTCGAAACACCAAAAACAATGCAGGCTCAAAATATAACTCGTACAGGAGGATAGCACCATCCCTATTTTTGATTCTGCTTTTCCTTGCCTTCCTGTTATTACTGAGTAAATCCTTCGATGATTCGTTTCTAATTACCACTGTTGATTTCTTATCCGTTCCTTCCTCACCATTATATTCTAGCTTTAATGTTCTCGATGACGAAATATTTTTTATAATGTTACGAACATTTTTGTAGAAAACGCATTCATCTAGAATTTGCAGCCACCGCGCACGGGTTTCCGTCATTAAGCTTAATTATTCGAGGGACAGCTACATCTATATGGACATTCTGGACAGAATTGGATGCGGTCAATACCGAGTTTTAAGTGCGAGAAACATTGCGCGGAGCACCCCATTGGTGGAGAAACTGAGAAAATCACGCACGCTGTTTCTGTTATAAAAGGCAGCAGCCCAGATCACTTCATCACTCCACAGAACAAGTCTGACAACTTAGATCTTAGAAGAATATTAGTCCAATGATTTTTCAGGCTCCCGCGCCCATCCTTTTAGAAATGATTACTACATTTTTGGGATATGCCGCGTTGGTTATTTGATAAATGAATGCTATAGAATGGCAGCCGTAAGCTTAGATTATCAAATAAACAGTCGGCATACTCCGAAAATCTAGTCATAATTAATATTACACCATGTCTCGTGGATTTAAATATAAACAACATGTACGCGGATATTCTAAGACACATCTCTCGTTCTATTAAGCTCTATTGATTGGTTCGTTTTTTATTTAATGGACATTAATAATACGTGTTCAGCATTCCACGAAAATACACGCTCTCACCGTAATGTACAGTAAATGAGTAAACCATTGCTGATATTTCATTACAGGTCCATTTTTTTTTTTTTTTTTTTTTTTTGTAACAGTTTAACGTCCCTTTTTAACAACGTGGTCTTTAGAGACGGGAAAGGATGGGGCAAGGAATGGGAAGGAATTCGGCCATGGCCTTTTGAAGGAAGCATCCCGGCATTCACCTGGAGTGATTACAGGTCCAAAGATTAAATTTCAGGAAAAGCTTATCCGCCTCTTGTGAACCAAAGAATAGCGAAGAAGCATTTCTACTTAGTATCTGTTGCAGTTTTAGAGGTTGACTGAAGAGTAAAGGTTTTTAATAAATAAACGGTCATATAGGAAACAATGCAACTCATGCAAGAAGTCTGCGGATGGAACATGTTTGACCAAGGTAAATGTAACTGCATCATTGAGGAATCTATTTCCAATACATACACACCGTTTTTCAAAACAATTTTCGGAAATTCTCAAAATTAGTCGTGTATGTTCCCTAGCAAACACCCACGCTTGTTTTTGTAAAATCAGACTCTAGAAATTAGTCCTGTGAAGGTCACGGAGTATCCGAACAGTGTTGCAAATCAGCAAGAAAATCAACTTTCAGTAATGAGTGCGAAAAAATTTCTAAAACATAATACTTAACATGCGGGACAAGGTGATGTGCTTTATAATTCCAAATATTTGTGTGACTGTTTTTAAAGAAATAATAATGTGTTTCCATGAAAATTAGAAATCAAAATACTTTTTCACTTCAACCGACAGAATAAGCAATAAAAATAATAAGTAATAACTCAAAAAAATTATGCGCTTTCCTGAAAGTTAACAGACTCATACCGAATACATTCTATTCATTAAATAGGGAAGCATGTGAATAAAAAAAATAAAATGTTACACGAAGCGCTTAGTTGTTTCGGCTGTGTAATGTAAAATGTTGTCGCTGACTAACTTACGTTTTATTTGTTTACGCAAAAACTTCCAGCGAGAAAGTTTCTAAGAAAATACTGAAATTAATTCTGGTAGCAGGCAAAGCCTCTTCAGACAACCCCTTTTGGATTGTTTCACAGTTTATATTTGCGCGAATGATTGCGCGCAGCGCATGCCGTAGTGCCGGCTGGTCGGTCGGTTCGTTTACGACAGAGAAACATATTTCCTGTCCTCCACAGAAATGATTTTCAGCTTCTGTAAGAATTATTATTGTCATTGTACACAATGGCCCATACATGACAAATTTCGCGAGAAATCTTCAAAAGCAAAGACAAAACGAAAATTAATTTATAAAATGTAAGGGATCGATTATACATAGAAATGACTGCCACAAATACCTCCATGTCAGTGTTTGTAATTTAGCGAAGAATTTTTTATTTTTTTATTTTTGCGTATTAGTTATTGGTAATATTCCTTAAAAATACTTTAAAATATCTGCTACAATGATTTTAATTAGGTTTCCAATGCCCAGGCGGCCTGCAGGTTCGCGAATATTACTTCTGTCTGTTAATACACTAATTGCATGATTATGTTCCTGAACGTCACCACCATTAACATTACTCGAATAGGCCTTAAACTAAGGAAATAAAGCGACCGCGTGTAAAGATACGCATGGACGACCGGCAAAAGCTAATGTGGCAATGTCGCCGGCCCAACCAAGGGACAGAGGGTTGGTGCGGGCAGGGGAGGCAGTAGAGACTACGTGACCTTGGCAGGCCTAATTTCATGACGCCGACTATAAGTGTACGTAAATTACAAAATCCACAAACAAACTGATGAATGCAGGGAAATAAATAGTTTCGCAACTCAGTGGTTCTGCCGCAGACAAAAATACCACCAGGGTGGAATGAAATCCCGTAGCTTGCCTACCTCATATCACATTCAAAGGTTTATTTGATTTTTTTGCTGCCAAATTGTTTTTTTAACAGTAGCTTTGGGATCAAAGCAAGCTGTGAAATTACCTAACAAAGTTTAAGGGCAGCCGGTTTGGGCGAGTGGCTGCGGAGTCTTATTGCGATGTTAACACTGCGACCGCCGAATAAAAACAAAGGCGCGGCCGCGCTCATTTGCTTACTTTTCATTAGGAGAGCCGCAGCGACCTGTCCATGAATAATTCAAGGGCCGCGGGCGGCTGGAGGGTCCGTCACACGCCTAGCAACACCTGTACAGGGAGACAGGGGATAAGTACTGCCAACTATACTCACTATATACACTATTTGTAAAAGGTGTTTTTTTTTTCTGACAGGCCGCTTATCTTCACTCGTACTTAATCAAAATCGATAAATGCTGTATCAATTTTAATATTAATATCTCCATTTGGTAACATCATAAATTAAGAATGGAATTTATCGGAATTTATCCCGTAAACGACAAAAGTATTTACTGTCAAAGTAAAGTGTATGAGACATTTCGATAAGGATTGCTCTCGTAACCTATAGATAGCAGCATCCGATATCACCAGAGATAAAGGTAAATTATGCGTATTTTCTACTATAACGAGCTTTGCGGACATTTTTTCTGTTAAGAAAATACTTGTATTTTCCATACAATTTATATGCCAACAGTTTACTCTCGGAATTCTCAGAGATGTACTTTGTATGATTTGTTCAGCTTCGTTTTATTCCGGTTCGATATTCATTGTATTTTATTTGCGAAATTTTCGCACAGGTCATGTAGTTGTAGTGCCTTTATCTAAAACACTAGGTCCTTGCTTCTTTCTAGGTTTGTAACATCTCATTTGGCCACAACAACGAAGGGCCAGTGATCAAGTGGGCAATGCCACAAAGCATTAATGACGCTATTACAAGGCTAATATCTCCTGATCCCTACGTGGGTGATTTTCAAGCCGTCGTTTATTTTATATCAACGATTGCGGCACAAAGCTTAAGTTGTAAGAGACACTATAATGAAACAGTTGCAAATCTCAAATCGTGCACTAGCTGATGCAGCTATTTTCATGCTATCACAAGGCCTTCCAGTTGACTTCTAGTAAACGCACTGAGCGTGGTGGGTGAGCATATTGACGAGGACGTGGATTCGAATCCCCGTCCGCCCATCCAGATTTGGATTTCACATGGTTTCCCCAAATCACTCCGCATGAATGCCAGGATAGTTTCTACAAAAGGCTATGGCCGAATACCTTCCCATTCCTTGCTCTCAGCCCTTTCCCGCCACTTATGACCTCGATGTCAACAAGGCGTAAATCTAAGAAGAAGAAAAGGAAAAAAAAAACAGCCGCACCGCTTTGCGACTATGAAGTAAAGATTTTATTTGAATGATTCTAAAAGACTATGCAATAGAAAAAAATTAGAAAAAATACTATTTTCATTTAGGCTGCTAAGCGTTGATTATGGACGGAATATTCCCGGGAAAGTACTCTGTTTACAGCTCTCTCCAATCTCTATGAAAATATGTTATGATGTTAAGGCATTAAAATTTAAACTTATATTTTGTGGTGGCAATCGGTTCTACAAGTGATTAGCGGTGTTTATCTTATAAACAGTCAAACACTTATACATTCGTCAAAAATTAAGAATATTAGGATTAAAAAATGTGAGTTCTAAATTAATATAATTATTTTAAAAAAAGATACATTCGCATTCCGCTGAACCGCTTCTGGTGATGGTTCAGCTACGAGTGACATTTGAATTTGAGTTTCTTGCGACTTGCACTTCTAGTGGCCGTTAGCTATAAAATTGCAAATTAAATGTCGTACAAACTGCAGTGTACCGGATATGTTATGAAAGTTTAGTTATGTGCATAGGAAATTACATTTCTGCTAAACTTCTCACTTATTCCAGTTCGGAATACGCTGCCTTAAACTATTATGATGTGCGCTCGGTGGCAGCGATAGATAACAGCAGAGAACTGATGTATCAAAAATCAGGTACTGTTCAGTGAAATCTCACATTCTTGTTGTCATACAACTTGTTGTCAGAATTTCTTAGCAATGCATTCAGCCTCTGTCGACTGCGCCTATAGTTTAATAAGGAATGCGAGTCACGGAGAGACCTGGAGTATCTCACATGATCACAGCAAAGCCACCGCAGTGGAATTTTCGAGGAAAGTGCCATAATCACTCTGCTACCATACCGCCGGTAAAGTCAAAAAACTTTTATGGATTGTTGTGATGGGCGTGTCAGCATCGTAACCAATTCTAACGAAACAGTGGAGCACTTTAGCAGGTGAGATATCGTCAGTTTCCAAAAATGGACGCCTTATGTTTTAGTGGCGACTAGTTCAGTGAAATTTTTAACAACTAATTCCGCTGATTGTTTAACATCCTATAGGTTACAGCAGATAAAAAAAATTAAAAAAATAAAAAAATGTTTGATATCGGATTGCAAGTGGCGGCTTACCCAATAGAAGATAAAGTAGATAGCACCTGCTTTCGAAATTTACACTTTCATAGTCGCCTAACACCGTCTGTGATGGCAGAATTCTTAATTTCGACTGCCCTGCAGAACTTTTCTGTGGTACGGTCAGTGCCAATGTAGTGGTACTAGTGCAGCGACCAGTTCACCGGTGCAGTATATCAATCATCTACATTGTGTGCAAGATTCAAAAGATACTGTTCTTTTTCTAGTTATTTTTGTATTGTTTTGAAAATAAATTCCTTGTACCCATACCTGATTTTGTGACATAATTAATTTCAATCGCAGGTTTTTTGCAGTGTTCCCTTTTTCTTGAAGTATTCGTCTTCTCCCTATTGATGCATTACTTATTGCTAAGCATCATATGTATTCAGTCGTATCTCACACTTTACAAAGAACGCCTCTGCTAGTATGAGGATACGGTGAACGTGGGTTCAACCCCCGCTTTTGGAGTAATTTCCTAGACTATCACTAACAGTTTTCAACCTTTTAAAAATTTTCCTCCGCCTTTGTAGAGCTCTATGTTTACACTGAACTGCTTTCTGTCCTTATTAATATCGGCACTGGCCTTTAAAGACTAAATGCAGCAGGCCTTATGTCACTCAGCTGCCAACAGTCCATTAAGCTGCGTTACCAGAGCAGATGTAAAAATCCAAACAGTTTAAATTACTATCAGAATTTCATTTTACAACGAGCGAATTACTTGGGTCGGCTTATCATCTCATGGTAATTTTAACATCTTCCGTCATGTTTTTCTTACGGTCTCGTACTTTTTAATGGCAAACTGGAAAGATGGACGCGGCAGTGCGGGTAGCAGATATGAGCGCCTGGCTGCTGCAACAGGTGGATTTGCAGCTGTGCAATCTGCTGGGCGGGAACTAAACGGCGCGCAAAACGAGAACGTAGCGATACAACCACGCAAGCTTCATTGGCCTCCGTGTTGGTTCTTTATTTCTGCCAGATTTCACTTTCGGCTAATGAAAATGGGCATTTCGATTTGCTGGTATGTTGTTATAAGAGTATACTTACACAAATGTCTCTACAGCTTAAAGTGCTGTTAATTATTCTGTGTAATTGACCGTCAATGAAAATGTAAAGTAACCACTCAATTCTAGTAATAGTGTTAAAATTTTCGCTTTTTGTGTTTACAGCAGGATACAGACACCTTTACTAAATGCAACATAGTTTGTGCAGTTGATACAGTCAAGTTTTTATTCTTCTCAATCGTCAACTGTAATGAACAGTTCCCATGGGCTGAATAGTTGACATTTGTGTAATTTTTTCATTTCTATGCATATCAGTTGGTCATAAACTTTAGTCTAAAACGATATTTTAGTCGGTATTGTCTCCTATTGTAACGATGAAGACTTTTTCGTAAGCAGGATAAAAAAAATCTTAAACCATCCCGTTCAAATGATAGCCAACAGCTTCCATTTCTCCTTCCGTTGATACTTTATTTGAACTACAAGTCATGCAATCGCTGGAATGTTTGTTGTCCTCCCGTTTCCCAAATTCCTGTATTAAAATGAAAAGCTTTGTTTACGAATTATAATCATTTTACCAGGGATAAGTGACTTAACGTTACGAAACCACAGTATTTTATCCCACATCATTAATTACTTACATAAAGTATTTTTAAAAATTTAAAAAGTTGATATCTTAATCTGATAGTTTCAACGAGAATTCAGTTTCCATTGCTATACAACGATACAACTGAACCAAACCTGCTACCAGCTACACTACCACTGTGACAAAACATGTTTTACTAACTTTTTACAATTTACAGAGGAGAATTATATTTATGAAACTAGACAGTTTCCTTTGATGTAATTTTTCTAAAGAAAATTTCTGTTTCAGCATTCGATAATGACAAAACATGTATTAATTTTTCGCGGTGTAATGTGGCAATTGAAGGACTTTAATCTCATAGATCGTGTGGGGTAACCGCGTTTGAATATTACGCTGCCTTCAATCTTTTCTCTTCCAGGTGATGTTTGTATCACTAAATATTTTCTGGGTGCTATCCAGCTAATGTAGTTTTATTACATTCTTATTTGGGACGTCCAATTCCGTAATTCAAATAGGTACAAGAAGCCGAAATGTTAGTCGTTGATATAACCCTGGTATTTGAGCGTTAGCTCTTGCTGTTGGGTTTTCCGCGTGCCTGGTACTCCGTACGTATAATGAAGTATGTGCATTACGTCACCGCCATGTTTGGACAGGTACGAATGTACATGGGTAGACAGCAACACTTGTTTTACCACTTTGTGTCTCAACATTCACTTTATTTGAACCCTTTATAGTATTAACATAACGCAATACTAAAAAAATTGCGGGTTGTTTGTAGTTGGAGCTACTAACCTAAGTGTTAATGTTAATACGTGTTTATTTAGTGAACACCAAGGGAAACAAAATATTTTGTTTATAGCATAATATTTTATTTAAGAACAGAAGACAAATTATTACTAGGTAATTATCTACTGTAACAAGTGTTTCAGAGGGGTAAAAACAACCACGTCGGGTGGAAGCAACTCCGTTGCCGTAACATCGCTCGGTGTCGCGCCTCATTTTACACCTGGGCCGAATTCGTGGGTCTGCCTGGCTTCCAATCGCTCAGCTTCCTGGTTCAATCGACGAGCAGACGCCTGTCCGCACCTCCAAGGGAGTTCCCTTTAATTCTAACTGCATTACCTTCGCTCTGCGACAACTTTCTTAACATGAACTTTGACATTTTCACTTCCAAAGTGTCACAATTTATTTTAAATTCATTTTTATCTACTTTAAATGGCACTTATATTGTCGAATTTAGTATTTATGATATAAATTGGTATTGGTTTGCTTCAATTCACGCGAAAAACGAGCGTCGTAGGGTATCTGGACGTGCCCTGAATCTCAGTTTCGTTAAGACGCCGCGTGTCGCGTGAGGTGCGGGAGTTGTCCAGCTGGCAGCGCGGCTGTTGCGCAACGCGGGCTAGTTTCCGCGCGGCGGCAGGCGCTGGAGTGGCACCTCTCCCCGGCGCCACTTTCTCCGTCTACGTGGCTGGACTCCAGCCGGAGGCAGCGGCAGTTAATCTCTCAGCTTCATAACAAACTCTCGGCCTAATTTTAGTACATCATTGCGCTTAAAACTGATGAAACATTATTTTAAATTTAAAGCTGAAAACATTGGTTCACACATTTAAAGTTTGTTTTTACATTAATACTATTCAAAGGTTTGTAGCCTACCTCACAAGCGCTATCTAAATATACATTTAAAAAAAACACCAATGCATCATGGTTGCATCAAAATATTGAATGGCTAACTGGAACGATGAAAGTGTATCATGATTAAATCAAAGCACAGCAACTATTCGTCACCAATACGGAGAGAGGATTTTTTATTTCAGTTTGGATGTACATAATAACTGCACAAGTTTCTGGAATAATTCTAAGAGAAACAGTTCGTAATACCCTCATTATATGTTTTAAAAGTCGCATCACTTGTACATAGAATGAGACATCGTGTCAATGACTTTACGAAAACAAACAATTAGTTCAACTTCTAGTGGGTGATAACTAGGTATTCTCCACCAAACAAGTACCGCTGCAACGTACAATGTTGAAATAGTTTAATCTACGAGTGCAACTTCACGCTGCGAAATTCTCGTGAAATATTACTCGTCACAGAAATAATAATAATGCAATGCTAGCTGTAGTTTTCACCATCAGTCACATGGGTAGTTGTAGCAGAAAACAGTGCTAAGAAATTTAGATAGCGACAGACAACAGTTGCGGAATGCAACGAGAATCCAACCCAAATAATTGTAATACGGAGTTGTTATCGAGGTATAACACAGTTGATGGAAACCACCGACGAGCGAGGGATCGGGCTGGCACGCAGTTTGTGTACGCGACGGCAAGATGTGCGTAGGCTGGCATCCAGCATGACGCCAGAGGAGAGCTGCCAAGGTCACCGCCGCAAGGACGGACTACACACTGGACAGCCACTGCCATCTCCAGCGCAGGCTCACACAGCTAGGTAGCAACAAGCACTTCACGATACAATGAGTCGTCTACACGGCAGACAATGTACTGCTATTCCAACTGTTGCACTATAAAAACACTACAACCGGTGATTCCAGCCCTAAACACACTTTACGCCTTGATCCCAACAGCGCTGCGCTGCACAGAACAACACAATCCGACCGACACAATGGTTAGAACCAGATTAGGAGGATTGGTCAAAAACTTGTAGATGCAGTATATGGTATATCACGATGCCATTTGAAGACCGTGCAATATGAAATTTTTGAATAATTTTCTAACCTTCGCTCTCTACAGAGCATTCATATTGTATGCAGTACATATGGCTTGTTCGGATATGGATGTCGATGGTTGTTTTTGCACTCAGTCTCTACCGCCGGACATATGGGGCCGCACAACGTGATCGATCATGTGAAAACTCGGCCCATGTAACGTCCAGACCAATTCAAGAAGAACCATTCCTCGAGATGTGTTTGTAAGGTGTTGGATTGCTGTAGCTGACTGTGGTGTGTGGAGGCTGTTGACCGGCTGGCTGCAGTGACCCACTTGCGGTGGCCGGCGGGCGGGGTCGACGACCACCAGCCAGGTGAGGCACCCACCACAGCGCGCCGCCCAGCACCAGCAGCTAAATCTCATATACTAGCTTCACACTGGCCAATTTACCTATCACAAATATACTGCTCTTTACAGTGGAATAGATACTTCGTATAATCTACGAACAAGGATATGAGACTCCGGAACATATTTTTACCTACGTATTCTTCCTTTAGTTTCATTTAAGGTCTTATTAGTTAATCGGGAGCACACACACCCACATGTAAATGATAGAGAGATTTGTCTTTCTTTTTTAGCAGAAGACAACCTTGATATGTTGAACTAGAACACCGGTTCCAACTAACAGAGGGAGGATCAGAAATATTTATATGATTTTGATCAAATTTTGAACACTTGTTTTTAACTATTAAATATCGGCTTTAGAAATCTCATGTGACATAGAATGACAAAATTGATAATTTTCATTGATACACGTAAAGTCGGAAAGCCAATAGTTTTTTTAAAAAAAATCTGAATACTTTAAGTTCATTTTCCGCTGTTAGTTCTTAAAAGTTTAAAACAGTTTAAATCCACGGCTTTGATGTAGCTGTCAACGTTTACTTTATCTTCGCAAGTTTGGTTCAAGCGGTTGATTTTCGATTTTTTACAAGGTTGCTAATGTTTCTCAATTTTAAGCAATGATCTGTAAAAAGTGTATTATATTATTATTTTCAAGTGTAATGTGTATTCCTTAACAACTCATAGGTTTACAAAAACTGAAAACATTTCTGGGGTCAGTCAGCACTGTCTGTGATGACCACTTTTGCAGGGAGATGAGATGATAAATTTCTTTAGGAAGTTTAGGAATAACACATCACTTTTTAAACAAAGTAAGCAACCAGAAGATAGCTTGACGCAGTTAAAATTTTATTCTTCCGTGACTATTTAACAATCCATACCAATACTTGATTTTTTTTTAACTTATGGCTTTACGCCTCGTCGCGGCCATTAGGGGCCGGACGGGACTGGGGACAAGGAACGGGAAAGAATTCAGCCATGGCCTTTTGAAGGAAGCATCCCAGCATTCGCCTGGAGTGATTTGGAGAAACCATGGAAAACCCAAATCTAGATGCCCGGACGGGGATTCGATTCGGCGTCCTCCCGAATGCGAGGCCAGAGCGCTAACCGCTAGAGCGCGAAGATGATCGAGGGTAACGAACGTCAGTTTGGCCATAGTCTTCGAAAGGAATCATCCCAGCATTCCACTCGAGTAATTTCGCGAAATCGTGTAAAAGCGAAATTCGAATGGGGATCAGAACGGTGTCCTTCCGAATACCACGACAGAACGCTAACGCACCAGGTATGATTATAAGTTTTCATACACATGGTATGCTCTTCAATTAAGAAGGAAGCAAACCGGCGCTTCTGAAAATTAATAACTTTCCTTTCATGCACGTCGACAGCGGTAAACGCACATTTGGCGCAGATGGAATATTATTTGATGTTCGTGGCTCTGTAAATTATTTTGCTGTGTTTTTATTTTTATCACCAACTAAGTAAAATTGTCTTTTGTAAACTGTTGAAAAATACATTCGTTAAGATTATCGCCAAGTGTCAGATTTATTCCTGGTTTCACACTAATTAAAAGTGATATTTTACTGTGAAAAAAACAGTACCTCAATTAGAAATTATTTTGACCAAACGACAAATTAAAAAAAATATATATTAAATTTTAAGAAACAACCTCCAAGGACTAATGACACCATCAACTGAAACCGTATAAGGAGAAGTGGATTATTAGCAGCTGTGTAACTAAAAAAAAACACACCCAAAACTCTCGAAAACTTGGCTCCGACCACACATATTAATGAAATTACTCATTCATTCTCTACCGATTCCATCTGAAAGGACAGCACATTTATAACCTAAACACCGTTTTCTTGTTTCGAAATATACGTTGACTACTAATGTGCGGTTCTACAGGAGTAATCAAAATCGGTGAGTATTGCGAGATCCTCCCTCGCAAGTGTCTTATATCATCAACACAAGCGGCGTGCTACTCGCTATTAAATGGCGGTGTTACTAAATTTTACTTGCAGACTTTAATGTTAGTAATCTAACTCTTCAGAAAATGCGTCGTAGGCACTTTTCGGAGCAAGAAACGAGTTTTCACAACGAGATTACCTTAATAATCACTGTTTATTCTTTAAAACTAGTTCCTATATTCACAGATGTTCAGTTTCCAAAAGAAAAGAGCGAATTGTTTTGATTATAATTCATTATTTCTGTTAGACAAAAACGTTTCAACTGCTGGCAGGTCCACGGAGATAAAAATTTACCCAAAGCCTTTATTCCCTCATTGTTAACTTTCTAATCAGAAACAGCGTCGGCAAATGAATTTTCAGAAAATACTAGCCGCGCGCGTGCGTGTGTGTGTGTGTGTGTGTGTGTGTGTGTGTGTGTGTGTGTGTGTGTGTTTTGATCATGCCAAGGCAGGTAAAATAAGGAGATCCATCTGATAAATTTCGTTTTATTTTCTTTGAAAAGTTCACTACTAACAGTTGAGATATTTAGAATGACGTATCTGAGATGCCGCGTGTTATAACATCAGATCCTTCTGGCAACGTAGTTTCTGTGTAGGTTCGGATAATCTTAAATGACAGCGTCAGATTTTCATTTGCATATTCGCTAGAGAACAATCAAATGAATAGCATATACAGTTTCTGTATTCATTGGGTACTTAACTTACTGTGAGGGGAAAGTTTTAAATGCTGTCTTGCTCGGATGATCTCTGATACAATGTAGAGAGAGGAAATCAGACAGCTGCGAACCTGCCTGCTTCTAATTGGATTTACGCATCTCGTGCAGTAATTGGATTTGACATGCTCCAATTAATGCCAACAGGTAACAGCGTGCTGTTATTCAGTCCGTCAGTCAAATGCTGGCACAACTTATATTTATTTCTTCAGCATCTAGTCAAATCGATTAATCAGCCAACTCTTCACATGCGTCGAGAGTTTCTTCAACTTAGCGACGATTTACGCATTTTGCACGCGAGTAAAATCTTTGCGCTCGAGTCGACAGAACCGATAAATGATGCACGGAGGTAGCTGATAAACTTTGAGGTGCTTTACAACAATAACATACGCATGTTTGACCTCAAACAGTATTTTGCATATAGTAATGGTGTCCCGTTGTTTCTGTTAAATTCATCAACAGTTAGGCAAATATCCTTTCATGATCAGATTTTTTGGAAGTTATTTATCTTTGTTAAAAAGCCAGTTTTAAATAAATAACGATTTCCAGTTTGCCAGGTCTATTGGTTATTTGGCCTTAGAATCTACAACTGTTTTTGGTTCTGGGTATAAATTTCCTGCATACTACTAAGTCTGATTTTACATATAGTTTCTCCATAAAATGAAATGTAAGCACTTTGTTATTGTTGTAATAACTAGTAATATTCTAAACAAATTCCTCTCGTGACTAGTAAAGAAAATAACAAACGTAATTTCGACTTCCATAATTTAAAAAACAAAGTAACAGATTTCAAAATAGCCACATCCTCAATGTTAGGAAATGGTGATACACAAATGGTCTACAGAATTGTGCAGTTTACCTGGCACCTCGAAACTGCTTTCAATCGCAGTAATTTCTCTAATCAATACCTTAATTTAAACAATTCAAATTAACAATTTTACTGGTTAGTTCAACTAAAACACCGCAAATGTCAGACATCCGGGAAGAACCGTAGTATAATCTTGGAGCAAATCAAGCTCAAAGGAAGAGAGAATATCAGAGCCGAAACGAATGAAGCACGCTTGTCCTATGGTGGGAAGTTGGTGTGGCACTCAGCTGTGCGTAGTAAATGCGTGGATTGATACTGGAGTGTATGCTACACACATCATTATGTTTTATTTGGCGAAAGATAGACGTACAAAGGATTGACAGATTAAGTTTAATACTTCGTTCCTCATGATTTTTGGCTACTCACCATGTTCAAAATGTCACCGAAAAATGCTCTACCAAAATCACAGAATAGTGAAAATTCTAAGTAAAAGGCAACCCCAGAGACTTTCCTTAAATGATCAAGAAAATAGCGGAGTTGCTGGCAGAACTGTTTGGTGGTATTGAAGATTTCAGCAAATCAGGCGAATAGAGTCTGCAATTCCTACTTCAAGCAACAGATACACAAACAAAAGGATAATTACTTGTGGGGTACTTTTTGTCACATGAAGTTGCGTGACTAGAGTTTTTCTCCTTCGATAAACTAACAGAGCAGATGAAAATGATTTCAAGCCAGTTTCGTGAATAACCTTAGAAATAGCTAGTTTAACATCGCATACAATACAGCTGCACCTATGATCCGAACGACAACTGTTAACCGGTATTTTTAATGATAAGTAGAAACCACATAATTTCACAGATATTATATTTATATTGCCTTCCCAACTTATCCATTGGATGTTCCACCAGCAATAGATAGAAGAAAGTAATGCTGCACGAGATGGAACTGGTCGCAAGCCGGGAGTGCTGTGGGCGGTGTGGTTTTTACTTTCCGCTGGAGCAACACTTATGAGAGCGAATGTGATGTGGGCGGCGGCGAGCGGAGAGGAGGAGAGAGTCGGAGACGCGGTGAGGTCCCTCTCACAGTGCAGCCACTGACAGCTTTTTGGCAGGCAGCTACAGGAGCTATGTCAGTGTCTAGGGACTATCCACCTACATGACACTACAGCTCCCGCTCCTTCACTCTCTATAGCCCACACATACTTGAAATTATACCTCTCAACTGGCATATTTTCGCGTTCCGAGTTTCCCTACGACTGCTTCCAGCACAGTTGTTTCAATCGTGTGATTTTATCATTAATTTCTTTACTACCATGTAACAACGTATCAATTTGCCAATTTTGTACTTACGTCTTCATTAACGGCGTCACAATCGATTACATTGGGATAAATTTACGTGTTTTTGACTTATTTTAACTGAACGTTTTGTCAGAGGCATTTATTTAATTTCCACGTTAATCGATTACAACTGACCGAGGAGCAATAAAAATCTGGCCAGTTACGCTATTGTAAAATTTTCCGGCTTTCCCAGAATCGGAGAAAGACTTAAAATTGCACTAATTTCGAATTAGACGTTTGAAACTATTTGCCATGATTTGAAGACACTCTGGCTATTATCACTATCATGAAAAAGCTTAGACGAGGAAGATCCACACTTAAATTGTCAGCAACAGTGATAAGAAGTTACTTTTTTTCATTACGTTTCTAAGCATCGTCGAAATCAAGGTTATTAGTGGCGGTAAAGGACTTGGGGAGAAGAGCGGGAAAGAACTGAGATATAGACTTTTTTTAATTGCACCGTCCTGGCAATACCATAGATGTGATATGAGGAAACCATTGAAAATCCAAATCTGGACGGCTAGACGGAGATTTGAACCCGCGTCCACAGGGTGCTATGCAGAGTGCGGCCGATAGTATTTATAGTGACTGCGCAACGCACACGTATTTTTGTCGCAGCATGAATATTACTTGCAACCGTGGTAACTGAAATGCCAGAATATGTTGGAAGAACTTCGAGGAATGTCTCGTACGCGCTGCTAAGACTTCTTTTTCCTCCTAATTTACGGTGAGCCTTCTAAACTGCCTGAAAGATTGCTGCAAAATTAGCAAGGAAGCAGCTGTTCCATTTCTTATGACACATTTGACCTTTCTCATTATAAGGGTGGAAACAATTATTACTTGGAAGTCATGGTTGACTACTATGACCCGGACATGTCGCACGCCTTTACCACGTTGAAATTGCAGTAGTTCCCTCTGACGATTGGCTCTTAAAGTAGGGCCGTCGTTGGAGAAAATTCGGATAAGGGGGGCGGGGAAGGATGGAGACGCTGGCATTCCTATACTCGCTGCAGCTTCACAACACAACCTGTTAAATAACTTTCCAGTGTCCCAAATGCTGCAAGTTTGCAGTTAAGTAATAATTTTAATTACTTTTCTCTTTAATTTCTCACCCATTAGCAACACAGATACCTGCTGCGTGTAAAGGTAACGAAAGTTTAACTAACGAAGTCGCGTCTTTCCGGTTTATCAAACTCTGATTTTTTTAAAGCGAACTACCGCTGCTGACATACGACCACAAAAAGAATTTTTATGTCATACCATCATTCTTTGGAAGATGACATTTCAATACATATAATACCGAGTTCATAGCAACAGCAACAAACCAAAAAGCAAAGGGGATCAAAGAAAAGTTTAAGCTGGTCTAAAAACGCCAGCAATTTTGCAATTAGGTGGGGGTTTGTTTCATGAAACATGTAGCAGTGAATAAAACAGAACCTATATGTTTTCTCTGATCACACTACTGCATCAATGATTTACGCAGCGGTAGAAAATAAAAACAGAAAAGTTTTACTTTTCAGAGAAGAACTTTCAGTTATTGTAGCGTACGATTAGTTTCCATTCAACATTGCTCTGTGATCCCACGAGGCGATCAAACGCTATCTGGCGAACTAATACCGAGGCAATGTCCATTAACAAGTTTTAAATATTAATTCACGTCGTGCCTGCAAACATCACAGGCTTCATCAAACAACAGTGAACCGCCGCTGCGTATGCCCACGCTCGGTCGATACCGACACACACACTGCCCGCCGGACATAGCACCCCACACCCCCGCACAGCGCTAATGGCGGCGCCGAACAAGTGGCAATCCACTTCGCAGCTCGTTAATTCTGTCCGCCAAGTCACCCCACACAACGGACATTTTACACTCGTAACGACCAACCGACATCCAGCCAGCTGATACCGATAAGAGTTTATTGCGTTATATTTAAACGCACTGGAATATGAGATCGACTATGTGAACGAGTGCGTATTTAAAAACATGAAACTGTTCAAAAACGGTTCTTCAAGCAAGAAGCATAAAAAGAACTCCTTTCAAGAACGGTAGAAGCGGCAACTTCTCAGACACCGAAGAAAAACAGCATCATTGATTGTAGTGTTAACCTCCACTGAAGGCACAGTGTAATTATTAGGGTTCGGATCTTTATGACCAGGAAAATGTGCAGGCAAATATGACCTTAAAAATCGGTAAATATGACCTAAAAATGAAAAAAATATGACCAACGTGCTCAATTATACATCATTTATTTTATTTAGTAGTGTCGCTTTCATGTAGACAGTATAATTTACTTCCGTCCACTCACTGCACCATTGCTCTCTAAATTCCCTTAAGTAATTTCACACTTTCAGAAAATTTATTTTCGGCATGGCGATAGGTCCACTGACTGATCCACTGTAGATTTAACGATGACTGAGGATATTTCATTGAGATAACGCGGATCAACACAGGTATGCTTCTGTCGAGATTAAAAGGCGGGCGGAACATTACGTTTAGAGAGTGGCAATAATGTATAACTTTAATTACTGACTGGTGAATTCTGACCGCAGTGAAAATTAGTTTTGTTTTTCTCCGCCTCCTGTAATACAGAAGTACAGTTCTGTGAATAATTTCATCTACATCTACATATATACTCTGCAATTCACAAAATTGTGGCTGGCAGAGGGTGCTCAGCACCAAAGCTAATCTCTTTGCTGTGCATTCCAATCCCTAATGTTAGGAGGGAAAAAAGAATTCATATAAGAATCAGTGCGGCACCTTATTTCTCTAATCTTATCTTTCCTGTCATTCTGGCTCAAATAGGTTGGTGGACGAAGTATTTCACTACACTCGTGAGTGAAAGTCTGAGTACACATGTTTACCAATAAGTTTATACGAAACGTGCGTCGTCTATCTACCAGAGACTCCCAACCTAATCTACTAATCACTTCTGTGACGCTTTCATAAGGACTGTAGCAAGCGGTCACGAATCGAGCGGCTCTTCTCTGTACTTTCGATCAACCCCTTACGAAATGGATCCCAAATGGCACAACAATAGTCCAAATGTGGACGCACAAGAGATTTGTACGCTATCTCCTTTGTTTGTTCATTACAATTTTTCAATATTCGACCTATGAATCGCAGCCTAAAATTAGCTCTACCTACTACCGAATTAATCTGCAAGTCCCATTCCATGTTTCTTTGTACTGTTACTCCCAAATATTTCATAGAATCAACCATATCAATAACTGAATTGTGTAACTCGTATTTCTGAACAATTGGATTATTCTTGTTAGTTATGCTCATTGTCTTGCACTTTTTACAATTTAGCTTAAGTTGCCACTCAGCGCACCATGCCAAAATAATATCTAGATCACGTTGAATTTCTAATCAATCGGCCAAATTCCTTACTTCCCTATAAATAACCGCATCATCAGCAAACAATCTAAAAAGGCTTCTCGTCCATATCGCGTGAATTCCTGGAGCTATTAAAAAACTACCAGATTTTTTCTCAGAATATGACCACATGACCATAAATATTAACGAAATATGACCAATACATTGAAAATGATCTGAATATGCATTCATATGCTATTAAAATACATTTAAATACAATCAGAAACGTTGAATTAGTGTTTAATTCAGCATTACAGCTCAAAATAGGCAGGAGAAAAATATGACTTGTCCTAAAGTTTCGAACCCCTGTAATTATAGTACTGATGTTGATCCGTCGACCTAGTTAGGGTTAGGAAACACCTGTGCTTTATCTCTTAAAACTCCTAACTCGGCCACGCCAAATATACCACTACCGACCAATCATCCTTACCTCGGCTTGAGCGAAACGAAAGAACTACCCACCACTAGAAAGACAAGCGCACTCTGCCACCACAAGCGTCTTCACGGGAAAGCTGCGCCGTCACAAGTAGGTTGAAGACCCCAAGTCCCCGGCCGCGTAACATCAGTGTTTACGCACGCCCTCGTCCGAGGGAACTGAAGACAGTGTTGTGGGTACCTCGCGTCTAGGGTTCGATACACGCCCTGAGATGGCCTTGTACTCCGCTGTTCGAAACCATCGCAGATGGAACAAATGTGGGATATCGCAATAGAAAACTCGCCGCCGGCTTCTTCGCGTGGCGACTAACGTGATAGAGGTCACATGATCATAATCATCTAGGTTTCAGTCCATGTTACCTAACAAGCAGAGTTCTAGCAATTGTTTGTTGACAGACATTTTTGAAAAGAACACACGTTTCCGTCCGTCCTACAATATTTGAAAGATATCAGTAGAAGCATCCTCGAGGTAACCGAGTTGAAATCGAGGTTATGGTGCGACGTAGCAGCACAAAACTGCCTTGAGATTTATGTCATCATTTGCGTCCATCTTCAAAATCAATACACTATACGCAGAACTGAAATAATATAATACTGAGAGGAGGAAACTACTGCCAGTCATAAGACAAAGAAAGAACGGGATGGAACACTCGTTGAGGGGGGGGGGGGGGAGGGAGTGCTTGTTAAGAGACGCCTTGGGAGGAAGGAGGTACAAGATAATACGAGGCGCGTCCAGAAAGTAAGTTCCGTTTCAATTTATCTCCGCTGCAGCGCTGCGATTGCAGTTCCGCACATGTGTTGTAGACGATGTGTATCAAGGGGAAGAACGTCCGCCATTTGGAGATCGCTGTCAGTTACGTACGCTTGTTGTGCTGGTTTGAAATGTCGGCGTTGATTGAAAATCCCGCCGCCTGTGAAATCAGGTCTGTGATTCGGTTTCTGAATGCGAGGAAAGTGAAACCAAGTGAAATTTATCGGCAAATTTGCGATGTTTACGGACAAAATGCGATGAGTGATTCGATGGTGAGAAGATGGGTCCGACAGTTCAATGGCGGGCGTAGTGATGTGCACGATGAAGAACGAAGTGGGCGTCCACCTTTGGTTACAGAAGAACTGGCAAGACTTTCATCTGTTCTTACATCTCAAGTCTTTCCTTGGCGGTCATCACTTCACCAATGACGACGAGCTGAAAGAAACTGTTTCCAACTGGTTGAAGACACAGGCGGCAGATTTCTATGAAGAAGGTATACAAAACCTGGTGCCACGCTATGACAAATGCCTGCAAAATTTCGGCAGTTATGTGGAAAAGTAGTTTAAGAGTTGTAGAATTTTGTGCAACAAAAATTTCTTCTGTATCTGTGTACAATTTCATTTTATTACCAAACGGAACTTACTTTCTGGACGCGCCTCGTATTAAGGGAAACGGAAACTACATGGACATGAAGAGGACGGCAGAATAGATAATGAAAAGCAGCCACGTGCAAACCTCCCTAAGGGCAGAACATTAATGATGATGATTAGGAGGAGGAGGTAGATTCCGTCAGGTATAAACGCATGTATCTCCATTTGGACTCGGCAAATTTATCCAATACAAATGCTGAAACATATTGAAATTTTTATGCTTTTTTGTTTTAATTATCTCATAATTCCATTTTTTTATTGTTTTCTCGTTTATATTCAATCTGTCAAAGATATCTGCATATTCCTAATCTTTTTGGAATATCTATGATTCCGGAGAGATCTGTAGTCACTGGTTTGAAATTCGATCCCGGGAGAACACTAACGCTGATCATCTGTAGTGTTTCTGATCACAAATCTCATGACGAATGTTGTTTGTTTCTCGTTTGTGCCTGAAACAAGCCTATTTTGAAGAGTAGCATTATAAATTTAAAATATGCCACGAGTCGTTCACAAGTGATTCACTGAATTGAAGGAATGAACGTCATCGTCGACTACTATCTAAACACTGAAGACGAAGCAGAGCTACTGGAGAGTCTGATGGAGAAGCCGTGTAAGGCGCCGTGAATTATTCAGTAGCGCGCGAGTTGAGTCTGAAGGCTCTGGACGAGAGCTGTTGATGGCAACAGGTCCGTCCGGCTCGTCGAGCGAGCAGCAGCTATTACTTACAGCAAATCATCGTTTTCATACGATGCTAATCTGGTGAGTCGAGCACTGAAACCCCTTAAAAGAAACTTATTGTTTTTTGCCACTTTCTGTACACAGAGAGTACACTAATAGTTACCCAGCAAACTTCGTAGAATTTTAAGTTTATATTGAGCGATTTTATCTTTGATTTTACATACGTGAATACTGTCTATACAAATTATTTGAAGCAATTTTATGGAAAAGAAACGTAAATTGTGAGAAGAGCACTATGAATTTTTAGAATCCAGTTTTCTGACAGAGGCAGCAACTTTTTTGTTCTAACAAACAGAAACTAAGCACTAGGCACAATCCTCTGGATCGGTTACAAAGGCAGAAAGCAATAGTAACTTTGTAATTACATCGGTTTTATGTATATATATAATTTTTTTTGTCGTCATATGGAAACTTGATCTGTACAGAACTGCATAGATTTTTTTAAATATCGCTAATACTTTCATAGTTTAAAAATTGCTACAATTTTTTAAGATGGAATATTTAAGCGTTTCATCAACGTCAAAACATACGATGAATTATGTTATTTCAGTATGGAGAAATATTTCTCAATTAAGCGCCCCTTATCTTTGAATGCACCGCTCTGAGAGATTATACTGAAACCTGAAGAGTTTTAATACGAGGGTGAAAGTATGGAATTCAAAATATTCTTCCTTTCCGTATTCTTGTCGGAAAACGTTAGTTCCAAATTCGTCCCACTCAGAAATTGCTACTTGTAACCGAGATATAGATGAATCACAAAAACAGCAACGACAGGTGAGCTGGCCACGTGAGCTGGCAGAGCCTTAGTAACTGTACCACCCAGCGAGGTTACTGTTGTAACGTGACCACCCCCGGTACCGTTGTGTTAATTACGGGAGGCTGACCACTGTGTTGCACCCTAATTGAGTCGCTCTCCTTAGCTACACGAGCGTTAACGGGCTTCCTGTGCAGGACAGGAAGTGCAGTCCTTTCAAGTGGTAGCTGCCGTCACACAACATACCCACCAGAAACATACGCGCAATAGACATACGCGACGTTTCCACCACCAACTGAACAGTTGATGTATTATGCCGCGAAACAAATCTGTGCAATCTTACGTATTATGACCAATGTTTAGACAGATCCGATGACAGCATTTCATCCCGTTTTAGTATTGCTGGACTGTTTAACGCGAATGCAGGAATGAACCTGTAGAATCCTTGAAGATTTTTTTTTCCCCTACTGCTTTACGCCTCGTCGACGGCTAAGGTCATTAGAGGCGGGATGGGACTGGGGACAAGGAACGGGAAGGAATTTGGCCATGGTCTTTTCTTTGAAGGAAGCATCCTGGCATTCGCCTGGAGTGATTTGGGGAAACCATGGCATACCCAAATCTGGATGCCCGGGCGGGGATTCGAACCGACGTCCTCCCGAATGCGAGGCCAGAACGTTAACCGTTCACCCACCACTCTCAGTAATCCTTGAAGACAGTTGATGGATTATTTTACCCTGTAGTATTTTTTTTAATTCTATCTCCTTTCGTCGAGCTTGATATCAAACTTACATGTATGAATATTCATACACAGTAATTACTGTAATATTTATCCCTACAAAAATAAATGATTTACTCTGAAATGAGACAGAAAGACATAAAACCTGATATTTTTGCTTTTGATTTCAAAGAGCAGGCAGAGCTAGAGGTTTTCTAGTGCTATGGAAATGAATAAATGAGACGGTTTCAAAACTATGAGACTTACTATTCCTGCGGCGGTACATGATGTGCTGGAGCGCCCTACCACCGGTTTATGCTGGACACCTTCACACGAAAGCGTTAATTTTTTAGACTGCCAGTCCCTGACTCAGTAAAAGCAACGAGCGCAAATTGGATACTGATTTTCTGCTAAATGATGGAACCGCGTCCATCCTTGGCATATGATTTTACACAACAGGGCTTGGTTCACCTACTCACCTCACAGGATTGGTGGCTGCTCCGCAGGCTATGATAGATGAAGAGTTCGATCTAAATGACTGTATTTAAAGGAATTTCTTTTTTGAAGGTAAAGATGACCAACTGCTACTATTACGGCCTGCTACCTCCACGTGGTGCGTGTAACAGTTTCCTCGTCAGAGAACATATAGGATGAACAGTAAACTGTGATCTCACAGTAAGCTAGTAGATACATTAGGTATTTATCTTGCGACATCAACAGCAGCAACCCCCTAGAAACTAAACAATTTACTAAACCACTTTTCAAATTCCTCCTTGTATAAAAGAATTTGCAAGGGTACATTTAAGTTTTCAACGACTGGCAACTTTTTGGTGACGGAAATGAAGTGTAAAATAATTACATGTAAAATAATACCACCTTAAAGGGTAAATTTTACGCAACGCTATCAGCAGAACGAAAGTTGCACTAATGTGTTAAATAGTTTAAAAAACAAGCTCAGACTTCTCTGTGTGTGTCTAAATGACTGATGTTATCACTTCTTTGGATAATTTTCAGATACTAAATCCAGTTATTCACTTCCTAATACTTTGAATCCTGAAGTTGTTCGTTTCATAATATGCTTGTCGGTTCTTCAGCGAGAATGTACAGAATCTAAAATGACGCACCACATAAGTTTAGCATCATCTTTAGTGTTCCACAGTTGGATCTATTAGCCGAGTTCCTCATTGCCTTTACAGTAGCGAATGTGGGACAATGTTTTTATGCAACGGTTGGTTTTTGCAGATCACAGTCTTTGCGGAGGCTCGGAGCTGAAGGGAATAACCTTAAAATCCGTTTAGCCTCGTGACAGGCGTTATGTCAGACCGAGACTATTCGAGTAACTTGTGGTCTGGGATTCCGTTAGCCGCTGGCCACTTTCTCCTCGGATGCCTACGGAGGCCGCGTTCCTACACACTATTCCAGTCCGCGTGTACACAGACAAGTCTTGCGACATCAGCAGCAGCAAACATCTAGACATATCATATTAAGAAAGTCGTGACTTTTTTCCATCCACTTTATGAAGTGAAACTTCTCTAGCAACGTTAGAAGCAAAGCCAAAGAGGAACTGATTAGGTTTCACCTACATCAGATGCTTTCCTAACGGCGTCTATCGGTTCTAAAATTATCGTGTATCAAGTGTTCTAACCTGATGAATGGTACGTATAAGAATAGCAACGTAAAAGAAACAGACTGCTTGAAACTTATCGCAGCGAGCGAACGGAGGTCTGGTTCATATATTTTGAGTATTAGTTTACAAAATTTGAGGAATAAAAGTTTGTGTAAGTATCGGAAAAATTTAACAACTGTTGAAATGGAACGGTGTAGAACTGTAGTCCGCAAAAATCCCTTTGACCGTAAGTATGTCGTAGCCTTCGGTACCTGTTACTGATCTGAATGCTAATCACTAAACAATAAGAATTTCTATAAACAAGTGTGCAAACGATACCAACAAAAATCTATAACTAACTAAATAATAATTTTAAGCACTTGAAAATTAGTGAATTAAAAATTAATTTATATATGCATTGTGATTCTAATCAAACACATTCTGATTCAGTTTAGCCGACGTTTAACACTTCACACACGCCTTTATTTCGTTTTAAAAATAACAGCATTTAAACAATTTTCTCTTCTAATTAGCAGGTACAATGTAATATCCCAAGATTTGATAGTTTCCTTTTTTAAGCATCAGAGTCTTAATAGAATTAGGCACATGAGACAGTAATATAGATATTACAGTGACGTACGTGACTGTCCTGCAGGTCCTCTATAGTCACCGAATGAAAGTAAACAAGTAGAACCATAGTGTCTACACAGAAGGGAACACGCCGTAGCATTGCACAACCTTTTTTATTTCAAGCCATCGCATATACCCCTTACACATTATGCTTTTAAGACGAGTCAGATCAGAATAGATTAAATGAACCCTACCAAGAGGCTGGACTGCAACCGTGATCCGTCGACTTTGAAATTACTTTATTTCTCATATGGCTTTACCC
Source organism: Vandiemenella viatica (assembly GCA_031002005.1). Classification (NCBI taxonomy): domain Eukaryota; kingdom Metazoa; phylum Arthropoda; class Insecta; order Orthoptera; family Morabidae; genus Vandiemenella; species Vandiemenella viatica. Next base: position 275,089,211 of record JARYHS010008074.1, on the reverse strand, counting down.
CTCATCGACGTTGAGGTCTTTAGAGTTTGGAGAAGACTTGATGCAAGGAACGGGAAGGAATTCGGCTATAGCCTTTCTGGAGGAAACATCCCTGAATTCGCTTAGAGCGATTTCGGTAAATCATGGAGAACCGAAATCTGTATGGCCAGACGGGGATTCAAACCGGCGTCCACCCGAAAGCAAGGCCATAGCGTTAACGCTCAATCTGCACGCTCTGTGTGCTATTACAAAAACAGAGCGCTTCCACTAAGTCAAAGCAGTCCCCCCCCCCCCCTGTTTAAAGTGTGTTCCAGTACCCTTAGTTTTAACCTAGTATACAAGGAAATTAATGAGAGAGTGGTTTGAAGAGTTATATGCTGTTAGGGCCCCTCTGGAATCTGATGGTTATGACAGACTCACATGCCCGCTAAACAGCGGATAATCTGCAGCTCCGCCACAACACAAAGGCGGCCTGTTCCGCCGGGGGTGTTTCCTTGAGAGCTCCGCAGACAGAAGGCTTTGCTGGTAGCATATTTCTTGAGCGCAATAATAATGGAGTCCCGTCTCCCGTACCTCAAACCTAAGTGAATTAAATTAGGAATTGTTGGCTGAGCAGGTTACCGGTTCCATTCCTGCTCGGGGCACCAACCATTTTCAGAAATCAATGCAGATACCGTTGCTCCAATAGGCATTGGCAGGATTCCTCCATAGCCCTTTCCCGCTTTTAATAACCTCGACGCACACGAGGAGTAAAGCACTAAGAAAAAATCCTCCATAACGGATTTGCTCGACTTCTTACCGTTTGTTAACAGAGTCTGTAACGCTCTATTTAACAAACTTAATGTTGCTTTAATTTAAGATTCTTGCGCCATCTTGTCCTTCCAATCAGCGATGCGTCATAACTCAGCCGTTAGGCGACTTCGAAAAATCATCACGCATTACAAATACTGATTCAATGTAAAAAGAAGAAAGTGAAACCAACTTCGCACCCAAAAAATACTAATATCTTATTTTCAGCAATAATGGAGTAGGAAGAAGTGCCATGAGGTGATATTTATATGCAATTTAAGATAAACTAAACCCATCACTCACCAATGAAGAGAGGGGGGCAGCAACAAAAAACACACACGCACACTCCACAAACAAAAAGAACAGTATATCTGGCCATGTTGTTTTTCGAGAAAATAGAAATATGTGACTGAACTCGTGCAAGCCACATGTAGAACGGTTTTGACAGTTGGAGGTAATACGGGAGCGACATTAATTTCTTTATCGAAATTAATATTTCCAATGAAAATAAGAAAAATGGACATGTAAAATGGATTTTTTTTAGAAAATAAAGGAAAAAAAAATAATTAACCAAATATATATTAAATACATAGCCTGTATTTCAACTACAGAGCAACGCATTACTCACGACCACTGCCAGGAGCGCTGTGTCACAGAAAAATTAGGTTCCAGATTTTGTGGAGAAATTATGATTAGGTCGTCATTAAAGGTAAATGTTTTCCTGCACAGCCTTAACACGTCAGGCTGACAGATGTCTGCTGCCGACCCGTATTGTCAGAATCTCTGTGGTGTGTGTAAACAGCGTCTTATTAGTTGCAGTCCCTAATCTAATTAAACCGCCTTGTGTGGCATCTGCAGACATGGCTTTCCCTTCCACGCGATTAAAAGCAATGAAGTTCGAACGGGTGCTTTATTTTACGGTGCACGATTCGCCCTTGTCATAGAATAAGCCCCTTCCCTTTTGAGCTTTTGTAACATCCTGCAGAGAGATAAGGTCATTCAGATTCAAGATTCGAGACGATACTTACTAACGGCGGAAAGTTTGTTGTAGCTTGCATCATGATATTTCTTTGGGACATTCACCTATGCCCACATCTTACGGTGCGCATGTTACCCGTGAGATTTAAACCTGCAGTGTTCGTACATTATGATTGTGAATGCTTTCCACAGTATCAATGACAGGTTAAGAGCTCTCGTTTTCTCTAATAAGCTAATACACAAATTACTGTTTCTCGGATTGAGTATAGATGTGTAGTAACCATTTTAAAGTAAGATTGTAGGGGAAGTACTGTGTGTCATATGAGACATACAGTCAACCTCTACTGTGGAGGTTCCTACTAATAACAACGCTGACAGAGAGAGGGGGTGACTAATTGTGCAGATGGTTGTTCTTGTGGGAACTGATTCTGTTTTGAAAGTCCTGGGTAATGATTTAAAGAAGATAAGCAAGTTAGCTTCGAATTCACGCGCTAAAAAGAAAAAAAAAATCAGACGTCTCTGGTAATATTTTCGTCACTGTTGAGGCTTGAGAAGTAAAGTAACATCACAAACTCTCCTTGGTGAAGATTACAAATTAAGCTTTATGCCCGCTATATTCTGTGGTATTACAGGCGCAGGTAATTTCAGAACACAGTCTAAATGTGCTATAATCACGACATCCACTTCAATGAAATGCGTTGTGCAGGGGAACTGAACGTGAACTCAATGGCTCTGCAACCTCCGGCGAAAGGTTACACTGGCTGCCACCACTGCTTGGATAGCCAAAAACTTTCATGTTTATTTTATTTTATTGGCACAGGAATCGTAAATGTGACGGCAGCTAAAAAGAAATTGTTGAGGAAGTAACTGCACACAAATAGGAAGGGCAAAAATAAATTATAACGAAAAACAGATCTATGCAACGTTCATTTAAATTTGCATGTTCCTATTTGTTTATTTGCATCTATTAAATGCATAAATTCCTGTAAGGAGCAGAGCAGCTGAGGTTAACGATCTATTCTCTACAGCAGTTACTAGAAACTGATCACAAAAAAATTGACAAGATAAAAACAGTAAAGATTAATAAAAGACAACAATGTTTACATGAAATGTAAGAAATCGCCAATTATATCAAATAAATAGTTTTTTTTTAATCGTGCTTTCCTTATAAACTTTTTTGTAACAAAAATTTTCATCATTTTTGACAGGCTTTGTGGACGTAATTTCAAGTAGCACAAAAACGAAGAGCACAGATAAAAAACAATATAATACCAGGCAGAGATGAGACGCTTATATTCTCACCGCGAGTCTGCTTTAATCACTGTGTATTCTGTTTAGCTCCCATTCCCCGTTGTGGAATAAGTAGTGGAAAAACAAAGGGTAGAGCGAGAATTTACTATGCAGAAAGGCATTTTTTTATCATAACTTATGAGATGGTTTGTAGTATGCACTTTAAAGAAATTTTAAGTAGCCCTAGTGTCGGTATAAATCAATAATAGCACTCGAAACTATCGTGACCCCTGTTACTGGGCTTGGGATCTATTTGGAGCTATATAAATTACTAGTGCTCTTCAATGAAGAGATCACAGTCGGATTTGTGAATCAGAGGATATTTCCTTTAAATTAAATATACGACAGTTTTGTTTCTGAATATGGAATTTGGCCGATTAAGTCACACAGCCAGCTCAAATATATTTAGTTTATATTATATGTCTGGATTATTTCAATGTGTTTGTGACTCAGATTGAGGAACACCACTGGACAAACAATGCCATGCCACCCATGCCCTTACCCGGACTCAAACCAGACCCTCCTCACGCGGAGATACAGCGAGAGCCCTCATGCTAATGAGGCTGCCATGCGGATCGTCCATTCAGCCTGCCTGAAATGAGAGAATCAAGATTCGATCTGTAAAGAGGACGGGAGCCTAAACCTGACCACGTAACCTCTGTATTACAGTTGAAACACTGAAAGCGAATTTAAGCTATACCTCCGGAAGTCGCAAATTTCGGATCTTAATGTCTAGTAGAAAGGTTAATATAGCCCCAGTACTTCATTAAAATCAAATTTCTAATCTCGAATTGCGTATATCATGCGGTGTGTGTATACTACAGAAACAAAATGATCGCAAATGCTTAAGAAAGAAGCAGAATCCACAGTAACAGAAAATTTCTTACTAATATTATCTGCATAGCAAAAGTCGGATTGATATTAATTTTTCTTCGTTATTACAACCGAATATGCTCTGTCTAGGTATATTTACGATGACTAATATCGCTTGAATCAAAATAAGGTTCGCAACTTTAACACACTGACTCGGATATACTGCTGCTTGAATTAGCAACTGCCCTAATTATTAATATCTGCAACTCGCGGCAGCAATTTTGAACATAACTTTACTTAAAATTAATATATGCTGCGCGCTATCTTGTAGAACTGGATTTAATCTGAAACGGTAGATCCAACACTACTGCCGGTACAACATTGTAAAATTGCGTCAGAGTTTTATACAGATATTAATCATCTTGTTATGGTTCTAAATAATTTCAGTAATGTTCACGAATAATGCATCAATCAGTTTTAAATTTTCTGTGTGTGAATTAGGGTTCAAGTTGATTTTGTATGAATATTCACGCTGTAGAAAATTCCCTTTTAATTAACTTTTTTGTTTTTTTATTCTGATCATCTCCTCGAACATAAATTTCCTTATTAAGGAGCCAGGCACACAAAGTCTGCAACTTTAACACCAACTCGCGTCGAAGTTCTGAACTTTCGAACTCAAATCTTGAGGCTCGGGAACTTTATCACAGCGGAAGTTTTGGCCCATTCTATGAAATCAGTCATGAGCGATAAAGCAGCATAAAACTAATGTTTTAGTTTGTACAATCGGATTTAGCTTGAAGGTATTATGACAAGCGCAAATACGAGCATTAAGTTAAATTATCCGTGTTGTGTCAAAACTATACTGTTACAACAGATTTTTGTTTCGGAATTTAAAATGCATCTAAAACAGTAATATTTCATTCAAGTTTGTTCCTTGTAACACAGAAACCAACAATTCAAAAACATATTAATACTTTATTTATCTAGCTTTCCCATTACCTGCAGCTAAGTTTATGACGGAAGTTATGTTTTATGAGTTTTTCAGTTCTTCGTAATAATAGAATCGAGTGATATCCACGATTGAGAGAAAAATAATACGCCTTAAACATTTCGCGGAGGATCACTTTCTCCTTTAATTGTGATTTTCTTAATTTTTTTGCATGTAGTTCGGTGTTAAACAGTTTCTGGTACAGATAAAACTATATTAACCACGAAAATCGGTATATTTTATTGTTGTTAAAGAGAAAACAGCAAGATTGACCCCTATCAGAAAGACCACTTTGCATTTATGAGACATGAACAAACGAAGCAAACCTGGCTTTAAGAATATTAGTTGTAAAACAGATTAAGAAAATAAAATCCAACTTTTTTACTTTAGAGGATCTGGAGAAGTTCGAACCCACTACAGCAGCGGTTCGAAGTAGCATGGATTCTACAAGTCCTTGGTAGGCTTCCAGAGCTATCAGACATCAGATTTCTACGCACAGGTCACGAAATACCCTTAAATTAGGGGCCAGCGGTTTGTGGGCGGGCGCCTAGGAACGACCATCTCGGAAATGGAGAGGCTGGTCAGCTGTTCGCGTGCTACTGTAGGGAGCATCTATGGAAAGTGTTTGAAGGATGGTGAAACCACGAGTAGGTGACAATGTGGTGGCCACCCACGTCACATCACATCGCAGAACGTGGTGGAAGGAGGATTTCCCGCTCTATAAAGCAGGATAGTAGGAGATCTGTGGCAGAATCGCGATTCTTGTGCTCTGAAACACTTCTAGAAGTACCGGAATTGTACTCTTCCGTCAGATCTGTCCTGCTTTACAGAGCGGTCAAGCCTCCGACCTCCACGTTGTGTGATGTGGCGTGGGCATCCACCACATTGTCGCCTACTCCTGATTTCACCGTCCATCAAACACTTTCCACAGATCCTCACTACATTAGCAGGCGAATAGCCGACCAGCCTCTCCATTTCCGAAATGTTCGTTTCCAAGCGCCGAGCCCACAAACCATTGGCCCGTAATTTAAGGGAATTTCGTGACCTGTGCGTAGAAATCTGGTGTCAGATACCTCTAGAAGCCTACCAAGGTCTTTCAGAATCCATGCTACGCCGAACAGCTACTGTATTGCGTTCGAAAGGTTCACCAGTAAGCTAGTAAGTAGGTGGTCATAATGTTTTGGCTGATCAGTGTATTTCATGCTTTAGTAAAATAAACTATGGTTTATGTGAGGGATGGAATAAAAGTACTAATAAGGCTGAATGAACAATTCGATGCAATGCTACAGTTTACAGACGACATTTCTGTAAATACAGAGACAAGAGAAGATCTAGAAATAAGTCTTATCGTGTTGGAGAAAATTCTCATGACCATTACGGTTAAAAAAGAAAAAAAAAAAACAGACTTGAAAAATAGGTGAAGCTGTGCGTTAGGGGGATGGAAATGAGGCAACGTGTAGTTGAGAAATTCGAATCTCATGTACTGTAAAAAAATGTTTAAATTGCCATAGTTGGAGGACAAGTTAACCAGAAATAACGGAGGTAACAAAGATATAATTGGCCAAATCAATAAAGCTAGAAATATCTAACTTCATGAACTTAATTCTGAATAGGCCTAACTCAGTTTAAACGTTTAAAAAAGACCGAGTTAGTAGCCTCACTTTATATGGATGAGAGACGATGCTGAAGAGAAAAGGTGACGTGTAGCTCAGAAAATCTGACCATATCTTTGAATCAGAAAGATAGCAGGAAGGACAAAGTTATAAATCAAGTTTTTATGAGAGCTAGTCAACCACGGAGCCTGTGCCACCACAATCAGATAAGAGAACGTCTGATTGGCCAATTACTACGACATAAACTCCTGACAGCTATAATGTAACGTGCCTTTGAATGCCAAAAACGAAGAGAAGGCCGCGCCCGGCAAATTTCAATCAGATTATGTCAGACATAATCCTGCAGTAAACTGAAGAGGAAGACATAGAGAAAAATGTGAAACTGCTGCAAACTAGACATTAGGTTCATAAATGAAGAAAAAGAGAAAAAATAATAGAATGTGGAATCCAAAATCAAATTGGAAATGAGTAATCCTAGATCTCTAGGGTTTCACATTCAAGGCGTTTAGTAACATGACCTGGCACTCAGTAACTCACAATCCCCCGTTCGTATCCCGGTCTGTGCTGGAATCTTAACGTTCCCTTCAACTGACATCCACTCCTGATAAAACTTTGTAATGTTCATGTAAAGTTGTCAGGTTGCTCCGTAGTTCGGACGCCGGTATAATTAACAGTTTAAGCCACTCCAATAGTCGGACGGACTACAAATAGTCTCTTGCGCTTCAAGAACCATTATGGGCTTGATAAAAAATTACGCCATTCCTGTTTGTTCATTTTAGGACTACGACTCCAGAAAAGCGTTATGCTTTACGAGTGGGCAAACACAAAGCAGCAATTAAAATAAAATAAACAAACATACTTTACATCAGTTTAAAGTAAGAAAGTTTATATTCAGCTAAGATCTTTTCAGATTCATAGACTGGCTTGATGATTCTCGTGAACAGCGAGTGAATGTATAATTAAGAAGTCTTTCTCGGCGTTGACAATACAAGTAATGCTCTCGGGTGACTAGCCGAGTTATAGAAGTGTCATAATAATCACACAATATTTCGGCACTCTGAATCGTTGGCGCCATCTTCACCGGAAGATGGCGCCAACGATTCAGAGTGCCGAAATATTGTGTGATTATTATGACACTTCTATAACTCGGCTAGTCACCCGAGAGCATTACTTGTATTGTAGCGAGTGAATGTGTTTTCCGTTGTACAGACGCACAGCAGTCCACAGTCTAGTATACTGTAACCGCAAAGCCACACGCACACGAAACCTGACGCTTAGCTCTAACGTCTGCAGAGTGAGGCGCAGTCGTTAATACTCGAATTGCATCTTACTGAAGATAAGTAAATCGTGTTAACAACAAATAACAGAGCACAGCGAATGCAAGTTCGCCAACTGCCCGCGATACGTTTCCTATGGCAATATAGACCGAGACACACAACCACACGAATAAATATGAAATCACTTTTTATACATATGCCGATATTTACAAAACGATCGGTTCTTCCAGTTGTGTAATGTACAATTTATAAGCCGCTTTAGTCATTGGAATTATTGTAATATTAACATAAAAAAGTTATTGTTTCGGGTATACATCATTACAGAAATCCGGACGACTTGAGTGTTTAGTATTAAGAGGTCCTGGTTTGAAAATATTTCAGAGTTAGATATGGATAGCTGTTCATTTCATCTGATCCCCTACTTCCCCCCTATTCCTTCGTAATAACAGGTCTAAAAGCAAACTACAATCTGCCCCCAAAATGCAGTTCCACTAATACAGTTCATAATTCTAAATCAAAGAGGGATTTCTACCAACCGCAAGTGTTGAACGATAATGGTTTGTATAGAAGACCCTCGGGAGCGCTGTAGTTCAAGTGGAAGTTTCAACACATGATGGGGTTCAGCGCTAAAGGAACAAAGTTATACTGGAAGCAAACGTTTTACGCCTCAAACGGGTGTTTTCAAAACAATACAACATGCGTAGGCACTACAAATGTATTGACAGCAATATTATTAATCGTGGCATTCATAAACATGACGGACATTGTAAATGAAAGTCGCAAATGGGAAGAAAATTTGTAAGATATCTCTTTGTATAAACCTTTTGCATTTCTAAGTTAGGACGCGGTTTAACAGGTGGTACGTCAACTCCCTGCTGTTTCTCGTTTTATTTGAACGTGCTGAAAGTTTCTGGCTGTACGAGTGCCGAAATCTTCTGAACGATGTTCGCTTCATTTCGGTCGGAGCGACCGCACTTTTCGGGTCTATAAAGGGACCGCCCCCCTCGTACTAGGACGGCAACTTGAGACCGAAAGCTGAATAATTCATCGCGACTCACAAAAGCGACAGCGGGGCAGGCCGGAGACGCCACAGGCCAAGGTAACTCGCCGCAGCCCCCCCCCCCCCCTCAATCTACATACTGCACCACCCACCAGGTATCACGGTATCATTATGTACACACTTTATCATTATTCTTGGCCGCCGCTGAAAAATTCTATCACTCTTATCTTGCACAATCCTACATCAATGTCATCCCAGGAAACAGTAACGCAACACTGACGAGCCAGTATTGCGTTACTGTTCCTTACGATGACGTTGATGTAGGATTGTGCAATGTAAGAGAGATATATTTTTTCAGCGGCGGCCAAGAATAATGATAAAGTGTGTACATATTTCTAAAAGGTGTTTTTTGCGACGAGACATCTTTCTTCCTTTGCACTCAAACAAAATCGATAAATGAGGTATCATTTTAAAGATTAAGTTCTCCTCTTTGATAGTTTCATTAATTAAGAAAAGATTTTTTTCGGAATTCAATCCCTAACCGACAAAGTTATGAACAATCTAGGTTACAGGTATGCAATAGTTGAGAGCCAAGTTGCTAGGCTTAGGTGGCGTCAATAAGGAGTGCTCGCATTACCACATATCACACAGATATTCATAAAATGTGGCTGTTATCTAGAGTTAGGAGCTTTTCGGATATTTTTTGTATCTGTTAGGGAAACATTTATTTATAGTTCTATGTATCTACTTCAGTTGACTATATTGCTACGAATGGGCTGATTCTCCTTTCATCCTACTACAAACCATCAACCTATCTGTTCATCGAATATCATTCGCGAAATTTTTGCACGTTGTGACATTTATATCTAATCTCTTTGTACAGTATTTTTTTCTACTTAGTAAATAACTAAGTTTGTAATAAATAAGTGTGTTTAACAATGTTCCGAGTACAATTAGTGCAATTAATTGTAATGAAATGTAAATAGGGTTCCACAGATGGTAGAGTGTGTCGAACGGGGTAGTAATAGCATCTTATTTTGTAAGTCGAGTAATAATTCATCTTTGGTCAAGAGAGAAGGTCGTGCTCGCGAGCTGGCGCAGGAAGGGTCGTGTGAGAGCTCCGCGAATGGTTGTTAAGAGTGTAATCTGAAAATGTTATGTGGGATAATTTATATTGCATGTAAAGTTGAAATTGATATTTAGAAAGTATTAAACTGAACATGCGTACTAATTGAACAGCGTGTTTTGATTTCTTGAAGTTATTTCAAGAAATACTAAATATCGTGGGCATGTCTATTAATTGTCGGTCATTAAAAATAAGAGCTGTTCGGCTTGCAGTGTTAGAGGTGGACAGAGGGCCAGCCACCCACAACATGTCGAAGATAATGGGCAGCTAGCATTTGGCTCAACATGTCAGGATAAAGGTGAGGCTGGAGAGTCGCAATTGGCTACCACTGTCAGCATTAATTAGTGATGTTAGCAACTCACAGCGTCCACGAAGTTGTTAACAATAATTTCGTGTGGACTTGATTACTAGTTCCGAATAGTAACGCTTTCCACCTATGCCGTGGTTTCATTTAATCCTATAATGCTACCACAGGAGCAACACCTTCAGTTTTATTTGCACTACGACCATTCTAGCACACTTTGCATATTAAGACCAAGATCGGTTAAAGGAGAAAATGTTTCAGTGCACGTAATACTGTAATAACGTTTCGATCATAAATCAGAATAACTAGTAGTATTTAGAAATCCAAATGCAGTGAGAATTTCAGTGTTAATATCGCAGTGTGACTGAGCATACTGGATCGGCAGGATCGACTCTTAGTCCCGACTGTGGTTTTAAAAGGTTTTCCGCAGTCACCACGGCGAATGCCGTGACGGTTCTCAATCACATTACACAAACAAAACACAAAACATAGCACAGTAGTGCACGTTTCGCAGACATATTGCAACAAAACGTACCTCACCGGGATGCCTCAGGCTCATCGACAAGCAGGCCAATCCAAAACAAGTCACATCTCAAAAACAACGACCCTGCAACAGAGGTATAGGTGCGTTCCACAGACCTCGTATGAACACCGCTGTTTGCAGAACTTCAGTGTGAACGCGACAATTCTCTCCATCAACGAGAGGCACAATTTCCGCATTCTCCCTGGCAGATTTACAGCCGCTGGCGATCTGCACTTACGATCAAACCTTCAGAGAGAAAGTTACCTACTGGAGGGAATTTAGTAACAGAGATGTTGTTAGCAACCCTAACTTCGCAGCTGTTTTGGTTATAAATCTGAGGCAAAGCGCTTGGTGTGGGTGGTGAGGGGGTGAGAGGAGAGAGGGAGCAGGGGAGGATATTCAAATTAGTATTAGCGGGCGGCTTATTAATGCAGAAGTTTGTTTAGCGGGGATACTATCTATATATAAACAAGTGAGCGTTTGCAGGGATCGCAGTAGTTTTATTTCTAACTTACCACCGTAGAACGCATATGCACAGAGAGACATTTTTTGTAATTCCTTTTTATATTTAACCTAATTGGAAGTTACTTAGTTTTCTCACTCAGTGCGTTTAATGTTTTCCCTCACTCTTACTCCTGTTTTGTATCCTACTGAAGCATACATCTTTATAAGTAGTAACGGCAAGTAATACATTGTAACTGTGTAAATGTCTATAATACTTGGTTTTGGGGTATTTTTAGTTAATAGGGTTTAGAAATTTTGAAACCAGACTATTATGTGTTGAATTTAATAAATAGTTATTTTTATTTCCTGCGAAATGATTTGACAGCGAATGGCATTTACCATAAAAAAACAGACAATTTGTGTTTGCCATAGCCTCTATTTGCGCTGCATGTCAGGTTTAAAAAATTTCGCGGAAAGTGTATTTAACAGACATTAGTTTAACGAAAGCGAGCATCAAACCGAACGTGGTGGATGAGTGGGAGGACGCTGGTTCGGATATCATCCGGCCATCCAGATTTGGGTTTTCCACGATTTCCCAAATCACTCCAGGTACCGGGATGGTTCTTTTTAAAATACCATGGCCGAATTCCTTCCTATTCCTTGCCCCCATTTCTTTCTCGCCTCTAATTACCTCGCTGTCGACGGGGCGGAAAGTCACGAGCAAAAAAGCATCACCTTCAGCAACGATTTCGCTGGTAAGCTATCTACCCGAGGATTATAACTGCGTAATCTATATCATACCCGGTTACTTTTCAAGCAGATATGACTTTTAATTTCCGTGTTACTCAGATAACAGGGAAACTGAATACAAGCAACAAGAACTCGCCGTTCTCATTTCTGGAAAAAAATTTTTAACACGTTGCTATAGGAATGAAAATAAAATTCTCCCAACACTGTTTTGTTTCCACTGTGGTAACTTTATACTATTTCACACTATCAGTGTCTTCCCAGTGCTTTTGCCTTAACTGCACTGGTGGAAAGGACAAAAATATACTTCAGAAGATCATCGAGAAAGGTAAATGGCCGGATTTATTAAAAAGAAAAAAAAGTATATTCAATTTCTTCTGTTCCAGAATGATTTCCTCAAATCCAACGCAGAATTTTTACGTAATTACAGTCTCAACTGTCTAATTTGCTCAATCATGACTCTTACAAATTTCGAGGCTTGTCATAAAGACCTAGGCCACTTCTGATTAGACTTAAACAGACGACGGAATTCACAGTTACAGTAAGTTTCTTTACATCAAAAGAAATCTGCGACTGGCGAAACAAATCTGTACAGAAACCACAAAAAAAAAAAAATTGACTTGAGAAATAAACGAAATGAATTCCACGCAGCATAAGAAGAGGGTATTAAATGTAGCTTCATGATGAATACTAATAGCGATGCAAAGTGTTAAGAATTACCCGCTAACCGGGTACAATAAAAGACGCCAAAGTCCTTGAAGTTACGATCTACCTCAGCAGATGGTCAATGTTACATGACAAGTGTGGTCAAGAAGCTATTATTTACAGATTTCTAATATTATTTTAAATGCTGCGCTGTTTTTTAAGCTTGACTATTTACTATTTCTAATAGCTGGTAAGTAAAAACCAATGAGAACGCAATTTGAAAAATTAACTTGCTCCTGTGGTTTTACGGCTTGTTGACATCGAGATCATTGGAGTCAGGTGAGGACTGGGGCAAGGAACGGGAAGGAATTCGGCCGTGGCCTTTAACCATCAGAGAAATTTCTTAGACGCTCCGTGCCTGAAGTTACTTGTATCATTAGGGCGTTAGTGCTCCCTAATATTCCGAATACCATCCGGCCATCCAGGTGTGGGTTTTCCAAGATTTTCCAAATCACTCCAGGTGAATACCGGGATTCACATTTGGTTCTACTACATGAAACAACCTAATAGCAGTGAGGAATGGCGACACTCGGTCTGATGGGTCTGTCTCCACGTCTGTCTTTAGAAACTTTGAAGTGAGTTTTCCATAGTTTTCCTGTACCGTTCCAAATGAATGGGATTTGACGAACTAACCAAAAAACGACTTCTTGCTTCGTAATGGCTAAATTATTATTCTGAAATATTGTAGATTGTGTATCATGAACGCTCTTTTGGCAGCTGTGAATAATTCTCTAATTAAACTAGTAACAGAAAACCAAGTTGTAGACATTTATAATGTGTCGTAGGGATTTTCGTTGTTTCTTTTCTGGTTGAACCATTTTTCATCAATCTGATACAAGTTAGGCGTGTGAGATTACAACGTGTGTTATTGCAAACGATTTTACAGTTAATTAACCGTGTCGCAAGAGTAGTGTAAATGGGTTTTATTTCCGGCCGAAATCAGTGTAACAAAATCATTGCCTTAATTGCAGATTCAAAATGCAATTACGGAAACGAATGGAATATAACTATGTATATATTCCCAGTCACGATAGTTATGCAACTTTGATTATAACTGTGGTTAGGCTGTCTAATACGACCAATTAGCGAGTTCAATACAATATGCATTTGCATCATTATTTAAATAATCCTTTCATTCCTATCACTAATGTTTTAAATACCATAACTGTAAAAATGTATGGAATGATGGTATGAAGGTTGTAAAGAAATCACCAGCAAGACACAAGAGTAAGTTATTGATTCATCCCTAAACATTGCATACTTCCACAGATTTTAGTAGTTATCTTAAATCCGGTATCATCCAAGCGAACAGTTAGGAAACTGAATTATATTACTATTTACTATAAGACAAAAACTCGAGAACAGACCACTTCTTGTGTTGGTAAAACTAAAACATTGACCCCAAATAGTCACATGCAGGCTGCTCCAAACAAACGTCGATTTGTGTCAACTACTCTTACCTCCAGAGACTTTCCTGGAATTATTAACCATTGAGTGCCTTCACTTTTATAAATTACTAAATTAATAGTCAATAGTCAAGTTTAAATATTAAATTAGTATTTAAACATGTAATAATTGTTTAAAAAATACTAGATTCAACTAATCATATTAATTCACATATGCTTCAGTACTTCTGTTCATAATTGTGAAGCACTTCAGCAAAGTAGCCTACGGCACTCAGCCAATAGCTAATCTGTGAACATATTCGAGGAGGAGACTAATGTCTTGGTCGTCTCGGAGGAGTTCGATGACCAACTATTGCGCAATATTGAACAGTACTGCAAATAATTATGGAATAATTTCCATACACTTAAAAATCATCACGTGCCCTCATATAATTCTTGCTTTGTTATGTGTATACTGATTCCTTTAAACGATCCTCGGATGCAGGAACTGAATTCATATGGCTACGACGTGCTAAAAGTATTCCAGTTTGCCACAATTTCCGCCTCTGTCGCGGCTGGACTGACAGTTGAACATGAAATCCCGGCATATCTTATAAAAATAAAGCAAAAAACCGTATAAATTTCTGTCAGAGCAGGATTCAAATCCGGGATTTGAAGACTTTCTCTGCATATATTTTTTTATCCTTTCTATGGTTTGTTCTTTTTCTGGCTTGTTTTATGCTCGAACGGAGCAGGAAAACCGGCCAGCGTCGGTCGTTAATTTCAAGAGTACCACGAGAGGTGTTGATGAATGTATCCAACTAGCAATGATCGCATCGCGGTCAAATGTCATCGATTATGATATTGTCCTGCGCAAGATTATCCACCGAGCTAACAGAGCTCAGTGATAAAAGTGGAAGTAGAGCAGCCGCACGTTATACAGTCTTTTAAGAACTTTTACGGACTGAAGGAGAAATAGAATTGCAGGCAGCAAGGAAAGAAAGGAGGAGCGTCATCGGAAGGATTCCCTTTGAGGTGCCACTCGGTTCAGTGTATACAATGGCAGAGCAGTCATCCCCCGCGGACGTGTGTGTGTAATCAGCGCTCGGCGTCCTACCCACACCACACCAACCAACAGTTCTGACACCACCGCCTCACTCGACGAGGCAAGGCAAGCTTCACACGGCACGACATAGGACATACTGTGACGACTTCTTCTTTCCCCCTCGTGTAACATTATCACTACCCCCCAATCATTTATCATTCTTATTATTAATTTAAATAGCATTAATCTTATATATAAAATTCTCGTGTCACAATTTTCGTTCCCATACTCCTCCGAAACGGCTAGACCGATTCTCATGTAATTTTGTGAGCATATTGAGTAGGTCTGAGAATCGGCCAACATCTATTTTTCATCCCCCTAAATGTTAAGGGTAGTCCACCCCTAAATTTTTATTTTATTTTTTAGACAAAATTTTTATTTTTTATTTTTTTATGATACAACATACAAAAATACATACAATCCTAAATTTTCACCCTTCTACGATCAACCCTTATTTTTTAAGGCTTTCAACTGTTTCCAAAGATAAAGAAACCAACATTAACATACGTAAGTTTCTGTTTTAAAGCAGAATTAATTGATGAAACCAATATATCCTAAAAACAAAATCCATATTCAAAGAGCAAATTAAATTCTTTTTTTAAAAAAAAAGATTTTTTCAGGTATTCAGAGCAGGTTAAAATATTCAATTTTAGTTTCGCATTTTTTTAAATTTTTTTTAACTGCGATTAATGTCCTTGGGCCACGTAAGTATTCATTTGCTCTTTGAATGTTAGTATTTTTATGGATATTTAGTCGATTCCATCAATCTCCGGTCGATAACTGATCAATCGTCATTTAATTAGCTATCCCCGCCAGATGTCTAATTTCATTAATTCTATATATGTGTGTTTTGTACAGTGAGCAATGCCAAGAAAACGCAAAGGGGCTGATTTGAGCCGTAATACAAGTAAATCTCGAAACTTGCGAAATAGAAGATCCGAAAGAACCGAAACATACATACTTACAATAAGTAAGCTATTTTTTGTCTACACTAGAAATTACTTGAAAGTTATTTATATGGCAAACCAACGTTTGCCTGGTCAGCTACTTTGTTATGAGTATCTGAATAACTGTATTAATGTTTATAACGAGATTAGTAATAAATTTGGGTTTCCACCGCCTGTAGTTTGATTAGTAGCCTGGGTAATATAATGTTGTGTAGATTTTGTAGGATTCTTTGACGCCGGACAGCGACTACTGTATGGGCGCAGCGCCGGCAAGGCAGAATGGCTGGGTGAGAGCAGCATGTGTCAAGCTTCTAGGCGGTGGGCGGCAAACTTTAGAAGTTAAAGAGCCAATATCACCATTGAAGGAGTCGGGGAAAAATTTAGAAGCGCCGAAGTTAAAATTTAATAAAGAAATTATTAATACCGAGTGTTACAGAAAAAGGTATACACACTTCAGGAGAAGAAAAAACATATGGAAACGTTTTCATACAAAATGTTTATTAGCCTGAAAGTAAGATTATAAGTCTGTTTGAAGTTTCCAATACACTTTCTGGAATAAATGTTTATGTTAAGTGTTCAAAGTGATGGCCTTGTGCATCAATGCATTTCTGAACACGGGTTGCGACTGATTCGGTAACTACCGCTAACGTTTCCAGTGGGATATCTGCGCACATTGTTCTAATCTCATCCCAAAGTTCGTTCAGGTTATCTGGTTTTATTCTGTACACCTGGTCTTTCACTGATCCCCATAAGTAAAAGTCCAACGGTGTTAGATCTGGAGAACGTACAAGAAACTCGATTGGACCCCTGCGTCCTATCCAATTCTCTGGAAAATGTAGATCAAGGTATGCTCTTACATCCCTATGGTAGTGCGCAGGGGCGTCATCTTGTTGATAATAAATCCTCTCATTACCGTACAGTTCATGAATGGCAGGTAAAATTGAATCGTTAAGCATTCTCAGATAAAGTTCACCGGTTAAAGTACCTTCATAACGGAAAGGACCAATGAGTCCCCTACGAGTCAATCCGCACCACACATTTACACCAGGCAAATTCACAGCCGTTTCCACTGTGATGTGGGGATTATTGTCAGCCCAGTACACACAACTGTGTCTGTTGACAGTTCCATTGAGCTTGAACTGTGCTTCATCTGACCAAACAACATTCCCCACAAATCCCGGAACATTGTTAACAATGTACCGAAACCATTCACAAAATTGTAACCTACGATCTGAGTCGTCGTCGTTTAACTGTTGCACCAGTCTGGGAATGTACACTTTAAACTTGCCTTTCTTCAGAATGCGTAGCACGCTGACATGACTTACACCACTCTCACGCGCACATTGCCTTGTAGATTTTTGTGGCGACTGCTGAAAGCGTTCCAGCACCGCAGCCGAGGACTCGTCCCTCGTAGCTGTGCGAGGTCGCCCTGATCGGCCTTTGTGTACATCACACACTGTTCCATGCAGCTAGAATTTTTCACGTATACGGGTAATTGTTAACCGTGTAGGTGGATCTGTACCAAACTCACGTCTCCACTGTCTCTGGACAGCAGCCACATTCTCAAATTTCCAGTACCACTTCAACAATTGCTTACGCTCTTCAAAGTTCAGCCGTACTTCCGCCATGTTGATATCAGTTAAGCACCGCTGCCCGCGTCACGGCCCTAGCTTGCTGCCACCTATTGAGCAAACATCACACTACGTTTGTACCAAATTTCATCCTCTCAAGCGTGAAAACGAACTCTCTATGACCTTTAAAAGTGTGTATACATTTTTTTGTAACACTCGGTATAATTTATTAAATATTGAAAACACCATCATGCATACGGTTGTGTAAATAATGTATTCATAAACAAATCACATATAAATAGTGGGAATTTTAATTAATGAGAACAATGTGCTTTCATTTCTTCACAAAGTTTTATCATACTATTTGCGTAACTTGTTTTTAATTTAGAACATGAATTTGACATGTCCTATTTTGGTTTCATGTTGGAAAACGTTTGTTCACACTGTTGATGCTGGTCTTTAGAGCTCACCATCGTTGTTACTACTGCTAGTACTATTATTGTTGGTAAAGATGTATGAAAAAGAATATTACGAAAGAGTCGCACTAATATCTTCAAAGAGCCGCAGAAACAAGGAACCGTGGATTCCCGACCACTGTTCCGGGAGACGATTATATAGCACGAGCACAGCACCATCTTGCACAAACTAAAATAACTTGTGAAATGTACGGAAAGTTTTATCAAGGTAGTACAAGTGTCTTACAAGTTGTGCCAATGAAAGTTGTTATTTAAATTCAATAATATTTCTACAAGAAACGCTCACTGACAACTTCTAAGGCACCTGTGGCACATCGGTTGGGGTTGAGAGCATTGTAGGAAGCGTTTCTGGTCAGAGGCAAATTTAGGGAGCATTGAGCACCAATCGCCGCTCCTTGTTTTCAAGCATTATATCCCGCTTTCAGCGCAACATCAATGTAGATTTCATTGCATTTGTGGCCGGAAAAGGATTTGCTGTAGTCAGCAAAAAAAGATACAGATTCTTAAAAGTGAAACGCGGCGATTTAATACTGTTGATGACAAATAAGTCACCAAATACCAAAAAATTTGTGTCACAATTTCGAGTTCAACCCTCTCACCAATAATTTTACATTAATTTTTAATATACTTGTTAATCACAGTTTAAGAAATGCACCATCATCATCATAAGTTTTCTGCCCTAGGGCAGGTTTTCACTTGGCTGCTCCTCATGCTGTTCTGTCTTTCTCCTAAAGTCCATGTAGTTGCCGTTTTCCTTGATGTTTGTTGTCTGTAGTTTTGTACCTCCTTCTTCCTCTTATTCTCCTCCCACAAACTAAACCTTTCAAGGCATCTTTTATCAGGCACTTCCCTCTCAGCAAGTGTCCCATCCAGTTCTTCTTTCTCTCTTTTATGACTTGGAGTATTTTTCTCCTTTCACTAACCCTTTCCAGCACTTCAACATTACTTACTTTATCCACACAACTTATCTACTTCGTTTTTCTCCACATCCACATCTCAAACGTTTCTAACCGTTTTTCATCTTCTCGTCTCAGTGTCCATGTCTCCACCCCATAAAGAGCCACACTCCATACAAAACATTGTCCAAGTCTTTTCCTGAGTGCTTTGTCTATTTTTCCAGTCAGTATCCTCCTTTTCCTATAAATGCTTTCCTCGCTACGGCAATGCGAGTTTTTACCTCTTGGTGGCATCTCAAATCTTCGGTGATCGTACTCCAAATGCACCAATATTGTTAATATCTTTTAATGAAGTAATTTTAAAAAGATGTCTTTATTACTGAATATTGACATAGTACACTTCACCTGGGACGTCCGCCATGGAATCACTGTCTCAAAAATTGCGGTAAGAGACAAAAAAGAAGGAGTATTATGGGTTACATTATTGGTGACAAGGAGAGGAATCTTTTTTAAAAAAAAAAAAAGCGGACGGTGTACAATTTTCTTTTCACAAATGGGGTGGTAAGCCAATAAAGGTTGTCAACCTACAGATTACACAATTCACAAATTACAACACAGACGCTTTCTTCCTTAGATTATATCTTCCTTAATAATCAGCATATCTACAGATTTTATCCGTATATTGTAATGAATCGAAACTACGAAATGATGTAATGTCCATCCTTTTCCTCGTATCCCGGCAGTACTTTCTTCAGTGTTTTTCAACCTTACAAACGAGATTAATAGCTTCATAACTGCTTGAAACTGTCATTTGCAGAAAATTACTCTTAGAACATCTTTCAAACCAATAATCCCTCGCCACAGGTGTACTCGGGCACAGCGAAAATTGTTAGCAAACCGTCCCTGCCATTGCCTTGTACGCTTGGTAAGTTGCTATGTAACCAACAATTAAAAAGTTTTAATGTATCTTCACTTTGGAGTGTTGCCTAAACCCGTTTTTAAGTATTTTATTTACCATTCGTCTGCATTTGGAGTGACCTATAACAGATAATTTTCAAGATAGGAAATCTGGTGTTACTATCTATAATTCTACTTGATTGTTAATTCGCTGTTTCTTTAATTACAACCACTCAGTTCATATCTTGTGTTTAAAAACTATGCAAAAAATTAATCAATTTCGAGACGACGTATGATAATTAACATTTCAAGAATTCGATGAAAGATAATGATTTTGAGTGGTCACCGATTGCAGTTTCCTGAACGCTGTAATTATCGTTGTACTTCACACTCACTAGCTTTCAACTAAATTTTAATATACTCAAAAATCTACCTTCGCTACTATAGTCTTGTTTACGATACTAACAGAAAATTTAATACGGTTTCGAAACCTTTGAGGTTAGTATGTATTGCAGTTATACATCTTAACCAGGTCGAGATACTAAAAGTAGAGTTTCCGGTACCACACATGTGGCCGGAAGGAAATCAGTATAGACCTACTAGCCACACATGAGGTGATTGAGGACTGGAATTTTTATCTTGCTTACGATGGGTACGTCGTTATATCAACTTCAATGAAAGTTGCATGATAGTTTGTGGCATTGAAATAATACCGAATGATCCATATGATGGTCACATACACCCCCTCCCCCCTTGCTTAGGTATTTACTGCTCATTGAAGCCGCAGTCAGAGCTAGGAGAGAAAAAGGAAAAAATTTCCGCAATGGTCTCTTGAAGGAACCATGAATTCGCCAAGTGAGATTTCGGGAAACCATGGAAAATCGAAAAATGTGGATAGCTGGATCATGATTTGAACCAGTGCAGTGTCCTCCCGAACGCCCGTTCCTAGATGTGTGTTTAGAGTGGAGAAATAACTATTCAGAGAAACACTGACTGACGAGTCAAGAGGTCCACTTCACACAGTGTCCAAACATCGAGATTGGACAGCGTGTCGCTTTTGATGTGTACGACGAGGAAGATATTTTTTAGTTGTACCGAGTCACACGATATGGATAAAAGTATTTTTTTCCGCGACGGTTGTGTTTAAGGAAATTTTGGAATTCTATATAGCCGCTAAGTAAATACATGAAAAAACTACTACAAACAATACATTATGACATTTTTTTATGCAAGCTACATGGATTGTTGTAGACGAGGTAATTAGAGCTGAAATAGGATGCCGGCCAAGCAACAAGAAGGAAAACACATCAATTCCATTTACGAACGAACGATAAACGGCACTTTCTTGAATTATTTCGGGAAACCCATTGAAAGCCGAAATCTTGGCGCGAGTTGCGATCAAGAACCTGCGATTCCGCAAATACTAGACCAGGTGAAGATATGACTCGCAGCGAGCACTGTATGAACGATACTGATCGATGGATCCTCCGATCAGATACAGACTATTCATGTTGCATAACTCCCTTTTTTATAATCCAGAATGAAGGTCTAATCGATTACCAACACGGCATACCTATACAAAGTGTTACATCATCTAAACACAAGGTACTGTTGTTTATTAAGTTTTAGGACAATCTTTATTTTATCAGATCTGATGATGGATATGGTACGTTGTAATTTGATACAGCTTTCTGTTCCGTTCTTTTGTGCACACTGCGAAAATTATGTACCGAGCGTGGGGGTTGAGTGGTTACGCTCTGGCTTCGCATTCGGGAGGACGCGAACATCCAGATGGGTTTTCCATGGTTTCCCCAAATTATTCCAGGTGATTGCGGGGATGTTTCCTTCAAAAAGTCGTGGTCGAATTCCTTCCGTTCCTTGTCTCCTGTTCTTTCCCGTTTCTAAGACCTCGACTTCGATGAGGCCTAAATCCATAAAAAAAAAACACTTATGAATCACTAAACATACATTACTGAACGCTGGTATGATTAATCTCTGTGATAAGTTTGTTGTTTCATTTATGGTAACTTACCACCTCGTTAACGAGTGATTCGTGAAGAGTTAGTAGGCTACGCGTATTGGTTGGGTTGTGGTGCAACTAATTTGCAGAAGCAGCGAAAGAAAAGGCGCGTCGTCATGGAGATACTAAGGAAAAACACCCGTTTTCTTTGTGTAGTCCACACACTGCCGTTTAACACGCTGCAGCAACAATCAGAGCCCACTGACTACCGCCCCTCCATTACACAGTCAGCTCGGGTCAACCCACGGCGTACCTGCAATTATAACGATTTGCCATAGAATCACTGTGCAAGGTTAGTTAGAAACATTAGTTAAAGGCGTTATACAACGACGGTGATAAGCCGAAAAGCATTTAGGAGCATACGGTCTTGTACAATAGTCTCGCTTCGTGTGTACATTTCACTACAGCAAAGAGATTGTGACAACATTTAATCAGATGCATTTACTTCAGGTAATGATAGCTAGCTGCAGTGATTACTTTTTGAATCACGGTATAATCTTGGTTACCCTCAGGAATGTTTCTGTAAAGTAAAGTACAATTTTGATGTTCACATACAATACGCTGCTGTCCGCCCTGTCTCTGCGGTAGTCACGTCTCAAGGTGACAGTGCTACTTCCTTCATCATAAATAAAACAGTGTGCTGCAACACCACACAGATGTCTCCTAATGTGCAGTAGTACCGTCTCTGAAGTGAGAAAAACTAAAAGCTTACCTCAACGAAAAGGCACGACTAATTGTTTGCACCAGTTTTATGGGACGATGTAATGAATGGTAGGACTGTCTGGAATTTCCTCCTCGAAAACTCACATTTTACAAGGAGAATGACAACAGACAT
Organism: Vandiemenella viatica; assembly: GCA_031002005.1. Classification (NCBI taxonomy): domain Eukaryota; kingdom Metazoa; phylum Arthropoda; class Insecta; order Orthoptera; family Morabidae; genus Vandiemenella; species Vandiemenella viatica. The sequence goes on along the minus strand of JARYHS010008074.1, from coordinate 275,066,503 downwards.
TAGGCGTAGTAACTTTTACTCCCCTGCCCCGGCTCAGATCGTCCTTAATTTCGTTACCTAGGACATTAAACACCAGTGCTTAAAAATAATAAACAGCCTTATTGTGGTCATGGAGTGAACCTTATTTATTGTTCCTCTGCCTCACCAATTTTTCTGCGCGTTTCGTCAAATAACTTTATTGGTGTAACGATTAAATTGGTGAATGATCCGCTTTACACTCAATTTTCTGTATTCAGAAGCATGAAGCGACTGCCACGAAAGACTACACACCAACAGTGATTAACGGTAATATGAGATAACACTTCGGGTTCGATGAATTGTTATCGAAGGCAACATTGCAATTCACTTCTCTTGCCTTCGTCAAAACAGCTTTGGGTGACCACTTGTTCAGCTCATGCTGACCTTTCGAATAAATCTTTTATAGTAAAATAATCGACCTTGCGTCTGAATGAGAACTCTTAAGATACCTTTTTTTCTAAGACTCTTCACACTAAGTACCGTAAATGGAAACCTGTTTCTGACAGACGAACAGCTGGAAATTTAGGGAAACGGACACAAACTAGGGAGATACGCAAAACGTAATCACAGAATATAAGCACTGTGCCACAGTCACAGGATTTACCGAATTTTAAAAAACAAAGTTGAAATGACTTTTTTCTTGCGATTATTTGAAACTATAATATTGAAAACTGGAGCAATTTCCGTGATATAATTTAATAACTTCTCTTCACAAACAAACTTTTTCGTCTTGAATCGCATCTTGCACGTTTAACTGTTGAAACACTATGCGTTGAAAGCATTTGGTCCTCAATCACACGAGTTAATATGTATGAAGTAACACTGCATCACGTATGCTGTAGGACTTGCGGTGCGACTGGTGTAAACAAAAGGAGTCTCGAAAAATTGTATGGTTTCAAAGAATGCGAGTCACAACACAGGAACAAAATCGGTCGGTTGATTGAAGTCAGTTTGGTGCTGGATAGAGCAAACCTAGAATTACAGCTGCTTGGACGCGGTAGCTCTGTGGAGGGGCAGTACACCTGTGACTAACAACAAAACGGCAAGCGCGATTACTGCGGTTTGAAAGAGAAGCCGACTCGATAGACGAAATACTGTGTTTAAAAGATTTTACTACTTACATAAATCCCATTCCCCCTGCAGAGATGCTTCTTTTTAACATTCCAACGAAAAGAGTAGCTCAGCGCGTGGGTATTAAGCCAGGCGGCAGCCTTGGCGTGGGTTTAATTTGCGCTCCATCAGGCGCAGTACACGAACCTCATTACGGGCACACACCACCCAGACAATCAAATTTCTCAGCCAAGTTGCAAAGCGAATTTCTGCTGCGTTGCAGTGAGGGTGTTTGGTAAGTTACCGGGATTAATTCATTTCAAATTATTCATGACATTACCTCGTGGTTTCTGACGAATAGCAGTTAAGTTTTTGGCCTAAAGATTCATATTGAAGTTCAATGATAAAATGATTTTTTAAAATGGTAGCTTATTGCCTATATCTACTGCAGGAAGATTTACTCTGAAAAAATTGGAGTTCCATTCAAGTATTTTCACTTCCCATAGGACCAAAAACACACTCAAGTAGCATACGCCATGGAGAAGGAAGATGCAAGATGGAGGTCGCCCATGGAAGTATCGTATAAATGTGTGGTGGAGTGTCGGGGCTATCATTTGTAATCTCGTGAGACATGTGGAATATTTTCTGACGCTATTATGGCCGCACTAGTAGAATTAACAGACAGGACGCGGGACGGTAGTCAGCGCTAGACGCAGGGGGCATTCAAAATTGTTCGTGAATTCAACAGTCATCGATCTACAGCGTCAAGAGTGTGCCGTGAATGTACAAGTTCCGGCATTACCCCCCGCCAGTGGCCGATTAAGTATACTACAGACAAGCAATATTACCTCAAAGAACAGCCACACTCTGTGCAGGACGTACGACAGACGTGCGGGCAGTGCAGTGAGATTTGGCGTTGATTTGATATGACAGCACAATACCGACGCGAATGCCTCGACTATAAAACGCCATCGGCTGCAGCGCCTCTCCCGTGAGCATGTCAGTTGACTGGGAAACAGTGGTTGGATAATTCACGAAGCCAGGTAAGAGCTGGCGCCAGGCCACGGACTCAGGTTGTTAGGAAGACACTGTGACAGCGGGTGGTTGATCGATCCTAGATTGGGTTGTGTTTACGTGACACACACCGGTACCTCTTGTCAAACCATTGACTCGAAATGGTAATGTTTAGTTATTCGCAGTCCATTTGCTGCCATTGAAATGTTCCGAAACAACTATGGATTTTTCCAAGACGGCAATGAATCACATCGACCACGATTGGTTTGAGGAACAATCTAGATACCTGCATAGAATGATTTGGTCACCTAAACCACCACATGAATCTAATTGAACACAGCTGGAACAAGATGGAGAGGTCAGTTCGTGCACAGCGTCCTGCACCGGCCACACTTTCGGCTGTAGAGGAAGCAGGGCTGAATATTTCATCAGGGGGCGCCCGACGACTAGTTGAGTCGGTTGCTGCACTTCGCTGGTTAATAGATCTTCCCTCACGATACTATGAGGTATACCGTGACTTCTGGGATTTCATTGCAAGTATTTCAAGATTCTGTAGGAACGTTGTTATTTTATTCGCGCATAGGTAACGTTCTAGGACAATGGCGGTTCACCGACAGTGTTACCCTTCAGGTTCAACACTGAAGCTGGGGAGGGAGGGGGGCACGCGATCTTTTACCCGGTTGCGTCTATTTTTTGTGAGCAGAAGACTAAATATTAAATTTGCAAGGATGTGTGAGATACGGTGCCAGTACTTCATCTCTGATCTTGCGTAAAGTACCAAGGTGGGCACAAGCTTAACGCTCGACATGTCAGCACAACAGCCATCCCTGATATCTGCACTCACTCCATACGCAAAATTGGGTAGTTTGAAATTTAATCTCAGGTACACATTATGGTGAATAGATTTTTTTTTACCACTAGCTATCCTAAGCTGCTGTCCAAGAGTCTGAAAGCGAAAACATATTCCACTCGGTTTTTCGAAACCAGTTAAAGCCATGTCGACCACCAGGCGCAGTTACTGAAATTTAGAGATTCCTGATGGATGATGAGTAATTTCAATTTCATAACTCCCTCATTTTTCCAACACGGGACGGGTTACCTAAGGAGAAAAGTCTGCTCGATGTCCGCAGCATCTGAATTTGAAAATAAAAAACCGGACCAGTGCGACTCAAACCTTGGGCATTTAGGGTTCAGTTTTCTAATGAGGTTAGCACATATCCAGCATGTGGTAACTCAGACGGAAGTCGCTTGGCACAAAAATCAATCGCCACCTGATTTCCAGGTTAAGCAGCGGACTCCTCTCCAACGCCACGTGCGCTGCTGATGCTAAGCACGTCCATTATAGCCACAGAGCCCGTCAAAAATGACAGGTTTAACAGACTGTTCTGACAGTTCATTTCTCTGCGGTTGCCCAAAAAAATAAAGTTGTTGTTATGCAATGCTCATAACCTTATTTTGTAGTTTGTTCATATGTCGGTTGTAGTTTACACACCGATTCTACTGAATGAATGATGTCAGAATTAGGTAACCAATAAAATTAAAAATAAATTAGGAATCCCAGCACCTTATGCTATAGCGCGTGATATTACTTTTATTCCTAGTCCAGATCTCATTCAGCACGATAAATTCGGAGCTACTTCCATCCGTATAAAAATGCCGAAACTTCAGTAACTTGGATCTTATGAAAGCAGCTTAAATTATTTGTAAAACTAAATTCATCGAGAATTAGTCTGTAAAAAAATGTGTCAGTTTTCTGGTCCTAACTGCATAACCAAAACTTCTTCTAATATTGCTGTTCTAACTTCATAAATGCTATTACCGGCATACTAATACATTGATTGTATTGCGTTCTAAATTTGACCTACTGAAAATATTTACATGTGTCTGATATAGTGGCATCAGTAATAGAAGCAACTAATCATTAACATACTAATTTAAACGCAGTAGATCTTTACTTCAGTGTTTCGGCCAATCATTCCTTCCAGTATATTATAACAGTTACATTGAATATAAAAATCTTTTAAGCCCGTCAAAAATGACGCGTCGAATGCAGTATTTTAGCAATTTGTTTCTTCGCTGACTAAGTACAATTTTCATCAAATAACGTTCATTATCTTGAAAATGACAATGTATATATTTGTTAACTTACTGTAAGAACGGTGTCGCTGTCCAGAGGGTATAAGAAAAACCTACATCGAACGAATATTCAGAAAAAGCAACTAATAATCAATATGTCGATTTCAACTGAATACGTATTTTTTTTTTTTTATTTTTTTTTTTTTTTTTGAGTGTTCTGACGATTAATGTATTTGCGGATGCATAGCTAAGCAGAACTGTTATTAAATAAAGCGTATAATTTCGAACATCTCCATTCATTGTTTATTGTGCAAAAAGGCAAAAAGCGAGACGTCTTAGTGTGACTTGATGGCGTGACATGACCAAAACTTGCGTTTTATAAGTACAGATTACAATGTATTGCACTCTGAATTTAGATAATTTTAAATACAATCATACTAATATAGCAGAATGTAACCTACAAATTTTGCTCACAATTTAACAAATATGTTAGATGTATTTTGGCAGGCATGTTTGCCCTTTAAATATAAGATTCGGACGATATTGGGAGAAAAGTTGTAATTTTCATGTAACGTTTTGTTTCTGGCTTTACGTCTTGTCAACGTCAAGGTTATTAGAGTCGAGAAAGGACCGGGAATAAGAACAAGTAGTAATCTGGCGACGGTCTTTTGAAGGAACCATCCCGGCATTCGCCTCGACTGATGTAGGTAAACTATGAAAACCCAAATCTGGATAGCCGGACGGATATTCGAACCCGTGTCCTCCCGAATGCGAGGCCAGAATTTCACCGCTTACCCATCTGACATTTTTGAGGCAGACTCGGGAACAAAACTCGTCCAAAATTTATTATTTTAACTTACGCTGAAGTCTTTATTCTACAATTAAAAAATATCTTTTTCCTCTACTTGACGAGCTTTAAACATAGATTGATACCTCACATGCTGGAGAAGGAAAAATACTTTTCCACGCCCATTATTTCTACGTTAGTCACTTAGAATATAGGCTAATGTTACAAAATTTTAAATGGGATATTTGGTTTTGAGTATAAAATTATGCAAGTTTATAATCGGAAATGTATATCGTTTACGAACTGAAGGTCTGTAACAGACAGCAAGGTTTAGCTTCCTAACCGTGTCTCGTTGGTTACATTATCAGAAGCGCCGAGACGGCACTGTTGGTTGTGACGTATCACCACGCCTCCACCTGCCCAGCTGTCCCCAGCAAAGGTCGCAAGGTCAGGGCGGCGCGCCGAGGACTGAGCCCTGTTAAATTACTCTGCCCACGACCCGGCCACGTGCCCTTTGTCCGCCAGCCAGTCTGCTTAACCTTCAGCAAGTTCTGCCTTCGAAAGGCATTACCTCGCGGCTAACGGATTAATTTTTCAGTCGCTCTACGTCAAATTTGTGCTGCTGTAACTCAAACGAGAACTTGAAAAGAGTCTACGTAAAAAAAACTCCCAGAAGGATTGCACAAGCAAGCTGCTTCTCAGCTTATCAAATAATGCAATACGGAAATGTGTATTAAAGCTTCTGAATGTTTGATCGCCTTCGGTTTTCGAATTCGCCGACTTGAAGGTAAATTAAACTAGTAGCTGCATTCACTGAGCCAAGCAGTGAGGATTCTGGCTCAGATCTCTGCACGGCCATATTAAGCGACTGCGAACACGATTCCTTCAGTTATACAACGTTCATATACTTTGCTTTGGCTTTATAACAATGCACTAAAATTCACATTCTAATCACAGCTGTAGCAAATTATATTCAGATCCAATATCACCACCAATTCTATTCTAGCGTATTTTGGTTTGATTTTTTATTGAGGAAGGATAGCAAACAGAATAGTACCAGTGTGAGAAAACCGCGTCCTCATTAATTATGCATAGTTTCAACTAACGAAGAAAAACCAAAATGTTATTGGCTGTATCGGTAAATTAACCACTCTACCAAATAAGTGGCATGGAGTAACATGGAGTTGACATGACAACAAAAAGTGATTTTTTTTAAGCCATATTAAAATGGCTGGCGTTGTAAAGTGTCTTGTACTGTGTTATGCTGATGTATAAACGTCGGTGTTGTCAACCCTTTGTCTGCTCCGGCTACTTAACTAATGGGGGATGTAGCCATCTGTCCGTGAATATTGTTCTATAAGTGTTCATTTGTGTCCCTGAACTGGCCCCAGCATTCACCCACGCGATTACGAAAAAACCGGGATAAGGACAGTCGGGAAGTCGGACCTGAGATCCGAACGTGGGACTGCTGTTCGTCCCAGGATGCAGTATCACACGGCGTCACTACAAAGGCATTTAAATTGTTATCACATTTCGTCCACGTAGAGCCCTCGCTAAACCTCTGATAATAAATTTGGGGGGGGAGAGGAATCCGACGAAATCTCACAAAAAAGGGGGAGGCGGCAAATCTCGTTTTCATTCTTTGAAGTGTAGAGCTTAAAAAAAATTACAAACGACGTTGATTCGAACGTTAGAGGGGATTCAGCTGGCCTTGAGGTAAAGAGGTCGTCAACATGGGGGGGGGGGAGGGGAGATCCCTTAAGATCTCATCACACCATAGGGGGAGAGGTCCCACCAGATCTCACTAAATCTCACCACGGCGGGGGGGGGGGGGAGGGGGAACACCTCAATTAACGGACGCCCCCTTTCCGTCTGTTCATCAGCACATTATTCTTCTTGTTTTTTTTGTTCATGGCTTTACGCCTTGTCATCATCAAGGTCATTAGAGGCAGGAAAGGACCGGGGAAAAGGAACAGGAAGGAATTTGTCCACGACCTTTTGAAGGAGCCATCCTGGCAATCACCTGTAGTGATTTGGGGAAACCATGCAAAAAACCCAAATTGGATGGCCGATCGGGGATTCGAATCCACGTCGTCCCGAATGCGAGGCCAGAGCATTACATCCATCCACCATGCTCGGTTTCATCAGTTCCTAAACTCTGCAAAATGATTTTGTAATCCACTCAATCATATCGCCAAATCGGTAATAAATTGTAACGTGTCTTCTTATCTCACAGATTACGTAACAGGAATATCTGCAAAAACGTTGCTGTAGAGCGTTCACAGAACGATAACAGTTGAAGGTGTTTGAGGCGGTGTGGACTAGTCCACGCGCGGGGATTGGCGCCTGCGGCAATTAGTTTTTCCTGTGAGTGTTGCCTGGAAGACACTTGACCCGCCCGCCACTTGACTCGTGAGCTAGCCTGCCGTCTGCATCCGGCACCCACCACATTAATTCACTCCAACGACAAACATCATCAACCACGTTCATCTACATTCATTCCCTGCGATTCATAAAATTGTGGGTGGTTCGGATGCCTTACACCAAACCTAATCTTCTCTAAGACCGGCAATAAATAGGGTACGAGGGAACGCGCCAGTTCACCACCTGATTTCCTCGATTTCATCCTTGCCGTCAGCGACTCAAAAATTTCGCTGAGCGAAATATTTCTCCGCAATCATAAGCGAGAGTGGATGCTCGCATGTTGGCCAATTAATTTAATTGGAAACTAGTTCGTCCGTCTATCAGATAGTCGCAGCCAACCACAGTATCACTGTCTGAGGTTTTCGTAAGTGCTATAGCAATATGCACGAAACAAACTGCTGTTCTCTGTAGGCCTACTTTCTCGTAACTAGTAATCTGTCTATTGCAACAAGGATCTCTCAAAATATAAAGTGACATACTGACGATTAAACTACTAATCGATTGAGTTTTTTGAGGAATTGAAAACCTCCAGGAAAGTTTACTTGTATTGCAGCGACTGGTCTTGAAACATGGTTGTTTCCTGTATAGCAAGTAAACGTTCGTGATATTAAAATTTCCGCTGCTTCGAACTTTTACTTTCATCTGTTACTGGTCAGGAATAGTGGATTGTTTCTAGCAAAATTGCCATAAACACGTTCAATTCATTATCCGCTCGGTAATTGCTGTCTGATCATTATTTTGAAACAGTATTTTCTTTTGGCTGCGAGTTTTAATCTTATTTCTTTAAACGAGCAAATCTCGAAAATGGCTCTAGTGATTTGAATGAAACTTCATATTTAGATAACGTTTTACTTTTTAAGGTTATCTAAGTATGTGTCTTCCATGCAAAAACGCTAATTAACACAAAAAAAAGAACCAATTTGTGTTTGGCATCTCGGAATCGGCTGTAACGCCACCTTGTAGAAGTTTCTGGTACCAGAAAGCCCACAGAAATTAGGTTTCTCTTTGGTTTCAACAAGGAACTCTTATATCTTTAAACGAAGAATTTATGTACACCAACTGACCCATGCGAATATTTTGCGTAGTATCTTCATCAGTCATCGAATGGAAAGATAATTAGGGGGAAATAAGTAAATGCAAGTATTTATTAATGAAAGTTATTTTATTTTGAGTAGTAGTAATAAATATTAGTTTTACTGTAAAAAGTCGTTATCATTAAATACTGCACGTTTAATTGTAAAACGTTTAAAAACTTGAGAAGTTATTTTTTGAATCTTCTTAATTTCACAAAGCTTCTTTGAAAACAATATCAGTAATTATAATGTGATCATCGTTGACTTTTTGACCGTATGTGTCTTTAACACAAAAATAAATATTAATGAATCCACAAACTCGTGAAATCGCCACCTACGTGTAACCATACGAATATAATCCTGTCTTTTGAAGCGTCTGAGCTTGTGCTTTATTAATATTCCAGGCGAGTGTTACTTCTATTGGAAAGTGTTTTCTTATCATTTGGAAAAGCACGGTCGGTGGTGTAAGATTAGTGTGAGTTAAGAGCATATTTTTATCGGAGTGAATTAATTTAGTGCTGATGATGTACTCGTCTAAGAGAATTACCACTAATCTTGCACCATTAATTAAATCCTGATCAGCATTAAAATTTCTATTTAACATAATTGCATTTTTATTTAAAAGCAATTTATGAGGTAGTAAACAATACAATCTCGGAAACGCCTCTAGTGACTTGGACGAAATTTCATATGTAGATAACGTTTTGGTTTTTATGATTATAACACGACTTCACAAAAAAAGTTCTTGGATTTAGTATCTCGGAAATGACTTTAACCTCATCTCATAGGTTTCCTATACCAGTAAGCATACTGATGTTACTTAAGTTTCTCTTCGCAAGGAACTGTGCCCTTAAATATTCCCAGGAAGTCCTCAAGAAAAACGTTTAAGTTTAATCAAACTTTACTAAAAATCTTGAATATTGAACAGCAATCGAAAGATGCCGAGCAAGGATCGATCTCCCAGGTACTTTAATTATACCTGCGTAAAATACTCAATGGAACTATATAAGAGGGGTATTGTACCTTGTAGAGATTCCATGCCGTAGTCTTAAGAGCAGTAATTACATTGACACAAATAGCGACGGGTGCTTGACATGGCCACCGTTACACCGCCCTTATGGATGTCGCTGTAATTTCTCGTCGTGTATGGCGCATACATAATTTAAAGAGACCAGACCGTTAGCTGGAGCTCCGCCCATAGGTGCACAGCTGACAGGGCCTATGTTCATGTAGGGTATACATATACATATATATATATACTCCCAAATTCACAAAATTGTGGATGGCAATGGGTGCTTTCCACCTACACTATTCTCTACTGTGTATTTTAATCCCGAATGGCACAAGGGAAGAACGAGTTAATGTAAGCTTCAGTACGGTTCCTATTTCTCTAATCTTATCTCTCCTGTCAACGCGACCCAAATAGGTTGATAGACGAAGTATTTCATCGCACTCGTAAATGAAAGTGGACATTCGCTTATTTGCTACAAATAAAACCTACGCCATCTGTAAATCAGACAATCGGCTTAATTTATATGTGAATTCTGCGACGCTTTCGTAAGGGCTGTGGCAAGCATTCACAAATCTAGCGGCTCTTCTCTGTACTTTCTCTGCTTAGTTTTTTTATTATTTATTGCTCTTGTTCAATTGATCTATAAGTTCAATCAACTAAAACCGTAAAAGCCTTAATATTATATCTAACGCATAACAGAGCTATTGAATGGACTAAGTTAAATCAACAAGTGATACTAGCAACTTAAAAATCTGAGATTTATATAGCAATACGAACAACGAAAGCGTGTGTTTTATTGTTTGTTCGCTCCCAATTCACACTTCGTCACAACATAATCATCTCTACAAGTTGTCGCTAGATATGTACGCAATAATTAGGATCGATACCAGCAGTTTCTTCGTTTCGAATTAGCCTACAATACGAGCAACAAGCCAGCATTGCTCAAGAATTCTCTCTGAAATTTTTAACGTATTTCTTCGCCTAATTAACAACGATTTTGTGCCTAAAATATAGTAAAATGATTCTAAATTGCGCGTTAGAGTCTGTGTTTTGGTACAAAGTAGCTACACTAGATTAGCAGACGCCGCAGTGTAATTAAAGCGCGTAATAACCCGTTTCCTGGTCGGCGGGAGATATATTCGGTTATGAGAAGCGGAGCCTTGAGGAACAGTTCCCTCGCACATCCAAGGCCGGCACTCGCGAAACAAATGAACCACGGCGAGAATGGAAGCCGACCCGCAGCACCTTGATGTGCGCTAGCATACGAACAAAAAACAAAAAAATCCTTTACGTAACGCGTAATGCGAGAGCGACGCGTCCGGTGAGCCGGCGAAAGAAACAAGAGGCAGCAAACCAACGCACTGGCCATTCGTCCGCCATTCTATACTCGGAAGATAGCTCGGAGGGATGATCTCAAAGCCATGCCTACTATTTGTCTCGTACAATTACATAAACGGAAAACAACAAGTTTTGTGTTGAGAACATATACAAGGTCAACAAGTATTCATATGTAAATGTTTTTCCTATCCGGAGTCGAATAATCAAAAATATTTCCGAAGTTAATTGCATTGTAACAAAAATAGCGAGAAAAAGTGATATTTGCGGAATAAGCAAACAAGGGCTCAGTTATATAGTCTTTCTTATAAAAACAAAAAGGTTCAATTGCCTACTGTTATACTTCCATTTTTATTACACTCGTTCAACAAGTTCAGCTCTCCCTCAAGGTTTCCGTTGGAGTTAATGTGGGAAAGCTAAGAGGGACTTACCAGCTCACGTGCGTGTACCACGTGACACACTGAGAAGCCCTTGTCCGCTAGCGAGACACGTGAGGCTTCACGCCGGAAAGCTAATCCAATCATGGAAGCAGCTGCGATAAGGAGGAATAAAACATCCTGCTGCCAGATTAAAGCACGAACAAGTAATATGCGAAAAAATGTAGAATTTGCATTTTAAGAGAGTGGGACATTTATTTTTCTCACTGAAAAAGAATGATCATTGCGCGTGTTTCAATTACCGTATATGTACGGTATTAATAACATGTTAGAGGATTTTGAACGTTATTTCTACGCGTGTTGCTTTTAATTTGTGTGATAGATTTGGAGCTTGGATACTGTCGGCTTTAAAAATACAAAAAATCTGAAATTTCTAAATAAATATCCTCAAAAGACTTTTTTTTAAAAAAATTTCTTCTCATACTTGGGACAGTTTTCACAGAAGTGTCAGCTCATAATTGATAACGTCCAAGTATCGCAGATGATGATTAAGCTGCTATCAGTTTGTATGCCGCGTTCAGATTAGCAGAATTAAAATGCATTCAGTGTGTTTTAAAACGACTAACCGGTTAATCATATTTACAAACCATAAAAAGTAGTTAGATTTCTTGAAGCATGACAAAATCATTTCTTTTCAACTGTGCAGATTTAATGAACAAAAACCGCAATGTGATTGTTTCTTTACAATGTACACTTCGAATAATTTTTTAAAACTAAAAAACTTTCTCCTTGTTTTTGCATGCAATTTCGTCCGATATAATACATCAATTTATGATCTAAATCAGCAAACAAGCCGGTCAACTGAAAAAAATCTATTATAATTTATAACCTAAATGCGATAACTGAAACTAAGTTATAGAGAGATTAAACTTTTAATTGAAACACCCCACCAGTAGTTTTATTTATTTTTTATTTACTCATGGCTTAACGCCTCGTCGTCGTCGATGTCATTAGAAGGGGATGGGACTAGGAACAAGAAAGGGGAATGAATTCGGCCATGGCCTTTTTTTGAAGGAAACATCCCGGATTTCACCTGAAGTGATTTGAGGAAACCATGAAAAACCCGAATCTGGATCTGGATGCCCGGACGGGGATTCTAACCGGCGTGCTCCCGAATGCGATGCCAGAGCGTTAACCGCTCACCCACCACGGTCGGTCCCTTCAGTAGTACACAGGCCGATAGTGAAAGTGTCTCATCGAAGAACTACTTCAAGGCTCATTTGATCAGCAGCTAAACAGTAGGGCTAAAGCTTAAACATACGTAACATTTCTTATATACACTGGTGTGCAAAACTTATGGACGAAAGTAACATTCACATGCTGTATCATTGCCGAGCCACAAGACGAAAATTGTACTGTAGACAGAACTGCTACATTGTAGTACAAAGAGCAACCAAAAGTAACACCTGACGAGGCAAAAAGAAATAACAGTTTTATACAGAGATAAGAAGCAGCTACTCATGATGATCCTTTGAACAAAAGAAAGGACATAGTTCTTGAAAGCGTATGTGATCACCACGGACAGCAATGGATGCTGTTTAATCTGCTTCATGCTGGTTACAAGTTTGGTGAGGGTTCTTAAGGTAGGGCGTCCTATTCCTCCACCAGCGAGATTAACAACTTCTAGGTGGTCGTTGATGCACGTGGATGTACTGAAATAACTTTCCCCAATGGATCAAACACATTATAGATGGATTTAAGTCATGGGAGCGGGGAGGCCAGTCCATTCATCGAATATCCTCTCATTCCAAGGGCTCCTCCACTTGCGATCGCGTATTGTCATCCATAAAAATGAAGTCAGGGCCGAATACACGTGGGCAAGGACTATAGTGTCACGATAATGTTAACCAGTGAGTGTACCGCTATCAAAGTTCGGAGGTCGGTATTCAACATTATACCTCCACACACCATAATGTGTGGTAAACAATGTTCCTGGGCACAATACATATTCTCTCTTCACGCGTGATGAGTCTACATCCGGAATCACAGCTCAGACTGAATATTCTCTCATCTGAGAAGAGCAGTCCTGATGCTTTCGGCAACATTCAAAACGGTGCCGCCAGTATGCAGCCGTCAATGGAACACAATGTAATGTCGTCGGGCAGAGATACCAACCCCACGCAGTCGCCGTGACACCGTGAAGCGTGAGATTGCTTGCGCTGCAGTCTTGTAAATGTTGTTACTTCTGCACCCGCTGTTTGCCGTGGACCACTTCTTGCCTGTTGCACAATGTGGTCGACCACCTTTTCCTCTTCGTGTAGCATTGCCTGTGGTTCTGAACGTTCCCCGCGCAAGTGAAACAATGCAGTGAGCAATACCGAAATCCTGGGCTGCACTCGACAGTTTCCCTATGACTTCCCCCCGTATGAGGCCGTTTAAATGTTGTCTCCTGGCCATGTTGTAGTGAAAAACACCACCGCAGTGCACCGTAACAGCTCGCTGATTAACACACACTGTCATGTTCCTCGTGTAGCAAGAGCATACACATTTGCTCTATAGACATAGTGACCTCACACTATGTGACGTTCAGCTTTAGCTGCACTTGTGGAAAACCTTTGGATACATGCTCCTGCACTTTCATTCATTTCCACCAAGTAGTTAATATGTTATGTTACTTTATCTATGTTTTGTTCACAAGTGTTGCTTACTAGCTACGAGAATGGTGACCACGTACCTAAAATTTACATCCCACCAAGCCTCGCATATACGTTGACCCAATCGGGAACTGTTGTAGGCGCTTTAAGGTTTACACTACCAGATACGTTCTTGTTAATTTCTCAAGAGGAACAATCCAGAAATCATAACTGTCAAAGGAGCTTTACCCACTTTCCAAGTGAAATGGAATTTCGCTCTGCTACGAAAAGACATAACACTATCGCAAATTCGTTCTGAACGCGCTGTGTCTTGACAGAAAAGCTACATGAAGCACGGTTGACTCTCGGCAGCTCAGAAATACGATTCATGGGGTTGTGATAAGATTCCGTGTAATATATATATTTATCAACAACCACCATTAACAGGAAAGCCCAGTCTTTGCCAGAAACGTATTGAAGATTTTCTGTCGTGTCTACAGGTAAGGTATAAGGTACAAAAAAATTCCCGGGGGGGGGGGGGGCAACTTACGTGCCACATTTGGAACAGTGCTATCTCCTACAGCTATCCTCATAAGCAGTCCAGTTTAATGCGCTCGAGCGAAACTTACTGTGGACATCATACTCCCTTTCTCCTCCTTGCTCATTTCAATCATTTCTCTATGGCTCGCCTATGACTGTTTTTATAGTAGGGCGAGGATGACAATTCTGAAGCAATCTTATCAGCTTTCACCCCGAGTCATTTTGGAGCAATTATGTAAGCCTAAATCTGGATAGCCGAACAGGAATCGAACCTTCATCCTCCCGAATGTGAGTACCTGACGCAATAAGGTTCTCCGAGTACGGGTGCAGTGGGCGACATTCTCTCGAAGTTTCCATCCTGCATGGAGAAAGCGTGCGGTACAATCGCTTGAAGTATTTATTGTTAAAGGGCACAGTAGATTTCACACGCAAGATGTCTCGAAAAATTTCACCAGTTCCTAATGTACTTTACCATACCAATGCCATGATCAGTGTTCTGAAACACTATTTTTCTCCAGTGTACGTATTGCGGAGTCTGTAGGATGAACCGTAACACTCTGGCGTTGAATACGAGAGGACATGGATTCTAATCCCCGTCCAGTCATCCAGTTTCTGGTTTTCTATAGTTCCCAGAAATCGTTCCAGACAACTGGCGGGATGGTTCCTTCAAAAAGGCCATTGCCGAATTCCTTCCCGTACTTTGAACAAAGTCCTATTCCGACCTTCAATACATCGACGTAGAATAGGCGCAAAGCCATTAGCAAATAATAATAATTCAGTATATTGTAACGATCACGAACAAATCGATTACGTTACAAATGTAGTTTACTGTGTATGGTAAACTGTGAAGGTATGACGCTTGAATAATTTGTACACGAAATTTGCGAAGTTCGTCCTTGGATTTAATATTTTCAAAACAAAATTATTACACAGTTCTATGAAACCAAACCCAATTTATTTGATGGCAATTTGAGGATCGTCAGACGTCAACGTCACACAAATGAAATCAACTAATAACACATGGTTTTCCATGTGGTAAAAAGCCACACTGGATTTCAGTTAAAACCTAACGTCTAGATTCATTACTAAAAGGCCAGTTAGATACCTAAAACACTCAGTTTATCAACTAGCTGCCAAACTATGTCTTGTTGATATATTAATTCCTGTTCGAAATTTTTGAGGCGGTTCTGCGAGAAGATAGAGAAATATAATGCATGGCCATGTCGTTCACTCATTGCTCGTCTGGGAAACTGCGGATACTTAACAATTACCTTAAAAAATAGAGACAGTTTGAGCACGCAGTCCACGCTTACTCTTCGGTGTAGCCCTCTTGTTGAAAAAACAACCCAAAAATTGGCCTAAAGGGTCCCTACCAAAAGCAGAACCTTAACCAGCCTCGCTGCCCTGCTTCACGGTCTGTTTCACCAGCAGAGTTTACAGCCACTGCCTCGTCCAAAAAGCAATTCCCACCCATTGGAGAGTACTTGCCGCTGATTCACTATTCCCTAGAATGATCCTCAGTCACCTATTTCCATAAAAATACAACGCTTTCTCGTGATTTGCACATTCCCGATAGAGTAATATTGAGCCAATAAGTGCTGTTCATAACGGCACTGTACGGAGCCCGCAACCAGAATAGACGCAGAGACTGGGCGGGGCAGGTATGCAGATGAGACAAAGTAGTCCCCTGTGAGTCACAGGCGCGGAGGTTAGGACCAACTGCAACGCCCTGCTCCATCACAAAAATAAACATTACCTGCGGAATCGTGGGTGCAATAGTGAGGAAACTAGTAACAACCAAATTTATACTAACTTAATTATAATTACTGGTCATAGTTGGAATGTATTACACACTACATAACAAGATTCAATATTCTACAATAATTATAAATATTTAATATCAGTTTGTGCGTTTTCCCTCGCCTTCATTTCTGGTTAAAGGTAGTCTTAGTGATCTTGTGACAGATGTCAAGTATTCAGTCAGTATTGTGGAGGGACCAACACTGTAACGTTCGGATTGCATGTTATTGATCCCAGCATCAAATGCAAAGCGCTATTTCTACGAACGATGAACAAAATTACGATGGCAAAGGACAGTCACACATCTCAACTAGTAAAACATACATACCCGCAGGTACAGAGGCTCCTATACGAATCGAACAGATCGACAAAAACTTTCAACATATCAGGGATTATTTTCTAGAAATTAGTTATATAACAGTTCAACTGAAAAAATCCCCACAAACAACAAAAGAGTTCTACAAAATCTCTATGAATAACAGCCAACGCAACAAGATAGAAACAAAATATTCAGATAATAATTTGGAGATTGTATGGTCAAATATTTTTAACAACTTGCCTTCAGACATACAAGCTCTATGGTATGAAGTGTTTAATGAGACAATTGCAACAAATGAGAAATTATGCCGAATACACTTCAAAGCAACCGATAGATGCTAATTTTGCGGAAATATCGACTCACTTCTACGTCGTTATCAGTGTGGCGGATGCATACTAAATATGGATGTCGACAAAGCATGCTATTGCAGCCCTTTTAAAAGTATGAATGTAACCATCAACCTATTAGTACGACCAGACATCAAGACAGCCCCGCGGGAAAAACACAACTCGTGCATTTTAATACTAGGCCAAACAATGTTCTATCTCCTACAGAACAATACGAAAAATTTAGAAGATTAATTGTCCTCAGTGAAAATCAAGTGTGGACCATGAAAAAATCAACAAAATATAAAGCAAGTATGGCGTATTTTTGTAAAATACCTACACTTCACAAGTAGCACGATGAACAATTAAAAATCTAGTTTCCATATCTGTTTACATACATCAAGGTTAAGAATTCGGGTACTGTATATTTGACTTTTGGTAGTTGAAGCATTCGCCTGGAGTGATTTGGAGAAACCGAAATCTGGTTGGTCGTGCGGGGATTCGACCTCGCGTCCTCCCGAGAGTGAGGCTCGTGTTACCGCTCTCTCACCATGCTCACTTTCATTTCTTTTAATCAACTTCCCCATTTTTATTCAAATTAACGCGAACTAATATTTAATGACAAAGTTTCAGTAATTATTGATTTATCTGAGGTAAATTATTAACTACAGATCAAATAATTCCATATTTAGTACCCTTTATACATCTAACACTTGTCACCTGTTTAGATTCTAAATCAGATTAATAACGGTCACGGATATATCAGTTGATAGAGCTAAGAAAATGTAAAGTTAGTTCCTATATCATACCTCTCATGAACATGTTGACAAGTTTAACGTAAGTATTTTCGTGCTGTATAGCGACAGGGATCCAAGACTTGGGCTTTCCCGCAGCTTTATACTGACAGAAGGTGTCAAAGTCTGCTTGTATCAATCAGTCCTTCCGTCAAATCATTTCTCTGTCGTATAAGAATCTCGGACATGAATTACACATCCTTTCTCCGTGCTCACGAGCCAAGATTACGCAACAAGGTGCATGGCATTAATCAAATTTCCATGACAATTACTTTATTAAAATGCAATGGATTCAGTCTATACACACCGATCAGTTTTACCCCATTCTTGTATCAGTTCTCTGGCCGTCATGGATTCTTAATAAGTATTTCAGAAACGTGGGACAGGTCCTGACGCGGGAAATGAATGGTGGAGCAATATTACCTGTTGTTAAGCTAATGTCCAATTCATTCGTAAATCGTGAGAAACATTTGGTTACAGCTGTCTTGTAGTATCGTTAAAATTAATAATACACATATGAATCATTAACTGTGGTCCTTGGTTCTGATTCCACCTTAAACAGTAGGTAACCTTTAGGGGTAACAACTTTAGTTATAACACGCATATATACACAACCAAAGCGAATCAATCCAAACGTAAGCTTAACGTGGTTCTAGATGTCCCATACGAACATACGTGCAGGCATTAGCTGTGGGTCTCCCGTAATCTGCATTATTACCTGGTTAGCTAGTGAACGCAGGCGCCAGGCAGCCTACGTCATTTTATAGTTACCGCCACGCATGAAATTTATTTCGTCTAGCTTACTGTAATAGGTTCTTAAGAGATGCGGTTAATGAGGGCACTCCTGTACTTCATCTGTTAATTGGCTTTACACCTCGTGGACTTCGGTGTCATTAGAGGCGGAAGGGACTGGGGACAGGAAACGGGAGGGGCAGCCGGCCATAGCCTTTTGAGTCTGGATGGCCGGACGGGGATTCGAGCCCGTGTCCTCCCGAATGCGAGGCCAGAGCGTTAACACTCACCCAGTTGGTTCGGACGGCTAGCGCCGGGGTCGGAAGCGACTGCGTCAGCAACTCACCTGCAACAAAAACAAAACACATTACGTTAGCCAACTGTGACGCAACGCATTCCTCTATGCTAGCTGCAGTGCTTATAAGAATTACTTTCAGTTAGTGATTAATGACTCAACATTTATAATAACTGAACGGATGGAGAGTGAAATATCAAGCAATAATTATGTTGCTGGTAACTCTTTAGTGTTGTAAATGAACTATTCCGCTGCTGAAACATGTTGTTCTACTACTACCTGCAGTGCATCTGACAATAGCTACAACCATTTCAAATGGGCAAGAACAGTAGAAATGTTGCCACATATTGGCCATGCGCTGCTCCTAACGGTTGTTCGTTTACATACTGGCACAATTCCTTGACACGCCGAACTCAAACCCTTCTCCACTGCCTCCACATCGTATCTGACATACTAAACAGACCATATACCGCATTGCGCCTAAGTGGAATACGCATACTCAGCTTTGCCAATAATTTTATCGTTTCAACTTATTACATACGTTATTCACTAAGCATTCTGTTCCTATCAACAGGTAAATCTACTATATAATTTCGTAAGTTCACTCATTCACTCAATTCGATAGTTATTTGCTGGAGAACGGTGTCACGTGTCAGTCTTCGCTCGCAAAACAGCGACCAGAGATACCATTAGAAGGAATTCGTGGCTATGTCCACAATTTAATAACTAAGCAACTGCTACCAAATTAATTGCCGTAATACATTCATTAATTTTGCTTTTCTTAGCGTTTCATAGTTAAAAAAATATCGATAAACTTTACGTCCGAAAAAACGTGGATCTGCTTTTCAGTAACATCATGTTAATGATAGCAACTTAGAAAAACTTTTACAAAAAATTAAATTACTCATGGTCTCTGCTATAACATCGAGTGCCAATTGTCATTGCGGCTTAGGATAAATTTCAATTAATTAAAACTTTCTTTAAAGTAGTTGTTTGACCAAAGTTTATACATTATGGTTTATTTGTTTTTTAGGTATTTTACTGACCTATTTCGTTAATGGTTCATGTTCACGTACGCAAGTTATAAGGTTATTTAAGTGGGCATCAGACCTAATATGTTACCGAATCAACTATTGTGGCAATTCATTTCTTCGGAATTGCTCAACAGTTTAATAATATGGAATGTGTGTTAAGTTCTCTGGCCGTTGTAGGTACTATGACCAATGATTACAAGTGTTTGACCATCTCAATAAAAAAAACAAAGTGATGCTTTCGAAGCAAATGAGATTTTTAAAATATAGCTGAGTGAACTTTAAGGGTCAAATACAAGTCAATTATACGATTGCGCTATAGTCCCTGTTCGTGTTTAATATCTACCTCTATTAACGCTTCTGAGTTCGTCAAGCTCAGAGATTTTATTCACCCTGAAACACTGGTCAAGTTTATATTTGGTCAAATCAGGTCAACCTGTCACAATCTTTCATCCTAGAAACTGGAACTATTCTAGACATACGCAAAAAACGGTCACGGGCTTGCACTAGTACTAGAATAAATCGTTGCGATGTGCACCGATTCCACTTCGTGATTATAGCCATATCGCTCATCATTTAAAGTGCTTCTATGGTTCCTCCATTGGTCTAAGGTTCAACGATTTTGTGAGGAAATTGCTCATACTTTTATCTATAAACTTGCTGCTACTTTTGCGACCCTCTGTTCTAAACTCTGTCAGATATCTTTATTTCTCTTCATTTTGTTCCAAGGCTGCTAGATCCATTCTGCCCATTTCCCTTTTCATTATGCACAAACCTGTTGGAATATTTCTTAATTAAATCTTTCGCTCTGTCTTCTGTCACCCACATAACTTAACAAAACGGAAAAAAAATATCGACTCTTTCACAGTATGATTCCTTGCAGTATTTTTGGACGCGTTGGCTCTAGTACACTGAAGGAAACTAATTTTCTTGGTATGTTGTAATTCCAAATTGTTTTCGTCGTCTGTTTAGATTATATAATCATTCACGTCCGTGATCACCACCACAAAGGAGAGCATTCAAAAGTGAGTGTTCCACTGCACTTATTCCTTAATACAGATCCTAAGAAACACGTGGCAACGATTTCTCGTATTATCGCGTTACTCTAATTGTTACATTATCTTACACAAAATCAAAACTTTTCAAAATTTTCTTGTAATATCTTCAGTGGCTTCATTCACTAGCGGCTACTTCGGAGTTTATCCCTAAAAGATCACAGGGATATGCAACATTTATGTGAAGCTACACATATTGAATTATACTATATTATTTTAAGCCTCAATAACCACGAAAAAATTTTTGGCTGGATCTGCTACCCCGCCGAATTCGGCAAACGTATAGCACTACATATTTCATAGACAAATTAACACGCAGATACAGAGAGAAGCCTTGGCAAAAAAATGAAACAGTTACAACAGTATCTACAATTGTAAGTAATATTCATATGCAACTAATGAAGTACAACTTACAAGAATTCTCTACACAGATTATTAGATATATATACTCCGAAAGATGGCTACTTTTATTATGTCTATGGAACGAAAATTAATTTACGAATTTTCAACTTTGAGTTGGTTTCACAGTCACCGGTTCAAATATTAGTTCGAGTAGCAATGAGAATCCGAAAACGTTTCTCTAAAAAAGTTTATATGAATTTTGGCACTAACTCCATGCAACCAATGCTGTACCGATGAATGTTGAGCGTTAATGCTAGAAGGAAACATTCTCAAATTTACGAGTATCGCCTGACCTATCAACCAGTGGCAGGTCTCTCTGAGAACGGAAAGATGTCCAAACCGGAATAAGTAATTTTCATTTATGTGGGCGATAAAAGAAAGGAAAAAACAGGTTAAATGTCAAGCTGGATCACCATGGCGCTGGTACTTGGAGACGGAAATTAAATACTTGTGGCCTGTGACTGTACTATGGCAGTTATGCAGCTAGTGAAAAGTCTTAATCATATGAGGCACCGGCCCCGTTTGCTAACCTAGTACTAGGAACCAGCTAACGAGGTAAACACCTGCGTCACTAGATGAAGAACGATAGGTGACGCAACCGCAGGCGGGCTCGTGGGTTCCAGCGCGCCGTCAGCAAGTCACATCACACGCACGTACAGCATCCGCTGATCGTTGAGCGGCCATTGCATTCGAAATTACTGGCGGGAGCGGACACCCCTGCTTTCGACTGGTTTCATGTACAGCTCTGCGGAGACCCAAATTTTTATGAGTGGCCGCAGTTAGAACCCTAGTGCCACGGAATGCGATTCACCGAAATGACCTCCCCTTCTCTCGTTCGTATGTGTGTACTCACACAACCACCTGGTACAGCAATAACTATCAAGAAGTAATTTCTATAGTCTACAATTGGTAATTCCCGCTTTTCTCGGCATGGGGTATATCAGGGATACTTTTGGAAGGAATTTTTGCCGTTAAGAGATACAAACAAAAATTGTTAACTACTGTAATTGTCTGTATCATGCAGTCATCTTTCAAAACATATTGATTGAATTAACGACTCTGTGGAAGAATGATTTTGGCTGCTTGCGCTAATATGTACCCAGAAGACAACCATTTGCAATTTTCAGATAATTTTTTTTTAATCATAAAAACATCTGATTTGATTCTTGTTAAATCAGTCATCTAAAAGTTTCAGAAAAACAAAATTATTCTTATTTCATTTACCACGCACTTTCACCCAATATAAATCATTTTAATGTTGTAATATAAATCATTTTAATGTTGTAATATAAATCATTTTAATGTTGTAAGAGTTTCTTCGGGACTCCCATAAACTACGTAGCTCCATTTTGGCCTCCCTTGATCCTCCATCCCCCCCCCCCCCCCCCCACGCAGCCTGACATGGCTTTTGCCTCGACGTCATGTGAGGTACGTATCTACGTCTTTTCTCTCATTTTGTATTGTTTTCTCTTGATAGACTACCGTTAAAATTATTATGCATATAATGAACACAACTAATATTTGAGTTACGTACTTTCCTGTAATTATAAATATCCTGAAAGACATGTTGACAGCAGCCACTCCTGCAAATGATCAATTATTGGGAAAAACCTCTTACTCAGGTACAGCCGGGGGTGTGTTACTAAAACATTCTCCTTATCTCGTTCATCACTGATCATAAACTGATAAAATACAACAATATATCTGTCACGTAAAAAGAAAGACCAAGAACAGCTGCATTTTTAATTTTATTTTGCTACAGTACTACTGTCACTTTTCTTTTCTACATCACAAGGGAAGGATTCTTTGATCGTCTTAAAAGATTTCTTGGATAGTGAAAACTCGTTGGAAAAACATTTTCGATATCCCTCGTAATGTTTAGTGTACAGCGTCATTTCAAACAATACTTCGAACTTGAAGTAACACTACAGCAAGAACTATAATTAAAGTTGCACTGAAATTCACTTGACAGAACAAAATCAGAATTATTTTATCAACGAGCGCTGTGTTGTCAAATAAAAACAGCTTTATTTCAAACCACAAAAACAATACGAACTGCCTTGGAAAACACTGGGTGACATTTGTAAGCTAATTTCAGTCTAGGCAGCGCATGTCTAATATTTTTCGAACAGTAATGCGTCGTCGCGTATAAGTTATTTCAAATGCGCCGGCCGCGGACTACCAAACGCTGTATACCAAGTCACACTCTTGCGCAGTACTGTTGGTATATAATATCTAAATTACATAACTAAACAACTGAAATAAACATCCATATGCTGTTGTGCTTTCTGTTCTTATTTTAACTATGACAAAATATGAATGAAAAGCTGCGTGGCTTGGCTGTAAATGCGCCAAAATTTAAGCGTATGGTTACCTTATAAGCAGGTTTACTAGTGTGTGCCAAGACTGACTGGGTCTTCTGCTGGGCCAGTAGTAAAATATTTGGGTTCGAGCAGAGTCTTCTATTGAAAGGTCTATCAAAAGGTTGCTTGAAGAGGAAAATCGAATATCGACCAACACGTCTCGAGCATCCCTCCCTGAAGAGAGAACGTACACCACAGATTACAGGCAAGTATTGCACGCATCTTTAGATCAAAGATACCGTAACAATACAGAGATTGTGTTTCCCAATCTGCAGCTGTCGTTCGGATAGCGCATTAATGTCATTGCTGAAAACCGCCAATTCATTATCTCCACTAACTAAGAACTTCTGCTTCTTAATCTTTATCGTTTATTACATTTTTTTGGTGAGTATTTGGACGTGTTTCTCGATTTGGGAAAACTTTATTGGAGAGCTAAATGTATTTACTCTGTTGAGCTGTACAATAATTAATATATGATTGTGACTCATTAGTCATTAGCATTAAGATGCCTTAACTTATTTGTTAAATGCAGTTCTATGGTAGGAACTGTACAGTAGAACTGGGTCGCATCTCGCTGGAGGCTGTTGGTCGACCAGACCTGTTGTATCGATCGTGGCGGCCAGCTGCTAGGTGTTGGGCGGCGTCTGTCCTCTGCAGACGTAAGCGCTCTTCAAACGAAACTTGACGATTTTACCGAAAAGTTCTACTTTACGTAAGGTACGAGTTGTCAGCCCCGGGAGTGTAGGGGCCAGCCAGCCAGCAGAGGGCTGCCGGTTCGAGTTTTATTTTGAAAAATGAATGAAGGGGCCACCTTAGGCCCGTATCGTCTGGTTGGTATGACTGTTACTGAACCTCGGTGATGCAAACAATTTTTTCTGTCTACAAAAGTTTTTTTTTTCCCCTTCGGTCCTTATGTCCTGTTGACGTCATTAAAAGCGGGAGTGGATTGGAGGCAAGGAAAAGGAATGCATACGGCGATGGCCGTTTGAAGGAACCATTCGCCTACAGTGATTTCGGAAAACCATGAAAAACCGCAATCAGAATAATCCAGTAAGTGTTTGAACCCGCGTCTTGCAGAATGCCTACGAATGTGATAACTAGCAGGATTTGTGCGGAGAGATATTCCAGTAGAGCAGGGGTGGCCAACTAGCGGGCCGCATGCGGTCCGCCTTGAAGATTTTTCTGGCCTGCGAGATTCATCACACTTTTACAAAATAAATTTATTTTATAATGGCCAAAGTAGTGAAAACCAATGTATTAAAAAAGTATATATTATGTGCATCCATATTTTAAAAATTTATTTCATTTATATTTCTATATTTTTTATATATCATTTTTAGTGTTATATGTTTCTTTAAAATATTCGTTTAGTATCTTTATTATTATATTATCTATGTTTACGTGTAAGAATAATTGTAAACACAATAATAACTCATTATGTTTCAATTTTTCACTCCAAAAATAATGCCTATAGTGGGTCTAAATCTAATCTAGAGATATATAATTTTATAAGCGGCCAGCGAAGTTATGATGCATTTCGAAAGTGGCCCGCAAGTTAATTGGGGTGGCCACCCCTGCAGTAGAGTAAGGATTAGATTCAATTAGTTGTAACGCTCTCTGACTCAACTATCAATGAGGAATTGCTTCATTAATGAACTTGTACAAACCTGCAGGTATTTCTCATCTAAAATGTGCATCTTTGATTAGTAAATACAGTACATGTTAACTTATCTCCAAACCTATATTTCTTCCCTTTAATTTTACTCTTCCTATAATCATGGTCAATACAGACAGGATAGAATTATTGGTAAAGAACAGCAAGGAAATCAGCTGCAGTTAACACAGAGGTCCACCATGAACACTATCACAGAGTGGTTGTCGAAAATCATTGAAAACGGGATTTCTGATGGCCGCGCAAAGAATTGAGGCGAGATACTTGTCAAACGCACGGAACAAATACTTCTGTGCGTCAACATTACTTACCTCCACGAATAGAATTCATGGGTCTCATTAACATAATAAAAGAGTAAACTCCAATGGTCTTAAGACCTGGTGACAGAGTCCCGATATGCCGTGTATTTCAACTCTGGGTGACTGGACTTACACTAACCTGGAATCCGATTTTGGAAAGTCCTGACGTAGCTCATATGAGTAAGCAGAACTCTTACAAATTCCTATCCCAATGAGGTGAGGGTAAACACTTTAACCATTTCTCTTTTTTTCCCCCCACAGACATCTCTCTAAACCTCATTTTATTTTTTTAAGAATGATGCGGCGGAAGGATTTAAAAAATACAAAACACGTAGCGGTGTGATTAGGTGTTAGGATAGGAGTGAACTGATCGCGCAGTGTGAAGCGTTGTAATTAGTTTTGAGTGTGGTAGACTGAAAGCAGCGCCATAACGATCCATGTCAACAGAGGCTGCCATAAACAATCACAATCACATTGCCACAAGCTGACAAAGGTCAAATAATTAAATATATTTCTGTACGACGTTTCCATTCTACTGATCAAAGCAATTTGCACCGCTTCAGTTAATTTTTTGTTGAAGAAGAATATGTTTGGTCTTTTCGTAAATTATATCTTGGCGTAATAAAGTAGTGAGAAAACCTTCCCTGAAATATAGCTTTTTTTTCTGTTATATGGTAAATTAAGCCGAAGCGTAGAAACGTCGTCAAAACACAACAGAACCAACAGGAGAGAGTACACATTGTGCGAATACGACGAATTGAAATATTTTCTAAATTACCCGATCAGGAAAATATACTATAGTTGCTAAATTGAATGCAAACATCTTTTCAAACTGGAGAAGCTTATATGTGGGTGGTGACCTTATCGATGGAAGAAACGTAAACCCTAAGGGAGACAGAACTCCTAGAAAACTTTAGAAAAACGTTTCCACGTTGATTTATGCAAGTAAAAAAATGGTCCTTTGATTGTGTTTGATGTTATCATGCAGAAAAACCAGAATAACATTTTTACAGTGATAGTAAACACGCGAATGCCATTTGCAGTAAAACTCGCTGGTATCGCAGTGTCTAGTCCACTGCTCGATGCTGTTCCCGTTTTAAGGTGCACGATCGCATGCGCCATTAGAGAAGGCGGTTGCGGTGCCGTAAAAGGGGCGCAATAAACAGCAAGTAGGGCACAAGCAGCTGCAGAACACCTGTCAGGCACACTTCAAACGCCGCCCTGTTTGTATGTTTGCATCAATCATCTCATATCATGCTTAGCGAACCTTTTGATTTGTGGATCTGATGATCTAGTTTTGGTGAGAGCTTCCACTCTGCCATTGATTTTGTAATCGAAGAGGGGGTAGCGGACCATATGTTTCCTGTGACGAGATTGCGGACAAGCAACCTGTGGGATCACATCTGCATACACTACTTCTGTGCATGGTGAATCCTCGGAAATTTCTAAAAATCAGTATCATTTAGTTATGTTCATGTAAAATGAAACGAAGTTCTTGCAAAAGCAATGCAACAGTTCGACCATGTT
Source organism: Vandiemenella viatica (assembly GCA_031002005.1). Lineage (NCBI taxonomy): Eukaryota > Metazoa > Arthropoda > Insecta > Orthoptera > Morabidae > Vandiemenella > Vandiemenella viatica. The sequence continues at coordinate 275,039,549 of JARYHS010008074.1, read as the reverse complement.
TGCCGGCTATATCCCAGGCATAGCACAGATAAATACCAGATCTATTTTGAATATACCTTTGGCGATAGATCTGCATTTCATTTCCACAGTATTCAACCTGTCGTATGAGTGCTTACAGGAAAACATCATAGCTGTGTTTGATTTTACAGATAATTTTTACCTGCTAGTAAGTAACTTTCAACACATTTCCTGATAGTAAAGCGGAAAATAAAAAAAAAAGTCTGAAGAGAAAAGTTGTATTTATCAATACGTCTGAGGCATAAAATAAGAGTTCACGCGATTGTTGAATAGGTACTTATTGATTTAAAAAAAGTGCCTATTACATAAATACGTTTCATAATTTACTGCCAATTAGTATGTTTACTCTGCGAGTTATTGCAAACAATAAGGCAGCGACGTGCTTTGTAAAATGAGCCAGGAGGTGCGACCCAAGAGCACTGGCAGCGGCGTGGGAGGGAGACTACTTGTCGACGGCATCCGGCGGACGATTCACGATCCAGCAGCAGCCTGAACCAACAAAGAGCACCTCAAAAGGCTACCTCGCAGTAAGTAAACTTTATCTTCTCTAACGTTAGAAAAAGTAAGATTTATTACAGCTCACGTGAGGGTAGCGAGTATAATGGAAACGCAGATTAACAAGAAGTGAACAATCAGAACGACACAATATTAGCATAACAGGTTATGTTCAACTGCCGTTGTTGAAAGGGCGATTAGAACCCAGATAAGTGAATGTCTTTAGCCTGATGACCTGTCCTCCGGATTAAATGTTATCTCAATTCCATTCAGCCAAACAACAAAAAGCGATGAAGTAATACGCAAACATCAGTCAGCGAGGAGCTTCTTCCACTGTAACCGTATTAACTTAACGTAGTCCACAACCCGAAGGTTGGATCCTCCCGTTGGGGGCATACTAAGCCATTGTGTCAGAGTTAGGATGGCCAGTTCCTTTCCTCTGGGACCTACAGTTTAACCTGGAATCCGAACCACGGATAACCGTAACCGCATTATGTATAGCTATAGGTGTTTTATTCGAGGAAGACACAAATCACATCGTGAAAAATTGTTAGTGGCAATGACGGAGCGAGCAATATCAGCAGGGATTTTATGAATGAGATGTTATGCATTCATTTAGTTTCCTGGCTGCAATAAAAATCAAATCGGTTGTAAAATGTAATTGTTTTGTTGTGTTTCCCCCCCCCCCCTCTCCAAAGCCGTAAAGTAGATGCTAAGAAATCCAACAAATTGATTTAAAAATTTCTACGCTACCATACATCAACAAATATGAAGGAACATGGGAAACTGGAGCAGCTGACCTCCCTACGAAATTATTTTCCACGTGTTTAATAAGGGAAGGGAGCGAGTCACGCGATGGTGTAGCAAATTTGACTTCCTGCGGAGGATGGATTCTGTACACTCATTACTGCCAACTCTACTGTAAGTCCCCTTTGTCTTCCATTAGATCATTAAACCAGGAATAATGACTATAGCGACGAGTGACTGCGTAGCTGAGCTGTGTGTAGAGCGCGAGGCGTGGGCGAGGCGGCCACTCGCTCGGCCGTGAGTGGAGGGGAGAGTGACGCACAACTCCGCGGCGCACACAGCACAGAGGTTAGCAGTACGGTCGCCCTCGCGTTTGGTAATGGCAATCACAGGGATAGAAGGAGATAAACACGTCAACCAGGCCATCACAACCAATAAGAACACACTCCCGGGGAATAGCCAAGGATCTCTAGCACGGGAAACCACCCCGTGGTTAGTGCTGGCACAAAGGTGAACAATGCACTATTGATTTTTTCACCACGCGCCCACCCGTGTTCTTTTGCAGAGACTCTGCCATTAGAAATAGGGAAATAGTCTCAGCCTCACTTCTCCCAAGTAATTATCACCAACATATCTACATAATACAGGGTCCCCCGGTAGCTATTATGTGCGCTCTTAATTCTCTAAAATCAACCTCTTTCGTCAAACGAACCAACATTTAAGATATTAAATTATTATTCAGTTAACAAAGTCGATTCAACTGTTGATTGAATTTTTGTTTCGGACGTTTTTATTTCGGCGTTTCGCCTCTTGTCGAGAGGAGTGGCAGCTGAAGGCACCACACATCACGACAGAAATGGAATTAAAACACTGGATGGCTGGAGAATAAACGCGCCCGAAACAAAATTTCAACAGTTGCATTGGCGTATTTCACTAAATAATAATTGATTTAACAAGTAATTAAGGAAGAAATAGCCTGCAATAATTACGTACAATATTTAAGACTTTGATTTGCAAGAATATCTGACTTCATTTGGTGTTTACGAACGACACGTACAATAACGCAAGGAATTCATTCATTAGTAACCGTCTCGAAGACAATGGACCATCATTCAACAATACGCAATGTACAATACGTTGAACAAAGAATATTTTCCATCCAACTGATCGATGTTACGGTCCAGATAAAAAGGATCTGTGTAAACTAAAGACAAAATCATTGTTTCCGTCAGCTGTTAAAAAAAAAAAACCTAGCATGGTCGACAAAATTCCACCGGAAACATTATCAAGCATCCAGATTATAAAATTTATTTCATACGAGCGAACGAGAATGATATAACGGTACGAACATGAATAAAATAAAATTCATCGTTATCACACAATAACAATCCGCTATATTTGTGTTACCGCCAAGAACTTAATTTCCCGAACATGTCGGTGAGCAACAACGCAGAGTGCAACGCCAATAACAGTACTCAGTATTCTACTTATAAATAAAATAAACATTTTTCGTCCAGAAAATCAGTCTCTGAAACATTATGATGATCACTTCAAATTGTTCCACAAAAGCCGTTCGATAACAGAAAAAAACAATTGTATTTCCTTTTAAAATAAGCACTATTCCATTATTTTACTTACTGAAGCTGTGGCTAGCAAAATAATCACTTTACAGTACTAATATATTCTTACGAGACCAACCAGGGGCGGAACCAGGGGGGGGAGAAGGCCCCCCCCCAAAAGTATCTGAATCCACCCCCGACATTAGACTTTTTTTTTTAGCTATAGGACTATTAGGCTATAAAGATTACCCCATGGCCGACTCAAGGCCCCCCCCCCCCCCAAAAAAATCCATTGAAGGCACGCCCTCTGAACCAAAATTCACTCAAGCCAAGCCCCCCCAAAACCAAAGTTCGCTCAAGCCCGCCCCCCCCCCCCACAAACCAAAATCCTGGATCCGCCCCTGAGACCAATTGATCTGTGGGTTTTAAACTTATACTCGTAAATCTTGAAGCGCTAGAATTTCACCGTTGTCAAGAAGAACCGCAAGGGGACTTTATTTTCAGGTGTGTGTCCACAAAAGTTAGTCCCAACGAACCGCACATTTATCAAGCAGTTTTCGCTATTTTATTTTAATTAAAAATTTCTTTGTTCATGTTCAATTAATCCAGAATATCACCACAATTCAACAACAACGATCACAACTACAACAATTTCTTACTGACCAGTGCCGATTCAAGTTTTACGTGTCACTTTTAGGGACGATATTTTTTTTTAAGAACATTCATTTCCGCCATATTTACGCGATCGCTTATACGAGTAAACGAACAAAAATCTGCGGATTCATAAAACTCCGAGAGTTAAGTATTGGCGATAAATTCGATAACTGATAAACCAGTTTCTTACTGATCGCTTACTGTTAGTGGTAATGCAATCATGATGGAGTTTGATATTTTATTCTTTCTTTGGAAGTGTTGGATTAAAATTTTATAGTCCGAGTTTTATACGGTAACTGTGATTCCAAATTGAAATGACATCATGGTTTTCCTGCATCACTAAGCGAATGCTGGGATGTTTCCATCGAAAGGCCATGGCAGAATTCCTTACCATTCCGTGACACTAGTCCTTTCCCGTCTCTAGTGACCTCGATTCAACGAGGCGTAAAATCAGAAGGAAAAAAGGAAACAGATGTATTCACCTCGTAACAAGTAAAAGCTGACTGCTAACACTAGAGACGTTCATGGATTAAGAAGGATTAACACTATTGAGTGATCCCAGAAAGAAAAGTAAATATCGACACTACCAATCTATATTTAATACCTAAAAGAATGTTTGAACTAAGACGATTAATCCCTAATCCTTAGATTTACTCCTGTTTTTGGTTAAAATATTCTTGCAAAGACAGGGAAAAAACTAAACTGTCACTGAAGGGCTCGGAAAATCCACTTGATTATTACCAAGGTCGTATACGGCAGTCCGTCTGTCCGTACAGAGCTGATCGACTCGGCTCACCGACGAGCAAATCCGACAGCTACTCTGGCCGCCGATAAAGTTTGCACTGAAAATTTAATTTCCTGCAGCTACGTGGATCGCCTCCTGGGATCTCGACTCGCATATGTTTAGCCTCCGTTTCAGATACATTTATCGATGTCTCGCCAGCATTGTCAGACATAAGCCCAGAGGCTCCCTTTCTACGAGTATCTAGTGCCTACCCATTACGGTAGCGTCGTGCGCGTGGTTCCGAAACCTGACTTAGTATTATACCATGATTTAGACCATGATATGCGCGATATTAAACTCTGACGTTTGAGTCAGAACTGTCTGTGCTTGCTATAAATCGTGAGCAGGTATACTCTTAACCTTATACCACATCACTTTATTCTATTGGGACAGTAGTGCTAAATGTATACAAATGATTCTATTTTCATTACAGTTTTTACAAAAGCGGAATATCTAACATTTTCCACATACACGACAAGCAGTAACACTCGTCGCTGATTGATTTATTTTATAAATTTATATAAAAAAATATTTTTTTGTAAATCCCTAGTTTAAATTGGTCAATAAACAAACATTATATTGCCATTGTTCCGAGAAACTACTAATTTCTTACTGCTAAGTCATGGATTCAATAAAAATTTTGCTTGGTCTACTTTCGTTCTGTTTGCTGCTTGCCTTTCTTCTCATTGTTCGAACCTTGAGTAACTTTCATGTGTGATTCCACAGCTCCTAACTTACAGGTGAATTATTTGTGGGATCGCCATCTACAATTTCAATTTGACAACACAACATTGTAAATTTAGACTTTAAATGCTGCAAAGAACGAAATTCAATATCTTTTACCATTTGCAAAGTACTAATAAAGTACGCAGTCCAAGGAAAATATTGTGCAACGTGTATATACGACGATTTCACACTACTTGTCGTTCAACAAAATGAAAGCGTTAAACACTACTGTGCTGTAAAATAATAAAATAAAAAGTTTTTAATGTACCATGTTTTCATAATGGACTAAAAAGTATTAAAAAATTTATCTAATCCTTATGAAGGATAAGACCACATACAGATTTCTAACGTCTTCTAAATTGTACTGAAAACTTATACTTGGAAATGTTTGATAGCTATTAAAATTCTTGTAAGATTGGTGACGAAAAACATGGGGCGCATGAAATACATAACTATAAGAAGCGTAGAGAGTAGCTATCAATGAAAGAACTTACTTATCAGTTCATATTATTTGCGGTGCAATAAAATTGTCAGTTGAGTTATTAATACAGTAATTATCTGTTGCACGCACCCCATGTTTTCGTCACCAATCTTACAAGTATTTTAATAGCTATCAAAAATTTCCAAGTATAAGTTTTCAGTACAGTTTAGAAGAAGTTAGAAAGCTGTAAGTGGTTTTATCCTTTATAAGGATTAGATAAATTATTTTATTCTTTTTAGGCCGTTATTTTCTGCTTTTTAGGTTTATGTGAGTGAAAATTTGGAATTGATTTTAAATACTTTCAAGACATAATGACACAGACATGTGACATGCAACAAATTACAGTTTTTTTAATAGAAAATTTTTAATTATTTCCTTCCCGGGGAAATAACTAAAAAAAAAAAGAAGAGAATTATGCATATACATCGTTTGAATCATAAGTTACGGTCTTAAATTCGAACAAAAATCCAATTAAAAAAAATTAGTTCTTCCAGAATTTTTCAAGCAGCATTTCCAATTTTTTCCCCTAAAAACCTTATTCAGACTATTACAAACATTAAAAAGATCAGTCAAATTGATACATAGAAACGAGCGTTTTCGATTTTTTGAGATTTTTGAGGGATTTTTTTCTCTGAAAACCTTATTCGCACAATTACAACCATTAAAAAAAATAGCGAAAGTGATCGATAAAAAAAAACCACTTTCAGTTTTACATAATTTTCCAATTTTCTGGGCTACTTTTCCACATTTTACTATCTGAAAACCTTATTCGGCCTATTACAAACATTTATAAAAAAAATAGCCAAATCGATCCATAGAAAAAAATACTCGTTTCTCTAGAATTTTCCAGGTTTCCAGACAACTTTCCCAATTTTCCTTTCTCTAAAAACATTAGTCAGACTACTGCATACATTTTTAAAAAATAGCCTAATCGGTCCATAGAAAATTTACTTTCAGTTGTTGCCGAATTTTCCTATTTTCCGGGCAACCTTTCTCTTTTTCTTTCATTTAAAACCTTATTCAGACTATTAATTTAAAAAATAAGTAAATTGGTCCATATAAAAAAAGTACTTTCAGTTTTTCCCGAATTTTCCAGGCAACGTTTCCAATTTTTCTTTCTTTAAAAACCTTATTCGGATTGTGAACATTTAAAAAAAAAATATATCCAAATTGGTACACCGAAAAAAAAACCTTTCAGTTTAATCCGAATTTTCCAATAATCAGGGCAACTTTTACAATTTTTCCATTAATTAAAATCCTTATTCCGACTATTACAAACATTTAAAAAAAAAAATAGCCAAATCGGTCCATAGAAAATAGTACTTTCAGTTTTTCCAGAATTTTTAAATTTTCGGACAACTTTTCCCATTTTTCATGCATTGTCATACACTTCTGAGCTATTGTCAAAATTTCAAGTCTCTAGTTCATCGAGAAGTTAGTTTAAAATCAATTACAAAATTCCACGCGGACAGACAAAGCCCAAAACGAGTTAATGAAAACATGGTAATAAAAATTGGATTAAAAGCTGAAACAAATAGACAGTAAGCGCAAAATTGAAATACATTTTTGCTGTATTAATATCGGAAACATGCGACGTATACAATTGCGATTATAAGCGCTAATTTCAATGCAATGATGTGTAGTAATTTTTTTAAGTCTCTCAAAAGAAATTTTATTGTTTTACAACTTTCTATATACGTCAAATAAAAGAGGTCGTACACAAATATATTTAAAACTTTCGCTGTTTGTTAGAGTTATTCAATAACTGGATATTGTGCACCAGCAGTTGGTTAGCTGTGTATAGGCCTGTATAGAGTAATAATGCTTCTTTTCTCTTTTATACTTTCCAGAATCATTTGCCCCGGTCCACCGAAACGATAAAACAAGATTTGAAACAGAGAAGAACTATTCAATTCAAAGAAACGAAGGATTACATACGCTGAGCATAGAGTGTAAACAGATCTCAATGACTGAAAAATAGGTAAAACAATATTGCTTCCATGAAGAAAGCGAAATCAGTTTGAGGAGTGAAATTCAGTTGGAATTATTAATTATGCACCTGAAAAGAAATGAACACGGAACAATTTAGAAAAATAAGAATTAGAAACTTTAGAGAACAAAGTATATACGATGTGTCAGGTATCCTTTCTGTCGGCTTTATGGCTCGATGATGTCGATTCCATTGCAGCTGAAAGAAAATTGCGGGAAATAACAGGAAGGAAATAGATCAAACGGTTTGTAGCAACCATTCCGAAATTTAGATAAACGCTTTCGGGAAACTATCGAAAACAGAAATCTTGATGGCCGGAATGAAGATTGAATCAGTTATCAGTGTGATTCCTAATGTCAACTATGGACGTCTAGGTTCACATACCAGCCTTAGTTTCATGTTACGCCAAGATCAGCAAATTGTAACCGATATAATACCCAACTGGTTTGAATATTTCATACAAAACGATGTGATGCTATGAGAGTTAGTCTAAAAATACCAACGAAACTATACGTTCTTTACACTTCGTCAGTCGTAATGTCAATTTGAGAAATAAAAAGGCGCACTAGCAAGTATGTAATTTTAAGCGCAACTAGCAGGAATGTTCTGGGTCTTACGCGCAAGTTAATTGTGTAGTTGATGTGCGCTGAAGTACAGTAGTGGGATTAAGTTTTACGACCGTTGGATGTGGTTTACAGAGGCAGAGTGCATCGCGCTGGGCTGGCAAATGAAATTCTTTGTGTGGCTGTCTGGGCACAATGGCCGGCAGAGCTGCAGACTGGAGCACAGACTATTCGAGAACTACCAACGCAGTTTACTTCCCGCCAGATGAAGGGCCGCTTTTCTTTCTTACAGGTCACACCCCGCATTTCACGTATCTCATTCCCTCCGGCACTTCTTTCTGCTCAGGAGTCAGCAGCTCCTTCTAACATTCCGTCTTCATCTCTCCTCGTTTAACCCTCATTCTCCACCCTTTCCCCCCTCCCCCCCCTCCCTTCCCGCACATCCTGCCATCAGTAGCAGCCATTAAATGCATAACAACCAAGCAAGGCGAAATATTTAAGCTTGAAAACAAAGAGAAACAAACAATGCTCAGCTCTGAGATGATACGAACTTATGACCCTAAATATCTATTTCATATCATTCGATTCTAAAACTTTTATTATTGATATATTAATGTCTAGGCACCTCGAGCATAGATGTGATGTGTTAGCTAAGCAAATAGTCACACACGTCATAAACACTTGGGTCAGCCTACGTCGACTGGCATGTGTCATTGGTCTTTTATAGTATGAACAGAACACAATTCAGTTAGGACCATAACGGTATTGTTGCCTTCATGCAGTTTGCTACCACTAATAACAGTAACTGTAATCTGGTATGTGTCCCTTTGGATTGTGAGTAGCGTTTATTAGAATAAAATCATAGGTACAAGGACATCGTTGACAGACACACACCGGGTACAGCAGAAAATTTCGGCACCCGTCTCTGTTAACCATACGTCTACGTAATTACTATTCACGATATTACATTGTCTTTTTTAATAATAGAAAGAATAATTTAAAAACTAAATTATATATTGGAACGATTTTTCAGTTTAATTTGCTTAAATTAAATGAAAGTAACTATAATTAATTTGCTTAAAAATCTTAGAGTAACAAAATTCTTGGACACTGATTCATCTCTCCATCCTGAAATCCAGATCTCGGCTTTCCAGATTTTCTATAAGATTTGTCATAAGATGTAGAGCGGACAAGCAACACTCGAGTTAGTAGCATTCTCTTAACATGCATAGAAACCGCCTGCCCGCTGCAAAGGCGTCGTTGTACGGGTATTATTAGGCGCAAAATGGCAAGAGGCAGCGCATCAGCAGGCAATACGGCGCCTGATTGGCTGCCACCAACGCAACCACACCGCGGCCCCTTCACCAACAACGGGAACCTCCTTGACAAGTTTTTTGGACGTTACAGAGCCGCTAATATTATTAATTAGTCATCAACATTGTACACGTAATGTCCTGAACAGTTTCAAGTATAGTTGAAACCAGGTGAAAAGATTGTGCCGCGGTCAATACTCAAAACGAATACTTAGTTATTGCGGTCCCTCTTTACTACAGTCACAAGTCACGCGGCTACTTAACTGTGAGCACCAACCACGCAGATTTTTGCGAACCTCTCAAACGATAAATATGTGCCTTCTACGAGTTTTTAGAGTGAAACTTTTTCTGTTAGCCATGCTCATGGATCATATGCCTCGCTTGCTATTGTTCTCAAACGCAATCGTTCTGTGAGCCAACGACTGCCTCCCACTTGTTGCTGTTGCGTAAGCGAGGCGGCTCTGTTGACCTAGCGCTATTGTTTGGGACGTGCTCTCACATAAACCTGCCGTAATCTGTGGTGGCTACGGAGAGCATAATATCCACATTACGAGCCAGGACGTACTTTAAAGGAATAAGTGGGCATTAAAACACAAAACGAATGAGCTTTTAAAATGGTGGGCGAAGAGAGAACGTTTTGGAGGCATCTTACAAATGGAGCAAATAAATAAGCATAAAATTTTAAAACATAGGCTTTTCCTCAATTTTTTAATGGGACGTACAGAGAGAACGGTAGAGAAAGAGTGTGAGGAGTTAATAACTGAGGGTCTGTTGACATCGAAAAACATCACAGATGATATGAATGGAGAGAAAGTGTTTGTACAGTCCGAATACCTTACGTTGCCGATTTCGTTAATCATGCTTTTGTGTGTATTATTTTTAAGGGAAAACTTCCTAGAAACGATATATGATAGATCTTTTTAACAGTTGTGTACCAATAGCAATTCCGAATTCCAAGTGTAAAGATTTTATAGCAAGATCATACGTCAGCGCTTATTAATCCTGAAATCAACGTGGTAGCAGATTCATGGCAAAAATTTGTTCCATGTTGTTGGCAAATAAAATGAGATAATGTAGCGTAGTCTTGCAGATGTTTCGGAATTCAAGTAGACTCTTGTTATCCTTAATCTATAACCAGCAAACTTCGACAGAGAAATCCCGAGATGTTTCTTATAACAGGAATTCCACAAAGAAATAATACCAGCACATACAAGTATAGCAATCGATTGGTAAATAGAAGACGCAGATTCGTAAGCAGTGGTATATGAGCAAAACAAAGTGAATTTATATCCACTAGGGCATGAGAGGAAGGAATATTCTGCGGCCTCGTTAACGGAGACAAAGGAAAATATGGATGGCATGACTTAAAAGTTGTAAATTATCAAAGCCAGCGTGGGCGTGGAACACTGATTTAATTCGCATAAGATGCAGGTTTTTTTTTTTTTTTTTTTTTTTTTTTTTTTTTGCGAATGCTGCTGAAAAGTATTTGAGTACCCTTTTCTCAGTTAACTTTCTAGGATTAAAAGTCGAGTATACTTCATCGGAAACATTTCTGACATCACTTCACTTTGAAACTGAATGCTGCTGATCAATCACGACACCACTCAGTATTTTTTACACAATAGTAAAATTTTGTTTTGTCGTATCTAACAAGCCACTATTAGCGGTAGTTTGACGAGCGCGTCCATCAGCTGTTAGATAACTAATTGAGCCACCTGTCAGCGACCTTGCGGGTAGAGTGAGCGTGAGACAAGGCCATACACGAGCAGCACGTGTTGCTGAAAAACGTGCGCATACGTGCTGTGACCGTAATATATTTATTCCAATAGTGAACGGATAGGAATCAAAGAAAAGTCCCAATACCTGTGATGGTATCGAGTCCCCGCGTAGCGACAGCCCTGATTGCAGTTTTTAGACGGTTTCCCGCAAGCGTCTAGGTGAATGCTGGTTCTGTCCCCTATCTCTATCTCATGAACTACAAAATCCACAAACGAATAATACACTTATCATACAGAAGTCACAAAGTTAAAAGTTTCGCCGACTTTGGCAACAAGAGATATTCCTTCAAAGATTAGATAAGCAGGGTCTAACAGGCCCCGTGAGACTTCGTGCAGGAAATCAGTTGTTCCCTCTCCACCACTTTCCAATGATTCACACTTTTTTTTTTTACTTATTGCTATAGGCCTCGTCGACGGTGATTCACAGTAGCCACTTGAAATGCCCAGTTTCCATGTAATCATTGACGGCCGAATACGAGAAAATGAAAAAATAAATCAAGAAAGAAAGAAGCTTATGTAAAATCGTCCTGCTACAGTGTAAAGATGTGAAGTAGGATTGTATAAAACACTTAGGTTTGTTTAATAAAAGCGTCCACAGGACAAAGAAAAAGCCGCTGCTGGGGATAATCTGGGTGTGCACAGCGCTGCGAGAGGTGGCTGTGTTGGCGGCCATAAACGTCAGAGGCAGCGCGCTGCGACTGACGGAGCCGTTTGCTGTGTGCGGCTGGCAGCCCATCCATCACGCCACGCAGCGCCTGCTTCGAGTCCCGCCACAGCTTACTCACACTACATAAAGTGGACAACACTGTTCATTCAAGTGTACGTCCCTTTTACTCAGGAGGTGTGGAGGCTGATACAGCCCTCAGACCTTAACTGTAAATAGAATTGTATTTTATGAACTATCCATAGTGAGCTAAAGTTTGCTTGAATGTGATCTGGTATGTTTGTTTCACAATTTGTTGGAAATCAGTGTATATAGACTTTGTTTTGTGAAAGGTAATTATTTAAAGGCCAATTAATATGTTTAAGAATAGAATTGTGCAAGAGAATTGCTTAAATGTGTGTAATTCCAAGTATTAGTGCAAGTTACGATGTCTACAGGACAATTTTGTACAGTTTAAAATGATTTCTGTAAATAATTTTGTATTTAAGTATCTTTAATTTCCATTTCTGACCATTTTATAATGATGTTACGTGATTATGTATTAATTCCGACTGTTTTTTAATATGTTTAATTGTTTGAGTAATTGTTAATGTTGGAGAAATATCAGGCGGACGCCTTTGAAGAATTCCAGAAATTTCGATAGAGCCTATATAAAGGAGTCAGCAGGACAGATAGGAAGTTGACAGTTTAGTTCACAGAAGTTTTATACAGATTATCTTTGCGACTGCTAAGAAATGCATTAGTAGTATCTCTGTATTGTATCTATGCATGTCAATAACGCTGACGTTGTTTTTGGAAAATAAACAAACATCTTCAACATAACCTTCTGGTGGATTATTCTTAATTAATCAGTATACTAATTAAACCACCGAAGACCCTAATAAGGCTTAGTTTAGGGACAGATTGATTCACAATGGAATATATTACAAATAATATGGTCTAGCAGTTCTCACGAGTTTTAAGTCCTACGGATGAGAAGTCGTTATGAGGAGAAAATGGGACCTTGTTGCATTTTATCTTAGAGTTTTATCCATTGTCACTTCGAGCTCATTAAGAGGCAGGGTAGGATTAGGGGCACCCACCCATTTGGCTCAGGTGCTTGCGATAACGCGATAGTGTCTGACAAGGGAGTAACTGGTTCTAGTCCTGGTTGTGGAACGCAGGTACCTGACCGGCGGAGTAGGAGAGGTGGCGATGCAGTGTTTCTAAAAACCAGATTGTACACGAAAGTCCTGGGTTAAATTCCAAGCCTTTTTACACTGCATTTAAAGCGAGGGCACACGAAACTTGATCGGGTGGGGACATTAAGCTTAACTTGAATGGGTCGGTGCATTATAATACCCCCGCTCCCTTCCTTCATGATTACTTAATTAACAATCCTAACAACACACTGTAATAAGTATACACATATGACAGTCACAGTGATACACACAAAGTGATACCTACACTTTCATCACTGGGAAGACGAGGATTTGTTACTGTACGATTCAGCCAAGGAAAACAGCAGCACCTTTGTTCGTGTGTTAGCCATGCACAAGGTCTGCTATACTAAGGGGCTAGCCCCAACTACAGTCGTGTTTACTAGGACACGAGGCGCCCGCCCCTCAATAGCGAAGGACAATTCTTTATGCATAGTTCACTCATCAGTGGTGCAGTTGTGTAGCGGATAGTCTGGAGAGCTTTACGCGAAAAATATCAAATTGCTTCTTGTACCAGTTTATGCCTCTACAATTCTCCGTTACTTTTAAATTGGCCAGTGACAAAGAATAAATTTGGTAATTTGTTCGTCATTAATATTTAAAGATAACGATAAGAACAGTTATAACGGATAGAGTTACAGGACGTCTGTTCCTTTATTCTCAACAGTGTAGAGATGGGCAAATATTTTTAACATGGTCGTACATCTCTTGAAAATGATCCATGTGAAGTACGACTAAAACTGTAATCACAGATGAAAATATCGAAAAGGTGCACAATACGGTGTTGGGTGATCAGTAACTAGAAGTGTGTGACATCTCTGAGGCAGCAAGCATATCGGAAGATCAGATACGGTACATCTTTCGTGGGGGTTTAAATATGAGAAATGTAAGTGCCATATTTGTTAAATGCTGACACCCCAATTAAAAGTCTTGAAACAAAATATTATTTGAAAGGTCATTAAGAGTACGATGTTATCTACATTTCTGAGGTACAATACTGTATCAAACAGGAAAATAAACAGCGAAAGAATGTATCAGATAATCATGTTATTTGCCTCTATTTTATAAGTTTTTAGTGACAGAAAATATTCTCAATAAGGTTTGTCTACGCTACCATGGATAGGTCACGTGACCAAAGAGTTTGTTCTGAAATTATGGTGGAGATGCCAAAGAAAAAGGTCAGACACTTATGTGTGCACGAAGTAAACAGGGAAAGAACTGAAAATTGTGTTTATATGAACTTTGGGACATATTGTTACACGTGTTATTGCGAATTACTATATTTTGAAATGAATGAAAAGCCATAGCATCAACTAAACGATTACTAATTCAATTAATTACGCGAATATCGAACCTTATTTAATTTTTTTCCTAACCGGACATTCCAAAAAACAATGTTTATTCAAAGGATACCACCAGCAAGAAAAATCAGTTGCAACCTGGACCGCAACAAAAAGATAATGTGAATGAGTGGAGCCAGTACGCATTACTATCCACGGTAATCATACAAAAATGTTTACAAATGGTGACTGTGGAGGAGGTGCGCGCTTCCGCTATGTTGTGCTGAGTGGTATGCATATGGAAGGCACCGCAGGGCGTCTCCGCATGCATATGCATGTCCTCAGGGGTCGCGTCAGGTGCTGTGATTCCACAGCCATGGCAAGCGCCTGTAAGGCACGCAGCCTGCGACACTCGTCGCACGCACACTTCAGGTGGTTAACTCTCCATTAACGGGCAGCAATCGGTCGAAAGTTTATTATAGTCATATCGATTAAACAATGCAAAATAGACATATACATCGCTGGTCCCAGCATTGAGCCAGAGACCTACTGAATAAGACCCGAAATTCGTTAGCCATTGTCAGCATAACTTTACAGTATCATAGGGTCAGTCTATGAGCTTGAACATCCGTTCATGAACATATAAAACTTAGTCCACAATCTAAAAGATGGTTGTTTCCTCCCGAAGGAGGCATACTAAGCCATTGTGTCAGAGGTAGGACTTACCTCTGAGAACTAAAATTTGAAGTGGAATCTGAACCATGGAACGACAAGTCATAACTCCTTTGATCAAAAACAGCTTTTAAAAAATCTTGCAGCCACCGGTATTTCAAGCCGCGACCGGATCAGCGAAATTTTAAAAGCGAGCGACTTAAACACTGAACTACCAGACCGCTCCATGCACATACACGCATGAGATATAAGAGATAGTAAACTGCACCACGGTATTAACACGGTATTTTTTTTTTTTTTTTTTTTTTAGTTTATCAAGTTTTATATAACGGACTAATTTTTTGAATAGTAACTTGTCTGTTCTAGCAGTGGATGCAGTATTGAATCTTTGTCAGAGTTTTTCATTATTTTTATGGTTTTACGTCAAGTTTGTTATAGCCGATAGAAGGATATGGAAAAGGAATAAAATCAACCGTGACCTTAATGAAGAAATCATCCCGGCATTTGCTCGGAGCGGTAAATTGAAATTTGACATGGGGAACCAACCACCGTCCTCCGGAATGTCAGACTCAAACGTTAACCTGTTTGCTCGGAAGCATTATAAATCGCATGGTTATAAATCATTGATGCGATTGTTTTTCGTAATTTTGCAGGTAACAAGGTACGATATGCGGCAAACGATAGTTCAGTGATTAAAGGAACAATCTACTAAGACGAGTGCAACCCATTTCAAAGTGACCGTCATACAAGAAACCTAATTCCTTGCACGCCATGATTACGGTGCACAGTTTCTAGAAATGTTTAGCGTAGGAATTAAATTTTCAGACTGCGTCCCAATGGTAGTACTATAAATAAAAAAAGAGGAACGATCAGATCTTGCTAGATTAAATAAATCATACTGCCATCGGAATGAGGAGACAGTCTCTAGAAACAGAACTGTTTATTGTATGTTCAAACACTGATTTTAAAAAGTAGGCTGGAGTTGAGGAATTAGCAGAACATGTAAGGTGTCTTGTGGTAACAGTAGCAGTTGGTACTGGTGTTTGCCTAATTGATTCGATCGAGTCCGGAAAGGCACTATATTTGAATTCCAAACCTACGAGTTTTCTCCCCACCCCTCCCCCCACCTGAACCACAATGTTTGAGTTGACAACCGTCCAGCGAACCATCTGATCAGGTAGCCTAGCCTAATTCAGAAACGGTATCTAAAATAAAAGCACGGCAGGAACGGCCAGTTAAAATGCAGCAGTAATTTTCAAGGCAGAAATTTTCGTTCCCCACATATCCCTTCACACTGAAGAATTAGTTTCAACACAGCAAGTCTATAACATATTCCAGAATGCATTCCGATAGTGACTCTGGTTTTGGTTTATCTGTTGGTCAACAGATGCCATAAGTGGCAGTTTTTTTAAAGTGGGCTCAGCAGTTTGCAATCGCAACTACAGTACTATGCTAGCTACTACATGAATATATCATTAGAGCAAGGGAAATGGCAGATATATGTAGCTCTCAAAAGGGTAGCTTAAAGCAGCTAGGATTATCATCAAATGGTCGGATTCGAGATGGTTGAATCTCTGAGGTGTTCGCCAGTATTCAGTAGTTGGTGTCCCTCGAGCAAACAAGAACAGCAGCCTCCACTCCTCGAGGAGGTTCGCGCGTGACCAAACAGACATAATTAGCGGCGCGCGCACTAGTCTCGTACTCTGCCGCAAACGTCAGCTGCGTACACACAACCTGGTCGCAGACATTCAGGATACAGGGAACGAAAATACCTCTCCATTCGTTTCGGGAACGAAACATGTAGCTCAACAAAATCCCGTAAGTGAGATGACTTGCAAATACATTGTCGTTTACATACTACAATTAAACAGGATAGCAGAGTAGTGGTGAACATTGTCAGACATAATGGAAATAACGACTACATAATGGCAAAAGTGGAATCACGGAATGGTTCTACTTGAAGTAGCAATGTTAATAACACTTTCCAGCTCGTCGACGTCAGTCATTTGAGACATAAGAGGATTGGGAGAAAGGGATGGGAAGGAATTCACTCATGGCCATCGCAGAATTCAACCGGAGTGATATCTGAAACCGTGGAAAACCGAAGTATGGATGGCGGTCCTGGGATCGACCCGCTTCCTTCAGAATGGCAGGCCTGAAAACTCCAATGCACCCACCAGACTCTGAATAGTTAGTCAGAAACTTAAGGCACCTGCCACTATTTCAATGTTCAATAAGTCTTTCTCGAGCAAGTCTGTGTGTCTCATGATGTGTACGTTGTGTCTCAAAATTCTACCACTAATGGCTGCGGACTGGACTTTGGTAGAATATCATCTCTAATTCTAGAATCTTTGATAAGAATCTGGTAGGAAGCCGTAGGAAAGAATTGTACAGAATTCTAGAATGACCTTATAATGTGATTACAAGAATTACAGCACCAGTCTGTTATCCACTTGAGTCATCCCAAAGCATGATTAAAATTTAGCCGACATATTTCCCCAAATAATACGGGAACGAGTAATCTGATGTCTCCTTGATAAGGCGTTGGAAAGTCTAAAAATTCCCTCTTCAAATTCTGGTTTGTGCTGGAATTTTCGTTGGTTTCTATTGCTCTCTTTGTCTGTGTCAAACTTGCTTTGTGTATATGAAGTAGGCTATAAAGCTTCCGAGATTACATATTACACTGTGGTACCCGTATACCCTATATTAATACCTACAGCAGATGCTGTTTGGACAGCGAGCGGGAAACTAACCCTAGGTGAATAAGAATCATTACAGTTATTCATAGGAAACACAAAATGGAGTTCCATATACAGGGATTATGTTAAAGGCTCATTCAGGTCATATGGCAGTCGATTTTGTTTGGAGTTCAGAGACAGGGAAGCAGGCTGCGGACCGATATTAACGACGGACTCCACGTGCCGAGTCGTAACAGGCGGTACGGCGGCCTAATTGGCCGTTCGCCTGTACGGCAATAAAACCCGGGTCCTTGGTGGGCAGTTAAGCTGGCTGTTATGGCAGGGCGAACACACGCAAAGGGCGCAGGTGCGACCACTTAGCACGTGACTGGTAGGACACACTCCGCACAGGCTTCAAAACCAACTAAAACGCGCTATGAAATACCAGTTCTCCTCGCCACAAACGGCCCATTCGGAATACTTAATGCATTACTGACTTGCCGTTAACAAGTATCATCATTAGCATAGTACTCGTGGAGATCTCCTATCTGACACAAACGTGCAACTTTGTGGTTCTATGCCAAGACGGATGTATTTGCCAGTAATAACTATTAGAGGATTTATATGGCGTTTAGGACTGCAAGTTTCCGAAAAAGTTCCCTGAATTCCTGCTAATCCTCAAGAATTTCTTTGGTGCCAATCGTCTCGTAAGTTATAACCAGACTCGTATATGAGGAGAGATCAAAATGACGCTATAGGGCAGACAAAGTGAAGTAATCGTCTGTGTCAAACTCAAGGTGGAATTACTGGAAACTCTTGTCTTCTGCGGGCAAACGAGACATCAAAAGCAACAGTGCGAAACTGTATAATCTCGTTATATAAGATATTTTTTCCCTCGATCATCTCTCCCCATTCTTTCCATTTTTATTAAATACGAAACAATCATCAATTTTCCTTCTGAACAATAAATAACCTGAGGCATTTCGTAATAGTCGATAACGCAATTGTGACATGTGGGGCTGATTGTATTTAGTAACACACTCTTGGAACTTCATAAATTGGACAAATTGGAATAGTGATAAGTGACAGTGATAAGTTTAGTGGGAATTTATAAATGCATGTTGATCTGGTAGTGTAACGACTTAAAGCTATTCTCCTTCAATAAAGCTATTTCAATAACTTTCAAATCTTAACAAATATTCGTATTTCCCAAATAAATTTCGAATTTTATAAAAATTAAATTTCATCGTTTACATGCCAGTTTTTAACCGTTGAATACTTCTACAACAATCAATATCTTGTGTTAATAACTGCGAAGACAATTTCATCAACTTGTTTCGAATTTCATGTTGAAGTAAATGAGAAGTATAGTTTTCGACTTTCAACCTTGTAGCAAATGGGAAAAGTCTGCAAAAAAAAAAAAAAAAAAAAAAAAAAAAAAAAAAAAAAAAAAAAAAAAAAAAAAAAAAAATCGCTGAAAATGCGGCGAAATGCCTCATTCGTACCACCTACCTTTTTAATAAGAATAGGAGTGGAAGGAACTGTCGAAAAGTATGACGTCTTCGTAAAGGAAAAATACTGTTACCTCGAGATTGGAAACAGTAACATCTTCGGGTCGAACCAAGACTTAGCGAACTTATTTTGTGGCAACTGGAAAACTGCGGTGCGTTCAGTTTATGAACTGTGTTACAATCTGTATTCTACAGATTTTGAAAGTACAGAATAAAACCCGGGGAGGAGGGGGGGGGAGGGGGAATAATTCCGCCTGGTCACTGGAGTGATAAGTTCTCACGTTAAAAATTGGTTCTATACTTTTTCAATAGCTACCTTAAAATGAACTGAGAGATAATTATACACTAGTTAGATATGGCTGTCTATATAAAAAAAAGATTGGGAAACTTATCCATCACTTACTTCGGCTGGAAGCAAGAGGCTTGCGACGGCAAAAAAGGAAAAAAAAAATACTAAAATGAACACGATTGACATGGCAATATCGACAGATGGGCCTGTGCTTTATTTCCCCACGAAATGTTGGTAGCAGACTTCCAAAATCGGTGACCATTCCCGTATCCTCTCTTCTTTTCAAATGATTTGAACTATTTCACTTTTCTTTACTGTCGTGTGAATTATATATATATATATATATATATATATATATATATATATATATATATATATATATATATATATATATATATATATACGCTGGTTTGTGACGTGCGACTATTCCATCACTGATAATTTAGTTTTTGTTTTACTTGATAAACTTAAATTTACAGTTAAGCTTTCGAAACATATTTACCATGAAAATTCTTGTAAGCCCCACGAAATGGTCAAAGCCTTGTCGCACCGTCCATACCCGTTGCCTACGGTTGTTCTGCTTATAATATGCTTGTAAGACACGTGTGTAGATACGAACGTGTATTATAATGAAACTGAAGACAGTTTTTGCTGCTCTGCCACCGACTGGAAATGGTAACTAGTGTAGCGACTGGAGATTTCCTCAACGCCATTCGCTCAGTGGATTACTCCCCTCCTCCCCTTACGTCCGTTAATTGTATTAGGTAAAATAGGGGGATGGATGTCCGTAAAACCTCACCAAATCTCGTTTAGAGGGAAAGGGGGGGGGGGGCAGTAAAAATGTCACTCCAACCTTATACATCATTTTTCTCCTCTTATTTGACATAAAAAATGTAGTACATAGAATACATCAGTATCAACTCTTAGGTATTTAGTGGCATGAAGCAAAATACAGGAACATATATTTTTTTTTAATAATTAAATTTATTCGATAAGTTTAAGGTAAATCTCGCATGAGAAGGGAGGAGGGAGGAGGGTCCAACCACATTTTACCAAATCTCACCAAGCGGAAGGCCAATTTTTTTTTCTTAAATAAAACCACCTCTGGATACCCTTATGGGTAACGCCTCGTCGACGTCGAGGTCATTAGAGGCGAAAAAGAACTGAGAGCAAGGAATGGGAAGGAATTGGAAGAGAATTCGGCCATGACCTTTTAAAAGGAACCATCCCGGCATTCGCCTGAATCGTTTTGGAGAAACCGTGGAAAACCCAAATCGGGATGGTCGGACAGGGATTCGAGCCCACGCCCTCCCGAATGCGAGGCCAGAGCGTTACCGCTTAGCCACCACGCCCTGTTCGATCAGTGGCTACTGTGTTGCGAGCCCAGAGGAAGGAAGATGTAAGTAGCGGGACCCGGCTGCTGCAGCGGAGCGGAAGCAAGGGACCGTTAGCGGAGCACAGAGAGAGGAGAGAGGTCCTAACACAGCCGAACCGTGGGAAACGGCGTGGCAGACGTCGATGTGTGAGACCCAGTAGCGGTACAATGGCTTCTCTTTAATTGCCATTCCTCCGCTGATGGCGTTACACCTGCGGCCACAGCGCATGGCTTAAGAGCCGTTTAACAGCTACGTCGAGACTAGCTCCGGATACTGTTCATGACTAGAAAGGAAAACGATACAACTTAGGGAGCGTGCGCAAACTACGTGGCTCTGTCCAGGGTGGGGGGGGGGGGGGGGTTGGCTGGAAGGCTACGCTGGGCTACGTGGGGGGAGGGGGGTTCCGAGTCAAGCCACGTAGCTTTCCTTTTCATAACATTTTTCACAGTTAAAACGAGGAACAGAACACACAACAGCGTGCGAATATTTATTTCCCTCAGTTAATTATTTCCTTATGTAATTTACAATCGTCTAACAAGAGAAAACAGTACAAACTGTTTTCTGGAATCATAAGAGACAAAAGCTACGTGCTACGTGGGGGGAGGGGAAGGGGTTCACAGGAGGCCAAAATGGAGCTACGTAGTTTATGCACGCTCCCTTATCAGCTTCCTTCACATAACTCAAGTAACCAGTATTAATTTTACAAGTTTTTTTCGTCCCACCTGATAAAAAGGCGCAAAACAAATTGGGCAGATTATACGGAGTAGTGCGCTACGTAGCTCAGGCAATAGAAGGAACGACAGGAGACTAGATCTGACGTAGCAGACAGACGAAGTTCCGTCGCAGCTGAACGCACGCCACGCAAATTACTTATTCAGTCCAAGGCCGGCAAAAACTGTGATCGAATCAATTAGTAAATATTAAAACAGTTAAATTTAGAATATTTACTAACGTATTTTTAAGGTTGTCAAAGCTCTCAACATTGGGCACTTTAAATTATTTCTGTAACATCTATGATTTCCAGGAAGATAGAGGATTATAGACCCTTCAGAAGCCGAAATGGAATATTACCTCTGCCGTTATTTCATCGTGCGATTTACTATCTGTTTAAACAAGAGATTTTACTACCATCGCATTATGTTAGTTGTATCACAACTTCTATTTTTTGTTTCATTTTTATCTCTGCTAATTAATCACAAACCATCAAATACAAAAACAGTTAAGATACTTTCCCAAATAGCAAATATTTATTGTAATGACAGCTGTTACTATAACTAGGAGATATCTCATACGAAATTTGCGCAATTCCATTACTATTAGAATGTCAAATAAAAATAAATAAAAACAGCTTAATGTTCTATCTCAACTGCGCAGATCTAAATTATGGCATAAACTAAATCCAATAAAAATCTGATTTTTTTAAATCTGAACCTAGTTTAGCTGCCACTTATCTGAAAATGACATTTGATTTAAACTGATTCATTTGATATTTATCGCACGCCGTTATACATGACCTATTCCATCTCAAATCAGGCAGCGCTTTACCGAAATTTGTTGAGCAAATGCTATTTTTGAGAAAATATTTACAGCTGGATCAATCATATTAGAGTATAAAACATTTCAAAAGGATTTTGCTAGAAGTTGGCCGAGTTATGGACCCTTCAAAGTTTGGCTTAAAAATCCATACATCTTAAAAACCATGCGATGCTTAATTTCTTTAATTGCATATAACTCTACACTCTAATATGTAGAGTTTAAAGTACTTTTGTTTTGAAGCTATGAAAGTGGACTTTAACATAGCATTCAAGAACTAAGCAAATACATGAATAAACAATAACTTCGAATTAATTAATTCCTTTAACTAAATGGAGTGATTAAACATTTTCACCGATGTAAAACTAGCAGTAGCAATGACGTCTACCATTCATTTGAAAACGTTGAATCGCAGTTCACGACCTACAGCTCATTATGTCGAGTTATCGCAAGTGACAGGGACATCGCCCAAAAAATAAGCACGTCAGAATGGTTGCTTTTTCCACTTAATTCTGACGTTGTGAACTCGGACTGTCGCGTTACCTCCATACACACCACTGTTCTACCTTTTGGCAGAGCTGCAGTACACAACTAGTGATGAAATAACCGAATGGAAGGGACGGAATTTTCTGCAATATTCTCCCTTAGCGATCACTCCGGCGCAGAGGACGGACGGAATGTTTCCACGCGGAGGCCTGAGTGCCCGACGAAACGGGTTTGAGCAGCTCGCCGTGCCGTCTGCCCTTGGTGTGCTCTGGGCAAGTGCAAGGTCGGCGGGGCAGAATACCCGGCAGGCGCGCGCAGACATGCATTATGCATTGTTTACAGGTCGGCGGGACGGCGCATTACGAATATACTGGACGCTCGCAAACGGGGCCGCGATAGACTTGCAGATTGCACGAAACTCGGCCCTAACTCTCAGTTGCATACGATTTAATCTCCGCAAATGATGCCTGCCTGCATACCTTTGTCTAAAATGGAAACAAACAATATAAAGACGGAAGTAGCGCTTAGCACACAACTTCTAAGAAGCTGAATTCAGATTATAAAATGAAAACTTTAATATGTAATAAGTACATGGTAATAAATACATTTTCACTTGGGGGGGGGGTCTTTTGATTAAAGAGATATTCTGTTCCCCGCCAACATAAAAAATGACTTCATATTATAGATATAATTTTCGCACAGGAGTTTTATTTCTTATAGGGTGATCATTAAAATTTCCCGCAATGACGCGAAGGTTAAAGTCATACAACCTGTACATAACGGTCAAAGCTTTTGATCCAGGCCACATTGGAAGCTAACCATGTATAATAATTTTCCCACGAATTTACCCAAAATGATTAATATTTAAAGCACGTGGCAAACATTTATTAGGAACTCTGTAGTTTAATATGTAGCGACTTAACCCAATACGAATTCCTTGCTATCATCAATATGGAGTGTTTTGTGGGTACTTGCTAAACATTTTAAATTTCATTAAATGATAAACTTAATTGCCACCGTTCGAATGTTTCACTCAGCCAATTACTTACAATTGCAAACCTGTCGAGCATTTAATTAAATTCATTGAAGAGAAAAAACAGCGGAAAGTGCGCTATGACCAGTGGCGGCTGTACCTTAAGTGCGCTCGTGCGCTGAACCACCAATCCAAAAGATTTAAAAATGACAAAATATTAAGTACCTACTTCATCTTTATTTTTATATTACCATTTTAATATTTATTTTTAAACATACAAAAACAAAAACGTATAAAAAATTAAATCTCCAATTATGGTGAAACAGTTTGAGCGCTTTACTAAACTATTAAGACTTATTTTCCTGTAAAGACAAATTCTCGTGCGCTTCGGCGAGTGCACGAGGACTGCTAATACAACTTGTAGGTGTACGAGTTAATACGCCTGACGCGTGAAACAAAAGATAGTTCATAGAAACGTACGGAGTAATGAGTCGGTTGTCGAGCGCCGCACGAGCGAACCGAGGATTGCCGAGAGCACCCGATGTTTGACGAATTGGCTGGCTGGCATGGGCGCGCGCGAGGCGACGGCAGCCATGATTGACATCTCGTTATTAGACTATCAGTATAGTTTCACTGTATGTGTGACGCGCTAATAATTGTTTATTTATATTACCGTAAATAATTGTTTTTAGTTTTTGTTTCGATTTTTTTCGAGAACTTTTATTCTATACTGTGTATGGTGTTAGTGAAAATGAGCATAAACATTGATTATATTAAAGAAAATAACAGAACTTTTCAAAATAAAGTGAACATAAAATTGGCCGGACCGCCACGGCCCTTTTTAAATTTAAAACAAGAGTGCAAATCGAAAAATAAAGCATTTACACGAAGTTTTAAAAGTGAAATGTATAATAGAAAGAAATGGTTGTGTGGATGTGAGCGTCTTAATGCATTCTTTTGTTTTCCTTGCATTATTTTTGGCGGAGAATCGATTTGGACAGAAACAGGAATCAAGGATTTGACGCATTTGAGTGAAAAAATAAAAAAACATGATTCTTCACAAGTACACCTACAAAATGTAATGAGTTTGTCTGTGTTAGGCACGGTCGACATTCGTAATCAGCTAGATTCTGTGTATAGAAGCAATATCCAAAAGTATAATGAACAAGTTGATAAAAACAGGTATATTTTATCACGTCTTATCGATTGTGTCAAGTTTTGTGGTGCACCACCAGTTTGATAACCCACCAGCCGCCACTGGCTATGACTCTATAAAACATGTTACTATTTAAGTTTACGGACTTGTGTACAAAAATCAGTAAAAAAAAAAGTCTTAGCAAAAACGAAAATATTAAAAGGCATTATCAAGGAGTATTTATCCGTATTAAAAAAATGCTCTATTGAATGATACATACGATTTTTTCCGATTGTTTTTTAACATTTACATCCTGAAACATCGGAATTATTCGTTTGGTTATTTTGCGACAGCCACTAACTCCAGAAAGATCTTTACAGTTCTCCCGTGATCTTTAGGTGGCTACATATTAATGAAGACTTTGAAATGATTTTCCCATTAGTACTTTCAAAAACAGAGGGAGAAATCGTATTATTTTAAGCTAGCATAAATTGTGGAAGAAATAGGAAAACCCAAACATTTTGAGAATGGGCGGCTTGCCAGCTTTAATTTGCCACATGTGAAGAATATCTTTTAAAAAATCCTGTAGTCCCTCACTAACCATCTGTAATTATTGCCATCCACTGAAATTTTTCAAAACTTTATTATGTTTAGTAAGAAATTTTTAAGTTTAAGAAGACAGAGTATGACTAGCGGACAACTGAGTGAATCTATAACGGAACCATCTTTCACTGAGAGCCCTAAAAACAGTAATTGAAAGTTTTAAGCATTGATATTTTGCTTTTGTGAACGCAGAGCTAACTATTCTAAAAGTGCTGCCGCAGGATAGGTGTATTACCAGCATCCAAACGGCAGAGCTGTTGCACAGGTTAAACTATTGCTGGCATCAACATAGAACCACTCAAGCCCAAATGGGACGCTATCCTCAATACAGACGATGTGAAGAACACCAGAGAAACAAAGCCTTTATGATGCCTCTGAAGACATGTTCATTTTTCTATTTCCATGTTCTGTTACTGAAGCTTATGTCCGATTGGGTTAATGTATGTCCAAGTACTCTATGCTACCAGAACTACTTTCCTGCTGAACTGAAAAGTCAGATTAATGACGCATTCTACTGTATCTACTTCTACTTAGAAAAGAATCTGCTATTTTTTGACTAATCTGTGGCTGAGAAAAAAATAGCAATATGTGTATAGTTTCTCATTATACAGAACGAATCAGCAGATAGACGTGATTTTTAGATTCGTGTCTCCAAACGGTTTTTCAGACAAGGTTTTTTAATTGTATTCGACTATGTCAGCCATTAGCGAAGCGCTTGTCCGAGTAATGTGTACGATTGAATCCAACAGTGTATATGACGCAGTTACGATGAACACATTTTCTTTTCCGTGTGGCTGACGGAAGATCCAATGCATGGCCCAGAGTTTTTCCTTCTTTTTTTACTTATTGCTTTACGCCTCGTCGACGGATAGGGTCATTAGAGGCGGGATGGGACTGGGGACAAAGAACTTGAAGGAATTCGGCCATGGCCTTTTTGAAGGAAGCATCCCGGCATTTGCCTGGAGTGATTTGGGGAAACCATGGAAAACCCAAATCCTGGATGCCCGGACAGGGATTCGAACCCGCGTCCTCCCGAATGCGAGGCCAGAGCGCTAACCGTTCACCCACCACGCTCGGTCAGTGTGTTTCCGACCGAACCTACAATCTACTGCAATGGTCCACAATCTTTCTTTGCTCGCATAATACCATAAATTATCCGTGGCTCAACCCGGCAAACAATTGTAAAATCAATTAAAGTTAACAACAACTATGGGTAATTAATTTCTTAAAATGAGTCAATAAGTAACAATTGGCGGAACATGAAATATAGAAACTCGGCGGTTAATTACTTACAATAGATAAAATTTCCCGGTTACGAGCCACTGGTTAATGTCACCGAGCTATTCTAAAACTAAGGAAATGTAAATAGAGCCATCTGTTTCTGAATGGTGGAACTGTGCAGTGTGTGACGAATATTAATTTGTACGTGTGAACTGTATAGTTCTTGAGGCGGGATTTGGGGACAGTACCGTGATTCGCCTAAAGGTTAATCACGGTGGTCGGTTCGCCAAGTCCACGATATGACCTCTCATAACCAGATTGGTGGCGAAAGGCGCATGGAGGTTATTAAAACACTGAGAAGATACTTTTGTATATAGACCTTGAAACAGCGACCAGCTAACTGCTGAGACATTCAATTTTTTTTTTATCAGCTTTAGTAACGCGGACGGCCAAATACAAGCAACCAGCAAACCTGCTGCATTCCACCACGACACTCCATAGTTCAGAACAACGAGCAATTCATTTCTTCCTAACGACAGTAGTGTTAGGAGTGATACGAGACATCCTAGCCGTTAGTACTGTGCCCTCCATTTTCTTCAGGGGACTCCCATTAATTACGTGAGGAGTTTTTTCTTAAATTTGGACCCCCCTCCCCCTAAGTCAGATTCATCTCGTAATTTTGGAGACCTTGAAAAAAGTTGACGTGAGATTTTTATGGACCACCCACCTCCTTCGTGAAATTTTGCCCGAACCCCCCCCCCACCCCTGTTTTCAGCTTTTATAATTAATGGACGCCCCTCTACGCAATTTTCAATCAATTAGTTTCCAATTCACAAAGTTTAAAAACTGAACAACATGAGACTAAACATGTCTGGTATGTAAGTGATAACTCGCAGTCCGCAGGACGTGATTCTGCCGGCAGAGTGGTGAAGTACAAGAGCAGGAAGTGCGGAGAAAGCTGTGAGGAAGACAGATAGCAGCAGTGAGAGGTTGCGTCGCATCCTCAGCCGGCCGCTCCGAAGCCTGCACATCCAGGTCTCCCCACCTCGCAACTTCCCCCCCGCATGCATCCAGGCGCTTACAACAATCACACGTAAACAACGAGATCGGACTGAGATACTTTTCAGTTACTTTCCTGCGCCGAAAACTGTATAAATAATTTATCAAGATCTTTTTCCCACTTGAGAAACAAAGTCCTTTCATAGAAGGTAGAGTCATCTTCAGCAGCGCACCGTTAGCAATTTTTTGTCATAGCGGCCACGGGCTGCGAAAATTCCCCACTGCGCATCCCTCTTATGACGAGGTTCCAGGTACAACAGAGCCTGACGAACTTGAAATTTCACTAAGAGTATGGATACGGGAGGATACTGCTGTCAGAGTAGGCGAATTTCAGAACAATTTGCTAGGTATTGGAATGCCTATAAGCTGTTTTACTTGAAAAAATCTATAGAATATCAAAGAGGGAATGCCTTAAAAGAGTTAAACGTGTCTGTTTGGATACAGAGAATAGTAACACCAAGAAAAGAATATTCCCCACTATTGCTGACGGTTATGTGTAAGAGTCATCAATAAGATACATGAAAAGAAACTTCAAAATTTCGAAATGGAAGTAATGAACATTTTTTTTAATTGCTTTACACCTCGTCAACGGCTAAGTTCATTAGAAGCGGGATGGGACTGGGGACAAGGAACTGGAAGGAATTCGGCCATGGCCTTTTTGAAGGAAGCATCCCACCATTCGCCTGGAGTGATTTGGGGAAACCATGGAAAACCAAATCTGGATGCTGGACGGAGATTCGAACCCGCGTCCTGCCGAATACGAGCCCAGAACGTTAACCGTTCACCCACCACGCTCGGTGGAAGAAATGAACAAAATTTGTAGATTGTAAAGGCTGGGGCACTCAGAAGCACCTGTGCAAAGCTGTCTTATATATCAAAGAGAAGTATAACAGATAGAATCGAGATGGAAAAGAAGGAGATTAACGATAGAACAATTTCGTATGGACCTTTCCGATAAATGGATGGAAGAAGGTAGCCAATAATAATATGGAATTGGGAACTATGTGGAGAAAGAAAAAGTGGGAGATCGAGGAGAAGACGGAGGCAATATGTCCAAGAATCTTGATCTGAGAAGCAGCACCAGACCGGCTCAAAGCCTGCTTACAGACTCGACGTCGGAGAGTGGGACGGATCCAACTGATAGCTGCGCTGCAACAACGAGAAAAATACACACGGTGCAAACATCAATAACGAACGCATTCCACTGGTCTTTTTAATACCACATATTCCCATATCGTTTAAAATACTAATTTACGAATTCCAATCTGTTAATGAAACCGGAACGCATGTGAATCGACTATTCCGCCTCACGAGAACTGAAACCGGCGCGCGGATTATACAGGCAGACCGTAATGGCGGCCATCACCCACGCACCGCGCAACCTTCTCAGTGTCCATTAGCGAACTCAATTACCTTCATAAAAATTTCAATTGACGACGAAAAATATTCCACTACCTTACGCAAGTGTTTCCTCACACCTTTCCCGATGACAGTCAGCAAGGATACTGGGTGGAGACTTCATTCCGGAGGAGGTTATGTTTAGTAGCATATTCACTAAATTTTCGCCATATTTTATATTTAAAACCTAAATCGTGTTGAACGCACTACGAACTTTCTAAAACCAACGTAAGCAATATTTTCACTTGCAAGACAGTCTGTAAGCGACATGCCATATAAAGGACAGGAAATAATAAATTTAATTATTTTAAACAACTTTTAAAGCAAAAGAGAAAAGGTATCAAACATAATTAATAATTAATTATATTGATCGAATTGTACTGATTTACATAGAACATCGGAGGCAGATGTCAATGTATTAGCAAGAGTAAATTAAAAGACAGCGACAGCACGAAGCAGACTTGCAAGATTAATCATGAATAATGTTCGGTGGAATCCGACTGGGTTAAAAGTATTATGTTTTATGAAATATATCTTAATAGTTAACGAAGCCAATCAATGTATTAGTGAAGTTAGTGTTGTTAGTAAAAATGTGTTTGAAAGTGATTAATGGAGAAATGACTTATTATCAAGAAGAAAAGTGGAATTAAATAAGTAATATCAAGCGTAAATCTCTCTCTCTCAGGTAGACAAGAATAAAATATATAGAAGGGTAGGCCTATATTCAATGTCATAATTGTACTAAATATGACGCTTCCTATGCTCAGAAGGGAAAGTATAATACACTACGCAAAGGTAATTTCAAGTATATTATTGCGTAGAAGTTAAAATAATTAAACAAAAAACTTTATAATGTACCATGTTGTTATAACGGACTGAAAAGTATAAAATAATTTCTCTAATCCTTATGAAGGATAAAACCACATACAGATTTCTAAATTGTCCTGAAAATTTATACTTGGAAATTTTTTATAGCTATTAAAATACTTTTAAGATTGGTGACGAAAAACATGGGGCGCATGCAATACATAACTATAAAAAGCGTAGAGAGTAGCTATCAATGAAACAACTTACTTATCAGTTCACATTATTTGTGGTGCAATAAAATTGTTAGTAGAGCTATTAATGCATCAATTATCTGTTTCACGCGCCCCATGTTTTTCGTCACCAATCTTTTTATTTAATAGCATAGTATTTTCATAGCTATCAAACATTTTCAAGTATAAATTTTCAGGACAATTTAGAAGTTAGAACTCCATGTGGTTTTATCCTTCATAAGGATTAAAGAAATCATTTTATACTTTTTAGTCCGTTAATAAAAAAATGGTACATTAAAAAGTTTTTATTTTATTACTATTTTCTGCTTTTTAGTGTTATGTGAGTGAAAATTTGCAATCGATTTTAAATACTTTGATGACATAATCACAGAGACATGCTACAAATTCTAGTTTAAAAAAAAAAATAGTAAATATTTAATTGAGTTATTTCCATCCCGGGGAAAAAAGGAACAAAACAAAAAAAAAGAATTATGCTTATCCATCGTTTGAATCGCAAGTTATGGTCTTGAATTCGAACAAAAATCCAATAGAAAACAAGTACTGCCAGCATTCTTCAGACAGCATATCCAATTTTTCTTTCCCTAATAACATTATTCAGATTACTGCAAACATTAAAAAAAAATAGCCTAATCGGTCCCTAGAAAATGTACGCTCAGTTGCTACCGAATTTTCATATTTTCCGGGCAAATATACCATTTTTCTTTCTCTGAAAACCTTATTCGGACTATTGTGAACATTTATAATAATAATAAAAAAAGCCTGATTGGTACAGAAAAAAAGAATTTGTTTTATCCGAATTTTCCGGGCAACTTTTCCAATTTTTCATAAACTAAAAGCCTTATTCGGATTATTACGAACATTTAAAAAAAAAAAAAAAAAAAAAAAAAAAAAAAAAATTAGCAAAATCGGTCCATAGAAAAGATTACTTTTTAGTTTGCCAGAATTTTCAAATTTTCCGGACAACTTTTCCCATTTTTTGTCATTTTCATGCATTGTCGTCCAGTTCTGAGCTATGATCAAAATTTCATGTCTCTAGCTCATCATTACAAAAGTCCACCCGGACAGACAAAGCCCAAAGCGAGTTAGTAAAAACATTTTAATAATAAAATAAAAAGGATATTGAAGCGAGGTTACGGCGAAACCACTTTAAGCCCACCAGGTCACATTTCAAGTCTCTTCCTCTCCGATCTAAGCATACTATGTAGAAGTATTATTAATATTGGATTCCCTCACACCTAACGTAATTTCTTGGAACTGTTGTGGTACTACCATAAGTCCTAAAAAGAACTCTGGTTTGGGTCATTGACTACGATGAAGCCATTCGGATTGCCCGCAGCTGCACGCGGACTCATCAATTCAGCTGCCATTTCGCAGGGAAGAGGATACATCCTTCAGTTGCGGAGGTGTGTGATCTCTCTTTTAACCGCCCAAAATCGAAGCTGATTCCAAGTGGACTTCATTTCTTATTACCTTTAATATTTACCAAAACCGATTGAGCTTACGCTCCGGAGACAGTTACCCTACTCACCTACTATTACATTAGCAGAATTTTTCTCTTGAATTCTCTAACTTTAGATAAGTTATTCCATACCTCCCTCAAAAATGTGTTCTAGTCCCTGACTCATTTACCTGTATATGAAAATTTTCCGACTTATTAAATCCTGCTAATTTATGACCAAGGTAATTTCTTAACTTCACACACAAGTGCTAATTCTTGGCTTAATACCCACACAGATCTCCTATGCTCCAGGCACGATCTTGACACATCTTCTATTAAACCATTGTGTTTATAACTTCAGTTACCGACTGATTTACAGTAATTTAGAGAAATAGAAGTAACTGCTCTTTATCCTTTGGGCTTTAAGGCCTCTCGGCGTGGAGAGATTGTAGCCGGCAGAGGGACCGTATCGACCTTCACCTGAAGTAATTTTACCGAAATCTAAACGGAGAAAGTAATGTTAACAATCAAATTATATTTAGATATTTCAACAGATCATACATTTTTATCCTTTACCAAACATGTTTCAATTGTTTCGGGAGCGTTTAATCTGGATGTCTGACTAATCTGTTTCTCACCTCACTATCCCAAATAGTTGAAATTTCTATTTCTATTTACGAGTAAACGACATAAACAAATTCTGGTTATTATATAGACTATTACTCGTCATTGAAAACTAACCTTCAGTTGTAGATATACCTTCAGAACAAGACAAAAATCAGAAAAATTTAAAGCATACTTGTATAGAAAAAAACGACAAAGTTTTTGTTTATTGTTAATGGAACCTACACTAATTGTGAATAGTAACACACGAAAACTATCATGTACACAAGTCACTAGTTATATTTTGAGACTTCATTTTAAAGTAACCTATTTGAAATAGTACGCAACAGATAAATTTATTCAATTTCGTCAGCTCCGGTAGGATTTCAGAAACTTCCTTTGAATTTTCGTAATCATGTAAATGAGAAACTAACCGGAGTATATTCTCGCATGCTTAACATTCATCAAAGATAGGAGCCGATTATGGAACATGAATGTGATTGAATATGCAATTAATCAGTGGTTTATAAGGGTAATGTGGACCATTCATTAATCGGCTCCTTAAGAACAAATGTATTTGAATTGTTGTAAATTCTGGAGTCGAGTGAAATTGCAAATAAAACCGATAGGAGTGAAGCTACGAGAGTGATATTTCTGGTGCTGTTGAGCGGGAGAGGCAGGCGCCAGTGGGTATTGTGAAACACTTGTCTCAGCACTGGCCGCGTAACCTCTGCGCCCGTGTCACCATTACCAACCTGCCCGCCACTGCCTCACTGCAGCCGTCGCATAACAAAATCTCACTCCGATCAACATATTCCGATGTCGGTTAATGGACTTGTTGGGGCAGACTGCTGTTGGGAACGTAATGGAACATGCCTAATTCTTCCTACGATCCAATACCAACTGCAAGCCTAGAGGCAAAAAAACAACATATGCTTTACTGTTATTCGTTAACTGAACGTGGTGAAAACAATTCTGATACAATAGAATTATGACAATATTGTTAATACAGCGCTTATTTTTCGGGGTCCCTTAAACACATTAGCGAAGTTTATGTAGTAATGTTAATTTAAATCTGTTAGCTGTAAACTGGAAGCAAACTAATTTTCTTACTGGACTGAGCTTGAACGTCATCATTGGATGAGGACTAGCCGTATTGATTACCAATTTCGGATGGTGTCACGAAGATTACTAAGATATCCAGTTTCCGGCTCCAAAGTACGTGTTTTACTAATAAAATGACAACATCGTGGTACAAAGCTTACGAGGCTCGGAAACATCAAGAATCTCTTCCCTTGCTTAGCAAATACCATCGTTTAACTTCTCAGGATTATAGAAAATACTGTTGTCGATTTTGATGAATTGTTTTAGCACTGCGCGAAACCAATTTTGGGAAACTATCCCAAATGGGAAATCTTATAGCAAGACAAAAAGGCGGAGGGCAGCCATTGAATTAGATATCATCGTCTGTTGATGGGTTTCGTTTCCGCCCTACGGAGGTAGAAATGGGAGGCAAACCATGAATCCATAAATGATCGTATCCTGACTTTAATCAATGAGAAACTGTTCGAAGAATATTTAAAAAAAAAAAAGACACCGGAACATTTAGATATAGCTAAGAAACTAATAATGATGCTAGTAGATATTTCAAAGACAAAGTCTTGAGGAGTGAGACCGATGTAGCTATAATGTAACAATCATATGAGTCGTAGAAACCTGTCACCGAAAGCAGCTGTATATAAAATTAGTACTACAGTTATCATAGACTGACAAGATGCGGAAATACGTTAGAAGATAAGCAACATTGGCGACAAATGTATTCATGTGCGGTAACAAAGTATATACTGCAAAGCGCTCATCCAAGGAAACAGAGCTGTGGACAACGCACCCTTTCTGCATACACTCGACAAAACGGATATTCACACTGGAAAAACTTGGTAAAACTGGCCGCCAGAAAGCATCACTGAAATATAATTCAGTATTTCTATCGAATAAATATTAGTAAAACGGAGTAAAATCTGAAATACCATACATAATTTGTAAAAGAATAAACCCACAGGCATAGGAAGAACTTCTTGATACCGTTTAAGAATCAGCAAGGAAACTTAGGCAGCAGAGTGCGATAAAGCCCTGGATTCACGTATCAAGAGCCTGGAAGAATTAGCATAGCCACAGAACACCAGAAAATTAGGGGCATGCGAGAGACCTCCACGTTTGCAGTTATTACGCCTTCGAAAGCCAATTCAGCTTGGCATACGATAATAATAATAACCAGAGAATTTACAGATTTCAACACAACAAACTTTTTCAAAACATTTCGGGAAGAACTGTTTACCTTTAAGCCTCCTAGCCTTTGCTGCCGTCTACCTGATGCATTGCTAAGGCCAATAGTGACATTCTGAAGCAGTTCTTCGAGAAGCTGTACAACTGTGAACCACCTACTGAGAAATTCTAGTTTCGGATGCCCTCCTCTAACCACGATTCAGCTCCAACACTGGGTGAGATCAGAAATGTCATACTGTTGAAAAATAAAGCACCAAGGAAAGACGGAGTAATTGCCGAGACGCTCAAGATTGGCGACTAAGTCCTTACTGACCGGCTGCACGCTATCATTTCAAATATATGAGAGAGCGAAGTCTTACCTGCAGATTGGAAAATTGTTTTAAATCACTCGCTACATAAAAATGGATATATCCAAACATTTTCAGAGGCACTTCACTCCTGGCAATCGTTTACAAAGTACATTCTTGTGCCCTTCGTACAAGGTTGGAGAAATAAACAGAACATAGGATTGGCGAATACCAAGCAGGTTTTTCCGACCACTCCAAACATGCGCAGAACATATCTGGAACCTCAAGATGATACTTCAACACAGTCAGTCAAACCGCATAGTAGTTACATTCGCAGACTTTAAGAAAACATACGATTCCATTGACCGCGCCATGCTGTTCAATATACTACGTGAATCTGGGGTTGATTTAACAAACTGTGACAAATACAACCTCAAAAGTGAAATTTATGTGCAAAATCTCTGAATACTTTGAAATTAAGACGGATGTAGGACGAGGGGATGTTTAACCTGGTAGTAGACAAGATCTTTAAAATATGGAAAAAAGAAATATCTGAAATATATACGGGGATGAAGGATAAACGAATTAACATAAAATGCCTTGCCCTTGCGGATGATCTAGCAGTAATCATACGAACTCCTGAGTAAACCAGAGACGCTATTGAGAAGCTTCATGACATAGTCGTCAAAACCAGCCTCCAAATCTCTTATGAGAAAACGCATTATATGGACTTCGAAGCCTAACCCTGAGGCCACTCGTGACCAAATATGGCATTATCAAACTAGTTAAATGCTTTAAGTACTTAGGGGAAATTATTGGGAATACTGGAATTGAAAAAGAGCGCCACAAAACCAGCGCAAAAAAAAACTGAGAATAGAACATTTAATTACTTGCAATAAGAAAGAAATTTCCCTCAAAGTCCCATACAGTGAACTTGGAACTTTGTTCCAAGTTCACTGTATTCGACGGAGACAGTCATTAACTGTCATTGTCAAATGAATCGAAAAAATAAATAAAAACGATACTGAGAAAAATATTCAGTCCCTAGATCCAAGACGGCATCTGGATGAAGAAAAGCTGAGAAGAATATATTCACCTCACTCGCACGGAAAAGAAGCATGAAATTCTACCGGTTTATAGCACGAATGAAGGATTGGCGACTAAGAAAATTTTTCATATCAATGGACTCCGACATACCAAAGCACGTTGCAGAAGTCAATCTAGACTCGCTGACATCCATACAGAGTACATATAGATAAATAATCGCTTCACATAACTTTGCACCTAAGATCCCAACAGGAAAAAATCAAACTCAGAAATGAATTTACACAATAAGGACGTCGAGCCCAGAGCAAAATAATGAGGAGGTTTTGGGAAGATAAGAAGAACAAGAAGGACAATTCAAATGAATGATTCCACGCTCTCCTTAGTGGGCTAAGCGATAAAATAAAATAAATAGAAGAATACACAAGATAAAGATCGCTTTCATCACTTTATCTAAGTTATGAAAAGGAGTATGCCTACATTTTGTGATATTAGTATTGGGCGTTATTCAAATAAATGTAGCTCGTTCAATGCAGTCGGTAGAGCAGATGACTGCGGAATGGACGGCCGGGATTCAAATCCCGATAACGCAGGAGATTTATCTTCGAAACTGGGAATCTGGAAAAGCTTCCAGGCCAAGCAACCGGCTACTAAGTTATTGAAGGAAAATTTCTTGGAAAAGAGGGTGAAGGGGGGGGGGGGGGAGAAATCATAAAATGTAATAATGCTAATGTAGGATATAGTAAGTAAAGAACAATATAAACAGAATATACGTTCAACATAAGTTTACGAGCAGTTCCTAATTAATGCGCTATTTCTCAGCTCATTACGGGAAAGACCTACCAGTGTTGAAATTTATGAGAGTGTTTATATCAGAATAAATTTAACTTCACCAATTTTAATCTTATACCATAACCAGAAACTAAAAACTTTTTTATAGACAATTATGTCTAGATTGGTCTGTGTTTAGACACTCATTATTAAGTAAATGCATTCTTATAAATTTTAAAACAAAGTGGTATTTCCGAAGAATAACAGATCTGAACTAGTAGCTGCCTTGTATCGCATCTAACATGCTGACGTATCGAAAGACAGGTAGCCAACATGTTGCAGTGACAATTCCTCGTAATTCTCTTATTTTATGGGAGTTCCGGGATTTTAGCCAAGGTTTCAGCTTTGTACGTTTGAAACTATTTTGTCACAAAACGAGTGAGATAAGTAGCTCATCTATTTCTGAGTTGCCCATTAGAAAGTCATTTGAGATGGCATAACGTGCTGACGTTCTTTTCCGTAACCACTAGACCGAAACGAAACTGGGCGTTTCCAAACGAATCAAAACAGGATATGACTGATTATGAAAACTATAATTCCTTACGGTGTGGATAACAACTTGTGCAAAGTCTGTTTCGTAATAACCCACAGTAAATTTCCTTTAATTATCCAAATTCTCGTAGAAAGTTACTTCAGCTTATCACAATCCTCTAACGTTATATACTGATTGGATAGCAAACTGATGTGTGCTACTGACATTTGGAAATTCAGCCTAGGAAATTAATACTCCATTTTTAAAGCTCAGTAATTTCGAAATACTTCCCTAGCACTGAAGACATCTCGCTTCAAACCCAGTTGGGAATACTCTTCGGAGAGCGGTAAATTCGCCAACTTTCTTGTCCCACATCTCAATTATTTGGTTCATAATCCAACAATAGAATCCTTCAAACAGATTGGTTTTCTTAGACGAGGTATCAAGAAAATATGCACAGGTCTGCTGCACACGAATTGTTGTCTGCCAAATTCTTCGCAATCATTACTAGCACAAGACTACCTTTAAGTGACGTGATTTTCTTTTTAATCATTATTTCAGCGACGGAAATGGGACAGTATTTACTGCAATTCTACACACCTTGATCATGAAAATTACGATCCTGCAGTGCTGTATTAGATATTCAGGCCAGTCCATCGGTATCCAGTTATTTATCTGCACACAGATCTCTAAATTATCGTTCTTTTAGTCTTTGTGGTAGGTCGTATGCATAAACCCTTCTGGCCGTACAAGAACGTCATACAGTCAAGTAGGGATCAAGGCTTGAATTTTAATGAGATGCTCTCTGGAATACTCTAACAAAACCAACCAGAACAAAGTCGGTAATGGACATGGTTCTAGAACTGTCGCATGACTCGCATCGGAGAGACAAAAATAATTACAGAAGAAGTTTCTCGACGGAGACTTTAGAGCCAATAATGATAAATCTAAACAGATTTCGGTAAATTATAGAAAATCCAATTTTATGATGCGATTGTGGGGTCGAGTACTAATGCCACCACTTCATTCGGTTACAGAGAAAAATTATGGTAGCTCAAGCAAGAAGTCACAAAGATGGAGTATCTGTCGTCGGGTCAATTTCTCGTACAGCAACATGCTCAGGGTTTACATTAGTGTCATCAATACGTCTGCGCGTAATAAAACTGCGTATTGATTCTATTAGGAGTAATATTTTATGTCTTCCTATACACATCACATCTTATTGCCAATATATGCAACTTTTTTTTGTAATCAATGTTTTACGAATACTCGTACCTACGATAAAATTCAACCAGTTACCAATATTACCACACTTATCAAAGGTAACACGTCTATTCCAGTCAAAAAAATCGATAAACTGCTAAGGGTGACTGGGATGATCATTTTATATTCCAGATATTCAACAATAGATATTATATACTAAACCCTTAAAGTTTTGAAATTATTGTGATGAAATTACCAAAATTGAGAAATTCACTGCAGATACATGGGTGCCGGGGATTACCAAGGTGATTCCCCTGAGAAACCTAACTCTCGTTGCCTTTCTCAGCATTGGTATGGCACGAGCTTCATAGTTACCAGATTATGTAAAAAGTCCTAGGTTAAATCGCGCATGTTTTCACAGTGTCTATGGAATGGAATCAAACATTACTGATGGCGATTCGGCAGTTTATACTTGTCCTTAGGAAGAATAGATCTGTTATCGTCATGATATGTAAATGAAAATAGTAATTCCGTTGATGTTGTCTACGAGGATGGTAGAAGGAAGAGTGTGAAAGCCAACACACACTACTGAAAGGCTCCACGGGCTGTCAACATTAACGTCCCCATCCAAAATGTGAGTCATTAGTGTCGTATAACGACACGATTTAAGATCAGCGGAGGATTAACGCAAGCCGTTTGCTGTAATGTTGACGCGCCACCATCTTCTCTACCCTGCTGGACAAAAGCCGTATTTTCAGAATTTCTTTCCTATACCAGGGATCAAATCAGTTTACCTCGTGTCGAGTGTTAATCACTGTTACTGCGCTTTAACGACCTTAACTGTCAAGGTGAGTATAGAAATTGACTTTCGCAACAGTTTGCAAGATGTTAGTGGCGGTTGCGTATATGCAGAGGCATCCAAATGGAATAGCTCAGAAAGAAATAAAGCGCTTCCAGCAAAGCGTCTGTTCGAACAATAAGCTTTTCTAAAGTTAATGCGAGTCTTCCTATGGAATAATTGCGATGCCAAATTTCTGGTAGCTTTCTAAAATGTTCTTTGTTTTGAAAGCAGTCTAACTATATGTTCTTAGAACGTCACTATCAAGGTAGGTATCTCTTGACGTCATTAAACTACACCTCCTCATAAGCTGACCCTTGTAACTTCGCTTCTCTTAGCGGAAGTGATTCTCTGAAATTTTTCCGCCACTGCATTATCTATCATGAACACAGAAAAAGCTAGATCAATGTTATACATTATTTCTAAAAAAACTTTGTCAGGAATCATTTATCCCCCTTCATATCTAACCGAAATCGATAAATGAGGTATCGTTTTAATATTAAAGTCTCCGCTTCGGTAAGATCATATTTTAATAAAGAAGAAGTTTCTCTGAATTCGTCCCTTAAAGGGCAAAAGTATTAACTGAGAAGGCCACGCGTATGAGATGGTTTAGAGCAAAGCCACTAGGCTTCGCTGACGTCGATAACGATTTATCAGCACCACGCATCTCATAGATACTGATATACTGCGTTTTGTTCAGCTTAGTTATATTTCGTTCTGGTTTGACACTTCGGCTTCCGGGAAGGGAGAGTTTCAAATGTTTACATCAAAGTAGAGGGCTGCAAGATACCTTGCATTGGGTGAAATCAGGAAGCGATTGCTACAAATGAGCAGGTTCTTGTTTCAACCCACTGCAGACTACCAACCTAGCTTTTCATCTATTTCATTCGCCAAATTTTCGCACGAGTCATCTAGTAGATAGTAAAACGACGAAAAGTTCTGTTCATTCTTTGACGAATTTATAATCGTTGATAAGACCGTGGGATATTTCTTTTTAATTTTCTAAATCGTCTTAAGGCTTAGCGCCAGCCAGGTGAGGGTCTGACCTTTGGCCCAGCCGGTGAGCACGTTGCCGAGGTAGGCGACCTTGTAGGTGGGGTCGTACTCGGTGATGGTGACGGAGCGCCTCTTCCACAGCTTGCCCAGCGACTGCTTGAGGGTGCGCAGGGTGCGCTCCCTGAAGTGCTTGCCGCCGCCGCTGGCGCTGCCGTCGCCCGCCTCGTCCTCCCGCTGCTGGTTTTCACTCTGCTTGTGCATCTTGCGTCCCGGCTGGCCCGCTACATGGCAGAGGATGTGGCCTGCTGGTGATAGGCGAACCGGACCGCAGCTTCCCGCGTGTCGACACCTCCAGGCGAGCCGAGGCGGTGCGGGCAGGCAGTCTGAAACAGGCCACACTAACACTGATCACTACCGCCGCCACACTTGTCACATAATCCGCGTAGGAGGGGGTCGCAAAAATTACATCCCCAGTTTACGTAGCATTGCAGAAGGTTATTGAAGCTGATGACGAATGTTGTAATCAAATACTCTACGGAAAATTCATATTTTATGTTACTATAGTAATTGAGACAAGTTATTGCAGAGAGTATTCATGATCATGATCGTACAAGAAAAAACTATTCTTATGGCTACGAAGGCAGAGAGATAATTTCGGTTTGTGTTGAGGTCGTCTGTCAGCGCTAAGTGTTTTGGATGGCAAGGAATTTAACCTGACGGGGAACAGTGTTTGCGTATTGCTGGGAAGGCATTGTGGAAAGATTAACAAGGGAATGGAGCCGCAGATGTTACGAATGTGAAGCAAACTTCCAAAGTTTTTTGTGTGTAAAACAAACGGGAAGCGGAGTATATGCATCTGGAGGGACAGAGGTGGACGATTATTCGAATCGGGGCTCGCCGAATGCCCATTTGACTCGCCGCGGAGTTGCGGGGAGAGAAGAGCAGCGCAGATGAGTTTGTTTTTAATGGTGAAGCCACCTTTCTACGTTGTCGCCTGTGGATTTGTGAGCCGTGTGTGAACAGATGCAGCTGTGGTGATGAATGGCTGCAAACAACGGTAACTATCACTGATTAACAAAACTGCATTGCTCTTCGGCTTCGGTTGAACCAGAAACGCTCTGGCGGGGAGTACTGCATCGATAAAGAGATTTCTCTGTGCTCTTCGTAATCTGATTTGCTACTGCTAGCTGAAGTGGCGCCCTATTTATTGGCATGTGTTAAATGTTAGAATCTCTATTCACGAATGTAAGGGGTTTTCAAAATACATTTCATTGAGTTGTCCTTTTGTTTGTGGGTAAACAAATGTTAATTTTTTAAACAAACTTTTTGATTTTTATAAATGCAAAAGATATTTCTTCACTACTCTTCATTTTAAAATTATATTAATTTAAATTTGTGATATAATAAATAACTTCACACAACCTTAAAGTATTTTACACACACACACACAAATATATATATATATATATATACACACACACACATTAAACATGATGGCACATTAGTTACGTCGACTGTGACCTGTCACCTCTACGCACCAAGGTAAGAAGCCGTTGACGTATCGGATAAAGAACTTCATGGAACAACGGACCTACAGACTGCTGTGGAGAGACCTCGGAGTGGAGAAGGGATAGCGAGCCAGAAGTCTGCTATTGGTTACTTAATATCAACAAACAGCAAACGGTAACAAGCTAACTACAAAAACAACTTAACAGAAAGAAATATTCATGTAAACAGTCACTGCAGTATTCCATCTATTTCTATCCAGATCTAATCTATTCATTTCAATATAACTATTAAATTCTACGTCCTTCAAATGCTCCAATATTCGTCTTCTTAACAGTTATTGGCATTTACTGTTCGCTTTACTGACAAAAAATTCCTCATGACTTCAGAGAAGAGACAACTTGTTTCCTGAACCATCATTTCCACATGAAGTCTATTCTGTAGTTTAAATGCTCGCTTATTTTACAGCCTTCTTAGATTGCACCATTAGCTTCCGATTTCAGACGTAAGGTGGTGTTAAAATTTTCTTTTGTAGCTAAGGGAGTATGAGATTGGAACGAATAACCAAGGGAAATGCTACACAATTTAGGGATTTCAAATTAAATTCGTAAAAGGTGGAAGGAAGGTGGATGGGGAAATCGTACAATCAAAGTTTGACATTAAAATAATAATAAGAAGATAGATTAATAGGTAAATTGATACAGGGCATATGGTCTCAATTACGTCATTTTAAATGTTCTGTTTTCCTTCTTTCAGGTTTCCCAGAAGTTTAAGTTTCACATTCATAATAGCTGTGTTCTATATAAAGTTTTTTTCTGAATTCTAACTCAATGTTTGATACTATCTAGCTATGTGAAAACGGCCATTTCTGCTAGCGCTACTATGCCTTGTTTCGGTCATCAGTTATACTTTTACTTCCTTAGTAAGAGAATTCTGAGATTTATGTTGTTATTTCTGCTATATTTAATGACCTTCGTTTTAATTTTGCATTGTATCTAGTCAAAATTCTGCTCCCAGTATCTGGTTCGGGTAATATTTTCCCCCCTCTCATACCATGTAACTAATCCGAACATACTGATTATTCCACCCTGAACCCTTACGCCACATTCAAATCCTCCTTTGACTTGCTTTCTTTCTTTAGCATGCTCAAACACAATAGTAATATTAAAAACAATTATTAGATCAAACTACTGATGATCACATCTATCCAGGACTGACAGGAACAGAAACGGATAAGATGTGAATCCAATATCAAAACACATTTCTTGTGGGCGTATGTTTGATTAATTAGTATAATATAATAGTAATTCTAGACAGCTGTATTACATTAAAAATAAATGATGTTTACTTGGAATTAAAGAAACACTCGGCAGCCAATCGCGGTAAACCACAGCGAATAAGCAAGTTCAGCTACGTCCACTACGGCGCATTCCATAAACAAGGCTCTCAATCAGCTATTTAAAATTCCGTCTCTAAATGGAGCCGTGAGTCGGAGTATTGGCCGCCATATAAGGCGGTCCAGCAGGGAGGCAGCGTCACATCTTACTCGCTACGAGAAGCCAACAACACATCGGAAAACTACGAGCATTCTACGCAGTCAAATCAAATTTACTTTAACAAGAAAGCGAATGTCAACTAAAAAATCTACTACATTGAACCACTGCAAACGAAAACAAATGATGAAGGTGGCAATAGCTCAAAGGAGACGAAGAGTCAAACGCAGATGGATTAGTGTGTCCACTGCAATGAGAGAGTAGAGTCTAAATAGTATAAATATACATTTCAGAATCACTTGAAACATAGCAGTGGCTGTTTATT
Organism: Vandiemenella viatica; assembly: GCA_031002005.1. NCBI lineage: Eukaryota > Metazoa > Arthropoda > Insecta > Orthoptera > Morabidae > Vandiemenella > Vandiemenella viatica. The sequence continues at coordinate 274,995,987 of JARYHS010008074.1, read as the reverse complement.
ACGTTTAACGTAAACAATTATTCTTCCTGCCAATGTCATTTCTTCCAATATGCTGCAAAAATATTTATAACCTAAGACATGTCTTTAATGCAGACAAAATTCAAAGATACACTAGAAGAACAAAATTTGACAATATCAATTGTTATTAATGATTTTTAATAGCAAAATTATAGTGAGCGGTCAATCACTGTTGTACAAATACATTCTCTGAGAATAATTCTCTATTTACGCTGCTAGATCATTTATACATGTTGATCTCAAAGACCGAAAGCGCTCAGTGAGCGAAAAAAACTACCACAACTACGCGTTGTGGTTTCTTTAAAGCGGCCACAAAGCGTTGTGGCTTATCAGTTATCAGTATCTGACTATTTTCTCACGGCGAATCGGTCCAGGGTGCATTTAATATATACGATTCCTCTTACCCGTCGCGTTACAAGTCTAAAAAAAAAAAAAAAAAAAAAAAGCGAATCCTTATGTGTGGAAAACGGGATCTGGACCAGACGCGAATTTCGTGACGTGACCTTTCTGACTTAGTCACAAAGCGTTCTGGAAGTTCTTTGTGAATGTCATAACGCGAACAACGTTTTGTGAGTTGTGACCGTCTTAAAGAAACCAGAACGCGTAGTTGTGGTTTTTATCGCTCAATGAGCGCTTTTGGTCTTTGAGCCTAACATATTATATACATATATCAGTTAAAAGCATCCCCCATTACTGAATATGTCCAGAAATGCACGAAAACGTGTTCAATGTGTGAACACAATGGATAGAAGCAGAATACCGCGACAGATTTTTATTATTATTTTATTTATAAATGGTTTACTGCCAGCTACCACTGTATTATTTTGTTTCTCCTAGTGTATATATACTGTATCATCGTAATTATCGTTTACTTCTCAGTGTGGAAACCACAGGACAGACAACAATTAAAACAACCCATGGCCTCGGCGGGACTCGAACCAATGACCCTTGCAACGGGAGGCCTGCTCGCGACGACAATTATCCAATACTCTCCTTAAGGAAAGCAACTGCAAGGAGGAACTAAGAGACTGTAAATTGCAAATATGCCTAAAATTACACAAGGCCATGATAATCTTATAGTTACGGTGTAAACATTATTATAAGATAGGACTTTTATTTTTCTCTCCACCGGCAGTTATCGTTAGGAGGCTCTAATATAAGTAAGAATCCTTATCACCAGATTATGTACTAAGGTACTGAGCTATGCTGTAACAATCTCCACAGCGTGTACCGAGTAAGTACCGACGACAATTGTGAATCTAGCGACGGACTGGAAGTAAATCTGCCGTCTTCCGGTAAAGTTAGCTTCAATGGGGCAACGTCTGCTTTTACCTTCTCTCTTCTTCCGCCTCTAACCAACAAACAAACAAAAAACACTCACTCTCTTCCTCTCTCTCCCTCTCTCTCCCTCTCTCTCTCTCTTAATTCATCGGATTTAACAGTGCCGCGGAATATTTTCGAGGGGCACTATATCCTTCCATAGCAACATGATACGATACTTCTAATCTCAGACTGTTGCCATCTGACTGACAAGAGTTCAAGTATTTAGTTAACATGCTTACCTAACATACAAATAGGAGGATGGGAACTGAGACTATCCCAATCATAACCAGGATGGCGAGGATCACCACTCGATACCCCCGCCGTATGTCTAGTGTTGGAGTTTGATTGCAGAAGAATTTGGTATGTTCTGTGTTTCAAGGATGAAAGCAGGAAAAATGGTTGAATCAATTTATTCCGGTTTCTTCCAGCATTTTACTACCTGAAGACTGCCGGATGTTTAAAGAAATCAACGAAAAAAGGAAGAAAAAAAAGAGTAATCATTCATATTGTTTTGATGTAACGATTTATTCTTCCTGCTGATGTTATATTTTACAATAAATAGCTGCTCACCTGTTATTATCACAGTATCCTTAACACGATACAAACGGCAGGAGGAACTCTGCCGATTACGCGCAAAAATGGCGCATTTCTTATCTGCTAGTTAGGATCGACGACTTTATTACAGAGCTGCAAGCAAAATAACTCGTCGATATCACAAAAACGTGAGCTATATAAAGACTTCCTAATGAGGAAAACTAGCATTGGTGCCAAAGTGTCAAAAGAGCGGAAAGTTTATCGGACACCAACACTTATCAAATTTACTGAGTAACTAGCCACAAGGAAAACAACAGCTCGACCGTAAATAATAACAGGAAACCGACTTAACCGCAACGGTATTATACGCAAATACACCTTCCGATTTAAATTTGTCATGTTACACACAAGTCGTAAAAACAAAAGCGGTGTCCTACAATGCTGACGCCACATTATGCACTGTTTCGTAAAGGGCGTATTGCGGACATGGTTAACCCGCCATCTTTAAGAGTGTACGGTTAGGAGAAACCAAGTCTACAAACGCGGTAAACACAAATTACAAGATAAAAAAAGGCAGTTTTGCAAATACATCACTTCAGAAGCGAAATCTCGGAGGTAGAAAATTTTCCTTCTATTTTATGAAATTTGGTTTATGGTTTTAACCAATTCGTTCACTTCGTCACCATGAGACAAATATCTTGAAGTTGTGAAACGACATAATTAGTTCTTTTTTAAAAAAATGACAGCGTCAGTAACGATATATCGGAAAGGTTGTCACCCATCTCACTGATACTGAACCCGCCAGTGTTGTTGTGTGCGTTAAGGCGCCACGACACTGGACGACGCAGGTGCAACGAGACCAGATTCCAGTCCTGGGCCGTCGTGATTGCAGAGTTACGGTAGCCGGATAAATGCCGGGGCGGTCCACAATCTCTGCTTATAAACTATACATTTCATAAACAAAAATATACTTACACAAGTTACACGTCTAGAATGCTACACAAACTTTCCACCCTTAAGTAAAACGCTGCAGTTATAACAAATTTCCCCTCTCTCCGCTTTTTGTCCCCCCCCCTTTTTGATTCAAACTAGCTGCTTGTACCTCAAAGTGTCTGAATCTGAAGGAAGAGAAAACTAATATAGCAAAAGAAAACAAAATCCTTCCATATAGACTATTTTTTAAAGAAAAACTTTTAATTTATATTGGAGATAGGGTAAGGAGGCGTCCATTAATTACGTGAGGAGTTAATCCAGGATTCCGGACCCCCCCCCCCCCCCACTTCTGGTGAAACTTAGTGAGATCTCACCCCCCCCCCTCTAAAATGACGCGAGATTTTGACGGAGACCCCTCCCCACCCCTACTAATCGACCTCTTAACTTTGAGAACATTTTTTCTTTAGGTCTCATGCTTCCGAGAGTGGTTATAGACTTCTCTTTTTTTTAGCTCTACTGTCCTACAAGAATTCCAAAACCTCACGTGAGATTTCCGTTGATTTCCCCCCCCCCCTTCCCCTTGGTAAGGTTTCGTGAGATTACGCCGTCCCCCCCCCCCTCCCATTTCACCTCACGTAATTAATGGAGGCCCCCTAACACTGAAGCAGTATAAAGTGTAATCCGACCCTCTAAAATTCGTATCACTGATTGAACTTTCACTTTTGCACTACGTTCGCCAATACATAGATATTTGCGGCAGTAAAGACGGTAACAACATACCCATTGTAAGTAGCCTTTAAAATCTGAAAAAAATATCTGTGTGAATTACTCTCACAGTTCTTAGTTCCTGCGACTTAATGTCTGCATTGCTTCGGAGAAATTTCCCACGAAAGTAATGCCATATCACAGGGAATATTAAAATACTAGTGTAAGCCCGTGACCGTTTTCTGCGTATCGTCGCGGATCTAGAATAGTTCCAGTTTTAGGATGAAAGATTATGACAGATTGGACCAAATATAAACTTGATCTGTTTTTTAGGGTGAATAAATCTCTGAGCTTGAAGAACTCAGAAGCATTAATAGAGGTAAGTATTAAACACGAACGGGGACGATAGAGTAATCGTATATTTGTTTAAATATAAACTTGACTTGTATTTCACCATTAAATTTAACTCTGCAAAATTTTTAAAATAAAAAATTCCAATTTGCTTCGAAAGCATCACTCGTAATCGTTGGTCATAGTATCTGTAACGGTCAGAGTACTTAATACACATTCCATATTATTAAACAGGAGAGAAACTCCGAAGAAATGAATTGCCAGAATAAAGTATTTTTTTTAAGTTGCTTATATTAGCAACATGTTACTGAACAGGAGATCCACGTTTTTTCAGACGTAAACTTTATCGGTATCTGTAATATAATATTTAATTAAACCGCGATGGAGCGCTCGCCCCGGTGGCAATTTCCCTACACACCCATCTTCTCCCTTTCCTGCACCCACCTACATTTGCCCTCTGCAAATTTTAGCTTTAAATTCTTTCAACATTTTTCATCATTCCCTTGGTAACTTATTCCAATCCCTGACACCCTTACCTAAGAAAAGAGAATCGTCCCACACCCCTGTGCCCGAAATAGAGTACCAGCTTGTGCTCATGGTAATCTTTTTCCTTCCATGCATTACTTCTAATTATTACACCAATATCTTTCGATGCCTCATCACCAATATACGAGTTGTATACTCCCACAACCCTCTTCACCCTCCTCCTGTCTTCCAATGAATCCCATTCCAGCTCTTATCATATATGCTACTGACTGCATTCTGCGGCAATTTCAACAAAACAAATCTAGCAACCCTTTTTTGCACCCTCTCCAACTCCTGTATTTCATACGTAAAATGAGGGTCCCATACTACACTACCATATTCCAGCAATGGTCTGTAACCCAATCCTTTACTTCTCTCGTAGATCCCCTCATCACTCTCTCCAACAAGTGCAGAATTTTGAAACCTTTCCTTACTACCTGACCAATGTGTTCTGCCCAGTTAAGCTTGTTATCATATGTAATGCCAAGATGTTTTTTGTTTTGTTTTGTTATCTATGAAACGCTACTAAAAGCAAACTTAATGAATATATCATCGCAATTAATTTGGTAGTAGTTGCTTAGCTATTAAATTGTGGACATAACCACGAATTTCTTCTAATGGTATCTCTTGTCGCCGTTTTGCGAGTGAAGGCCGACACGTGACATCGTTATCCAGCCAATAGCTACCGAGGTGAGTGGATGAGTGCGCGAGCTTAGGAACTCATATTGTAGATAGTAAAAATTACTGTTTAGAAAGAAGGTTAGAAGTAAGTTGAAATCTAATTTACGAGAACTTGGGGCAAACGATTGAAAGTCATAACTTTCTTAATTTAAGTTTTTAATTAAAACTGGTCCCCGGTATGATAACTTGTGCTTTTATTTAAGTAGTTCAACAGAGAAGTAGTTTGAAAGTGCAGACGATTTTTTAATTGGTTCTAAACAATACGCTAAATAGAACCAGTCCTAATCTGCCCTTTTTTTAAAAAAAATACTTCGAAAATATTTCAGAATAGGTCATACATTAAAGTTCTAAATATAATTGTCAATCACAGTTATCAGTTAGTATCCTTCATGGCCGATTGTCACGACAACTTGCTAGTGTACTGAATAACTATGAAGTCTAGCGAGCGCTCATTCAGAAGTTGAGTACATTTCCATGTACTGGAAGGGATCCCAGCACTATGGGAGCGTCCACAAACTACGTGCCTGGGGCTAAAAAAAAAGGGGGGGTTGGCTGGAAGGCTACGCTGCGCTACGTGGATGGGGAGGAGGGGTTTTTCGAGCTAGGCCACGTAGCTTTACATTCATATCATTTTCACAATTAAAATTAGGTACAGAACACACAACAGTATGTGAATATTTATTTCCTTCATTTAATTATTTCCGTATGTAATTTACAATAATTTGACAATAGAAAACGGTACGAAATGTCTTCCGTAATCAAAAGAGGTAAAAACCTACGTGCTACGTGGGGGAGGGGAGGGGGTAGAGGCAAAAGCAACGTCGGGCTCCATGAGGTGAGGGGGGGTTTCACAGGAGGCCAAAATGGAGCTACGTGGTTTATGGACGTTCCCTAAGAAATATTAATATTGTTCTGACACGTTACGCTGAAACGTAAACGTTCGGCTTACACCAAGTCCCATATCATATGTGTAATTGCAACGTCAATTTCAGCATTAAAACATGCATTACAGCAACATACATTAGATGAATTATCAACCGGAAAGTTCCTGTAAAGTTTTTACTGAAAAATCGACTGTGAAAAAAGGGTATAGTAGGTTTCGTGTTGCTTGGTCTGCCAGTCTGCCGGAGGCCATTAGTTTCAAGGGGTTGGGGGAGGGAGGGGTGGGGGGCTGCTCAGCGGCGCGCATCAGACAGGTGGCTGAGCACACCTCACAGGTGCACGACACAACTTCCGGAGGGGAGAGTGAGGGGGCGCCCACTCCAAACTCTACAGCTACACACACACACACACATTGTGAGTATCAGTACAGGAGTGTCAAGAGGAGAAGTTATCGCAGAACAGTAACACAATCAGTAACTGAAATGATAAAACAGCTGGTTTGACAGTTACTGGAAGTCAGGAGCAGGGTGAAAGGAATGTACAAGGCGTATATGGGCGATGAGACTTTGATTAATATTGAAAGGGTAGCTCTTGATATAACCACCACCACAAACAAGAACATACTGTTGGACATAGTAAACATATTACCTCAAACACCGAAACAATTTAAAACAAAAGGAAGTTTGCAGGCAAATTTTCAACAGAACATGTGCTCCGTCGGAATTAAAAATACTGAATAATCTTAATAATAACCTGACGAAAAAAATTTGGAAAAAATAAAAGAATGTAAAAGCGACACAGATTCTGAGAGTTAGACCCCCATCGCTGAGAGGTATGACGTAATTCTCGACGCAAAAGCGTTCTTAGCAACTCGCAGTGATACAAGGCTGCCTGCCAAGCACATTTTACACAAGGCTAATAGCAAATCAAAGGAGTCACCGTACTTATCGAGTGACGTGTGTTTCACTAAAACAGATTCATACTTTTGGATCATACTGTCCACCCTTAAACTTGATTAACTTTGAAATTCACTCAGCAGACAATGATTGACTTTGATTGCCGTGTCCATGGCGTCAAGTGTACTATTCTGTAAATTGTGGGTTTCCGCGTGGCTTAGTCCATTGTGTCTCTACAGGACTCGGTGGTAACTTCCGGAGTTGTTCTCCCACTCCATTACCGCTAAGAAATTTTAGCCAAGAACCACGAGCGGCTTGTTCTAACCTACACATTCGCCCGTCCTATCTCTAGCAACACTTTTTCTTCAGTAACCTCAAATCCACTCTCAGAAATTGACGATTCTTTTCGTCAGCAGAGATGCGCACCGACTCCAAACACGAAAGCAGTTCCAGAGCGACGTTTCATTTCATTGCGTGGCGTGTGGGAGCGACTGCTTCCAAGGACACAGGACTCAGTAGAGCTAGAAAATTATACATGCAACTTTCAAACGACATCCCACAATATAATTAAACTAGATTTCACATCTTCCCCTAACCTTTGATTATAACTACACAAAAGCAAAACGCAAGGGGTCTTGGAGGAAATAATCATACTAGAAAAAAATTCACTGAAAAACAATAACAAGGAACTATAAAGGCATGTTGTCAACGCAAAACTTCCCCCCCCCCCCAAAAAAAAAAACAGGTGTAAGCATCTGAGGATGACGTAGGCCGTCTGACAAACGTGGCCTTAGAAGCAATAAAAAGATTAGTCAATACCAAAGAGACAATCGAAATTAAGAATCTGTCGGTCTTTATTTCAATACATGTTACACTCCTGAGGCATAAAATGTAGACCAATGCACTACACCATTAACAGAAACGAAAACAGACGAGTTTAGTATTCATGAGCTTTTCCCGCTGACTACATAACTCAGTATCGCTTCGGAGCCACAAATCCGGTAACACTTTCTTTCAGCGTCAACAGGAAAATCGAATTACCTGCCCAGGATGAGCTGACATAGTGGGGTTAGGAGTGTGTTGAAACACGCAACTGGAAGGCGTACTAAGCCGGTGTGTCATTCCCCTGGTACCAACAGATTAATACGGACTATCCTGGCGCACTTCGTACGAACAACCGTTCAAATTCCTGGTCGCACCGGATTCAAATCAGGTACAAGAATTTTAAAGGCAAACGCCCTATATACTGGGCTATCAGACTGCTTAGGAGTCTTACTTAACTTGGTTACATTACTTAAACGATCACTATTATTAGTCGAACTTTAGAGGGCTATCAAAGATGGAAAAAAGTCACAGCATCTGATTTCGTTTAAAGCATATATGGGCAACCCCCGGCCCCCGGGCCGGATCCGGCCCTCCACCAGCTTCAATCCGGCCCGCGAGAGGTTCAGAAATTTCAGATACAGAACATACCTTTCCGAAGAAAAATATCCAAAGCTGAGAGTTTTCACACGAAAAATAATTTGCACATTCGGAAGCACGTATAAATATGAGCAGCTTTTTTCAATCATGAAAATTAATAAAAATAAGCATCGTACTCGGTTTAGAGCATCTTTGGCCAAGCCGCGGCTGCCTTGAAGATTTTTTCGCCCCGCGTGATTCATCACACTTTTTCAAATTATATTTAGTTTATAATTACCAATGTAGTTAAAACCAATGTATTTAAAAAGAATACATTATTTGTGAATCCATATATTTCAAAATTAACTGTCGAAATTATGAGAAAATTTTCTTTAATTTTAAAATAATGTTTTTGCGAATATATGAAAGATATTGCCTGTTTTATTTATTAGTTTACAGTTATCAGTTCGCGGAATAATTATGTTATATTCTGGGAACTCATAATACGCGCGCATTTCGGAACATCTAATATGCAATATATAATTTTATATGCACTCCGCGGAGTTATGACGCATTTCCAAAGTGGCCCGCAAGATCATTTGGGTTGCCCACCCGTGGTTTAAAGAGTACTCTGTACTAAGATGGCACCTCTCACAGCCCCAGGTATCTTTACAGGTTAAAGTTTCGAAGCCTCTTCGAATTGCTCCAAGTTCAGACAGATATAGTTTCGGCGCTTAACATACGAACTACCACTCCTTACATAAATTTTAGTTATTAGTGATGCTTCTAATATATATATATATATTAAGAATTCAAGTTGCTTATCCAAAGAGGCCGACGAAACTCGACGCTAATATTTCCTGCACCCTAGCGTCCGGGTTGGAGGAGCTGTACATATACTGTACATTCACATCTATGTGTGTGGTGCCGGTATGCTAAGAATGGTGACAATGGACTATTCTGTAAACGAGCGATTTGTTACAATAGTGGTTATGTGGCACTTCTTGAAAATTCCATGGTTAGAATTTTTAAGAGCTCTGCTTATGTATGTGACATACCAGGGTGACTTACGGTTGGGAGTCCACGTTAATCCGTAGGTGTATTGACGACAGAGGCGCAATGTGAGTCAGCAGATCGTAAGGCCAGCAGGATGACGGATGTGCGCTCCGCCGTGTCCCTAGGAAGCCGGGCTACGGCCGTTGGCGGAGTTTCATTTGCGGCGAACCTGCTCGCCACCGGTTATTAAACTCAAGTTTACGACCAAGTCCTGCCAGCAGTTCCTCAGGCCAACACAAAATAGTGGGGGTAAATTGAAATTGTAACACAATGGCTAAAAATAATAACAGCGAAATTCACACCAGTATATAAGGTTTATCATACAGTCTAAGATTACAAATACAACACGAGTAACATAATTAACTGTGAAGTGGGTCGCACGTCATATTAAGTTGTGAAAAATAAAAGGTAAACAGTATTGCACAATCAGTAGATTGCGAAACGCAGCAGCATCTGGCATACACGTCTGGGTAGTGCAACTGTAAAATAGCAAGCTACGATAAAAATTTAACACTGCGTTGGGCGGTACAGGTCATAATATATAAACACTATGAAAAATGAAATGAATTAACCCGAAATGGTCGGATTAGTGCCGTTTATAATACAGTCTCTTTGATCAGTAAACATCCGAACTCAATCATACATATTATTTCTATAAGGTATTTTTTTGTCACAGGTCATTATCTCCCTTCATACTCAACCGAAATCAATGAATGAGGTGTCATATTAAGGCTTATTGCCACCACTTTTTTCACATCATATTTTAATTTTCTGAATTTAACGCTTAAAGGGCAAAAATATAAGTATTTCTAAAATACGTTTTTTGTGTCTGGAATAATTTACAAAGGAAGATAATTAAACAAAATTGATAAACGAGGTATCATTTTAAAGACTGAGGTCTTCGTAAGGTCTTCGGTTCCGTTACACCATATTTTAAGAAAGAAATTTTTCAAAATTCAACCCTTAAAGCGCAAAAGTATTAATATTTCTACTAATCATTTTTCTGTCACAAACCATTTATTTATTTCCTTAGATACCTAATCGAAATCGATAAATCAGGTTTCGTTTTAAATATCAAAGTATCCGCCTTGGTCACATCATATTTTAAGAAAGATCTTTCTCCTAATTCAACCTTTAAGGGGCAAAAATATTATAATTTCTAAAACTTTTTTTTTTTACCTCGCTTGATGTCTAACCGAAATCGATAAATGAGGTATCATTTTAAAGACCAAGAAGTTCGCATTGGTCGCACAATACTTTTATAAAAGGAATTTTTTGGAATTCGACCCTTAAAGCCCAAAAGTATCAATATTATTTCTACAATTTGTTATTATTATTATTATCTTTATTATTATTATTATTACGAGCCATTTATTTCCTTTGATACCTAACAGAAATCGATTAATGACATTCTTTTAAAGATTAAGGTCTCCAATTAGATAAAAATCATAAATTATGAAAGAACTTTTCAGAATTTGATGCTTAAAGTGGTCGCGCGTATGAGACAGTTCAAAGCCAAGTCCCTAGATTGCAGCAGCAGATATCACAGAGATGTCAATAAACTGTTTTTTATACAATAAGTACCTTTTCAGATATTTTTGTCTGTTAGGGAAATATTTTTGTTTTTCTATACAATTGCACTGTAAGCATTTCATTCACAAACAACACATATCACATATGTTGATATGCATCTTGTTCAGGTTGATTGTATTCTGTTAAGGTCAGTGACAGTTTGTCGTAAATACAGAGTGTTTTAAATTTTCCTGTTTCGTAATATGTTGTAAGTATTTTGATGTGTACCTATTACACTAAACAAATAAATATTTGCTACAGAAGTACGGTTATACTTTTCATTATATTACAAGCATTCAACCTAACTATTCCTCGTATTTTATTCGAGAACTTTTCGCACGGGTCGTCTAGTACTTGTGAATTAAAGTAAGAAAAATTTTGTGAAATAAAAACCAAACCCTATTTTCATTAATGCGTTGTCTGGGTGGCGTTAGAAACAACTGATTCCGATCTTCAAACTGCAAATCCCAACTGGTTTCTGTGTACTTGGCTGGCTCAGACATACTCAGGTAAAAAACTATTGACATACTGTACGTCCGAGATTTCAATGACCAACAAAATAATAATGCGAGCTTAACAAGTGTACCTCGTCCAGTTGGTTTAGTAATCGGGGAATACGCAACTGGCAGTAAAACCAAATTACTGTTCGCATTACAATATGGCAAACATGAAGAACGGAAACGTTTCAAGAATTTACAGTAACTCAAAATTCTCAACAATAAGCCTTCCGTTCATCCAAACGATTTTATTGAAGCGATTCCCGGGTATCAGATGTGAAATGTACTTCCAAGGTACAAACGCTCTACTCACATTCCCTTATGATGGAGTTCCTCGCTGTGTTTTATGGGTTTAAAAACCAGAGTGTTCATCCTGCATCGCGTATTGAGAGAGCAGGGCTCTGGCAGGGGATCTGACGTCGCTTAATGGCGCCGTTTCCCCGAATTTATGGCCCGCGACACCGCCCCAAAGCTACCTGCAAGACCACCTACTCCACTCCCAAATGAAAGACGAATGGCGACAGTTAAACGCTTCACGTAATAACCGACGTAGCAGTACAATTTACAACCTACCAAAATAAATGTAGAACTGGAAAAGGTACTAGATACATGAAGCGGGGATATTATGGCTAGTACACAGCAGTAGAGCTGGAAGAGATATGGGAACAAGAAACGAAAAGGAATCTAGCCTTAGCCTCTGGACATTCGCCGGGATTGATTCCTAGAAAACCGAAATCTGGGTGACCGGACGGGTTCCGATCCCACGTCATCACGAATATCAGTCCCAAGAGTTAAACACTCGCCCACCTGGCTCCGTACTACATAGAAAAAGATTTTACACTCAGAAGAAAGTGCCAACCGTGTTTTGTATTAATTTTGTATAGAGTTCTGGCAACATCTGGGCAGGCAGGTACTTCCACATTGTCGCAAGTACACGTCAAGCTATATGTGAGGCTGCTACTTTTGATTTGCTTGTCAATTATTTTATACATATCCGTCAGCGTCAGCAACGGTGAAAAGTAGGGTGTGTTGTGAGAAATAAACGTATATCGTTGAAACTACCTCCTCGAATCACGTCACAGGAGATGAATGGAGGAAGAAATGCTTTAGCCAAATACATTACGTCTTACACTTCCGTACATATGAATGGGTGTTCAAGTAAATGTATTATGCGTTGCCATATTTTAAATAGTTTCTTACGTCTTGGTTTACTATCAACTCTATACTTTCGAATAAGAATGTCTGAACGGACAGTAATAAATTTAGGAGATAAAAAATTAAATGGTGTATGTTGAATGGGTTTTTCAGTATTTTTGTTAGGTTTTATAGACGTTGACGTGCCTATAAGTGCAGGAAAAATCCTATTGGTCATCCTCGTGTGTGATGTGTTTTACAAGGTGAAAGTTTAGAAGTGTATTTGTGACTGACAGACACGTGACCGTGAGGGGTGGTTAGTCCCCACTGACCGTTGTGTGTGTGTGTCCAGGAATAGCCGGGCGGGCGGCGGCGGCATCGATCGCGAGATAATCTGACCACACACGGACCCCCCAAGCCTAGACGGCCGCCTGCTCTGCATTCCAGGTACCACGGCTCCGCGCTACCTTCAACCAGCTTTACATACCACTATTAGTATTAATTTAATTCCGAAGGAGCACATGCTCGGGTGGCAATTCCTTAATATAATTGACCTTTTTTATTTTATTTTTTTAAATCATCTTATGTAAGTTGAGTGTAGAAATCTTCCTCCATCTACTTTTGCGATTTACGAATTTTAAATTTAATTTTCTTCAGCGTTTTTGGTAAATTATCAATCACTTCACTTGGTAATTTGTTCCAATCCCTGACACCCATACCCACAAAACAAAATTTCCCCTTTTCCTTATGCATGAAATCTAGAGCCGGCTTGTGGTCGTGGTTGTCTTTTCCCTTCCGTCAACTATTCCTAACTCTTCAACCAATATCCTTCCAAGCCCCATCACCAACATATGCCTTGCACATTATAAGCACTCTTCACCGTCCTACTGTCTTCCAATGACTCCCAATCCAGCTCCTTTACAATAGGCTATCTGTTACTGACTGGGTCCTGTGATAATTTCCACAAACAAGACTAGCTGCTCTCCTTTGCACACCCTACAACTCCTGTATTTGATACCCAAAATGTGGGTTCCAAACTACACCACAATATTCAACCAATAGTTTTACCAAAGTTTTGTAACACAATTCTCCAACTTCTCTGGTACATCCTCTCATCACCCTCTGTAAATAAAGGATTTTGTAACCTTTTCCTACCACCTGACCAATGTGTTGTTCCCAGTTGATTTTATTATTAAACGTTACGTTAAGATTTTCAAGTCTTCAACAAGGAATCCTGACCCCACCTTATAATCATAAACAACCTTTAATTTTTTATCTATGAACCTAATAAGCTGATTCTTCTTGACATTTATTCTCCTTCCATGTTGACCTACCCATTTAGATCTATCCAGCTCATCCTGCAGCTGTCTTCTCCTATATACCATACATCATCTAAAAACAGCTTAAATTCTGTCCGTAAACCATCATTCATTTGAATAATGAACAGCAACTGTCCCAATACACCACCCAGTGATACTCCCTACTTACTTTCAACTCTTTTGATAATGTATTTCCTACTCTAACACTTTGCTTCCTGGCTTTTAAGAATTCCTCCACCCAACAAGAAATTTTTTCATGGAATCCAATAGATTTCAGTTTATTTAAAACCATCTTATGGCTCACTCTGTCAAATGCCATGGGAAGATCTAGAGCTACATTATCAACTTGGCCTTCCTGGTCCAATTCATCCCAAATATCTTGCATATAGCCTACCTTCTGAGATTCACATGAATATCCTTGTCTAAAGCCAAAACCAGTTTCTTACCTCGCAGACATTTCTAAAATAGTTGCATGTAAATCTCTCCATCATTTTGGCTATTACTGATGTCAAACTAGCCGGCCTGTAATTCTCAACCATATTTGTCACCGCTACTTTATGAACCGGTACTACTATCGCCCTTTTCCAGTACTCCGGTAAGCAGCAAGACTCCATACTCATTTTAAATAAAATTTCAAGGTAAGTTACGATATCTTATTCCACAATTTTTAATAATTTTGGTAATATATACACCAGCCCCCAAGCGTAGCGATCGCTGTAGCTCCTGGCTACTTTACCTCTCACTATTTTCAAAGGATGCTGAATGGAACCAGGACCCACCAGGAACGGTGATTATTGAGAAAAATTACTTGACTCCTTCCGGTTTTGAACTCTGATCGTCCATTTCTTAGTTTGTAGCTGTATCAACTTATCTACGCGACCGCTCTACCTCAATGTTTCTATTACTTCATTCTAATATTACAAAAGGTTTCTTGCACAAATGCACTAACAGCTAGTATTTTCAGCGAATTCCCGAGTGTTGTTAGTTCGGTATTAGCTATAGAATGTACGTTGTAATCTCCAATGACTTTGTGTAGTGAAGTCGGTGAATTTTAAGCTGCGATTCCTTTTGTAAACGTCCTCACCAATCTTATCTGGCTCAGAAAATTCTAAAAGTTGAGAAAAAAATATAACGTCTACAAATCTGAGAAATTATGATTAGGGGACATCCATTAATTACGTGAGGTGAAATAGGAGAGGGGGGGGGGGTCCGGCGAAATCTCACCAAATCTCACCAGGGGGGAGGGGGGGGGGTCTACGGAAACCTCACGTGAGATTTTGCGAAAAATTTGGGGACAGTAGAGCCAAAAAAAGGTATACAATTTGCGCCAAAGTCGATTTTAGGAGTATTTAGTCAAAAAAGTTAGTTTGTGACCTAAAAAAAAAGGTCTACAAAAGTTTCCAGGGCGATTTCTAGGGGGTTTTTCACGGACCAGATCTCACCAGAGGGGGGGTCCAGCCAGATCTCACGAAATCTCACCAGGGGTGAGGGGGGGGGGGTCCAGAAATCCGGAAAAGCACCTCACGTAATTTGTGGATGCCCCCTTACAATATAGTTCAATAAGCAAAATCCGAACTACCAATCGTTAAGTAAGTTGCATAAGGCAAATAGTGTCGTTCTTACCTGTTGATCAGGATGTAACGGATTCTGTATCTTGCACAATTATCTGGAGCTACATCTTTTCCTGTCACCACTCGTTAGCTAAGACACGAAACTGCAGCATTCAACTTCTGCCCTAGATGCTTACACTTCTTAAATTAATGACAGTCTCACTTTTACATTGTCTTTATAACTTCGTGCGGAGAACATTAATTATGGAAAAATTTATTTCTTTGTTCCGCGAATCGAATGTAACAGTAGCGTTTACTCAGAAAAGTAGATTACCTGGAAAAAAAGAAAGAGTGCGATAACATTTGCGACAGAAACCCTGTGTGTGCCGAGGCCTAACAAGTGCAAATAGACCTCCCACACTCAGCAAATCCATCCGCAGCAAGACTAACAACCGCTGCGTTAAGCGAGAGTGAAGGATGTTTACTGCAATAGTAATAATCTAATATTATAATAAGCAACTCTTGGTCATCTATGAAGTCGTCTGTCATGCCATGACGTCACTGTAATGTCACCCTATGACGTCACGCTTTTCGTCTTTTTTTTTTTTCCCTACCAATTTACGATCAGATATGTTGTTCTAGGTTCAGTTCTATTTAGCTAAGCATCAGTAAATAAATAAATTATTCCGTTTAAATTAACGTATTAATTATTAGTTGCTTTTTATTAATTAAAATTCGTTTCCTGAAGATTTTTCTTATACACTCTGGACAGCGATATTGTTGTTACAGTAAGTTAACATTACATCATTTTCAAGATAATGAACGTTATTTGACGAAAATTGTACTTAGTGAAGAAACGAATTTCTAAGATACTGTATTCAATGCGTCATTTTTGACGGGTTTACAAGATATTTATATCCAATGTAGATATTTAAGTCACTGTTATAATATACTGGAAGGAATAATTTGGCGAAACACTGAAATAAAGATATGTATTGCGTTTAAATTAATATATTAATTATTAGTTGCTTTTATTACTGATGTAACTATATCAGATACATGTAAATATTTACAGTTCGTCAAATTTAGATCGCAATACAATGAATGTATTCGTACGCGGGTAATAACATCTATGAGTTTTGAACAGCAATATTAGCAGAAGTTGTGGTTATGTCGAAATGCAGATAGGACCAGACAACTGACAACATTTTTGTTTACTGACTAAATACCGATAATTTTTTTATAAATAATTTAATCTTTTTTCATAAGCTCTGAGTTACTGAAGTTACGGTATTTTTATACGGATGAAAGTAGTTACATATTTATAGTGCCGAATGAGACCTGAACCAGGAATAAAACCAATATCACGCGCTATAGCATAAGGTTTTGGGATTCCTAATTTATTTTTAATTTCATTGGTTTCCAATTCTGACATAATTCATTCAGTACAAATTCCATATGTGTCGCTGGAAAACTACAATCGAAATGTGTCCAAATTTCAAAATAATGTGATGAGCATTACATAGCAATTCTATTTATTTAGGCAACCGCAGAGAAATGAATTATCAGAACACTACATTAAACCTGTTACAGCGGAGAGCAGAAGAATTTTTTTAAAGTAATTTAAATTGTTTTCACGAGTATTCTGTTACTTAAATCATTACTTCGTTTTGACTAAAGTAGTTCTACATTGATCGCGATCTATACAGCATAGACTACAATTAAAACTAATATTACGTGGAATGACGCAAGTTGTTATTATTTATTATTAATTTCCATTTCTTTTACTGATGCCATATTTCAGCCGTTAGTAACTCTGCCAGCCATTCAAACATTGTTTTAATATCGATATGAATCACGAATATCAAGAAATGCAAGTGTAAGAACCTGTGAAGGTTTTATGTTCAATTTTATATCGCCATGTATTAATACGCGCGTGACTGAAGTCTTGTTTTTCTGGCTGCAATTGTGAGATAGTTTGTGGTTAGGTTAAATGCTACCTGGACCAGGATAACTGAAAGTTTTTAGTACAGCGCAAGGCACGAGGAATTACATTGAACTTTATTGTGTAACACTTCTATTTAGTTAAGCAATTGCCAATAAATGAATTGCCAGAACACTGAAAGAAAAGTATGTATTTTGTTCAAATTGGGATATTAATTATTATTTGCTACTTTTTACTGAAATCATTTCATGATTTGAATTACATTAGTTCCAAATTGAACGCTATCTGTGCGCCCTACACCACAATTGAAACTAATATTATATGGCTTAAGGTAAGTAGTTAAGATTTATTTTTAGTATCTTTCGTTTTCACTGACTTCACATTGCTTGGGTCATTATTTCAGACACACAAACTGTGTCAGCCGTTAAAACAATGATTTGCATCACACCTGTGAAGATTTCGAATCAAGTTTATATCGCGGTGCATGATACGATTAACATACGATACAGGGAACGTATTAATTCACGTGTGATTGCAGCTTTGATTTTCTAGAAGAAATATTAGCGGAGTTTGTAGTTAGGCTGAAATGCAACCTGGACCAAGCTGACAACTGTTTTGCTACAGCACAAATGACAAGAAATTACATTGAGCTGTATGTTATAACATTTCTATTTAGCTATTCGGGGATTCTATCATTACCGTGGCGCCACAATCTGATGATTGATTCTTATAGAACTCGACGAGACAAATTGAAAGTAAAGAATAAAGTTTTTTGATATCTCGCTTAGTTCTAGAGATATCGTATCTCAAAATTGACGTAATTAGGCTGAAATACAGCCTGGACCAGAAGAAAAATTTCGGTATAGCCAAATTTGATGATGAATTTGTATGTAACTCGACGAGACAAATGGAAAATAAAGAATAAAGTTTTTTTATATCTCGCTTAGTTCTCGAGATATTGTAACTCAAAAGTGAGGAGGTTAGGGTGAGATCCGGCCTGGACAAGATATTTTTTTTTCCACCATAACCATCATATCTGCACTATAGGTGTTTTATTTTCTTCCTAGTGATTGTTGCTAGGTTGAAATACGGCCTGTACTAGAAGAAAAAACACCAAAAGCAGAAGGATCTATACCTATGACTGATTTTTAACATGCTATATCTCGAAAACCAAGCAAGAAATCAAAACATTTTTTTTTTTAGATTTGTTTTGTAGAGTTCTACAAGAATTCATTATCAGATTTTGGCGCCACGGTAATGATAAAACTGCCAGCTATTCAATTGAAAAAAAAAAAAAATGAATTGCCAGAAAACTCCATTTAACCCATAATTTTTGACGGGATTTGGGGTTAGTAACAATAATAATTACCATTCATAAACATCTTATCGGGTAGAAAAACACACTAAGGCGATGGTAGCAACATCTGAAGGAAATTTGACTACATATGCTACCGGAGAAATAAAACAGATAAAATAAAGCTTCAAGATGCATTATCTACTACCCGAAAGCTAAAATCCCACGAAAAATACAATCAAAAATTATTTATCGCAATAAAATAAAAGAAACACTCAAGCTTTCAGAAACAAAAGCAATTCGATAATTAATCAAAAAAAGTACCAAACTTTATTTTCTTTTAAGAATAATTGGACCTGAAATCTTTGTCGGTTTTCTTGGATCCTCAGGTAGTTAAGGATAATCAGGTCCAATGGAGAGAAATGAGTTAAGAAGTCAATTAGGCATCTGTCACAGAACCATGGAAGCTTTGTGCTAATGTATCTCCAATAACTCAGTTATTCTATTTATGAGATGAACAATTGCCTGAAAAACCGTTGTCAGCACCTACTTGTACACGATCCCTACCGGCACTGGTGTACGTTCAAACAAACCGATGCATTTCAGATAGCCAGCGTTAATTTCCGAGGCAGAATAAAGGTAGTAGCATGTTGCTTTCTATTCAGATCTAACTTCAACAGCTTGTTAGGCTTTGATCCTTAAGATGGTTCACATAGTTTGATATTAAAATTGACTGCCTGCAACTCAGAGTTTGTAAATATCCAACTATTGTGATGTAAAACTCAGAACATTTAGAAACCTAAAATCATTTACACTAAGGTAAAAACAGAAACAAAAAACACCATAAAAGCCGACAGCCAAAAACGGACAGTAATTTCACTCTCGCACAGAAAAATGTAATTCTTTCTTTTTCTTTATTTACACCAATCAAGAAAAATGCTCAGCTATAATCTCTGCCTACTGGATCCGCTATAAATCATTACGATGCAGTTGTGTCTCTCCCTCGCCAACATGCCTCACAAACTAGTCTCTCTGTTTGTTCCAAAACTGCATTTCAATATATTCTGAAAAGTCTTACGGTTTCCAATTCAGAAAAGTCTCTTCAGAGCAAACAACTAATATATCTTCATCTGTCTTGTTGATTCTTGTTAAAAACAGAAATGACTATACACAGCATGGCTATTCCAGACAGTTGTCAAGGACCTCGCTGGATGGTCCTTCAAGGTAACGCAGATTGCAACTTAATTAGTTCTTTACCTGAAGTCCGGTCGTTATTTTACGCTTCAGCAACTGATAATGCTTAATCCCACTTCTGAATTGATTTATGAGTTCAATAAATTAATTAGACCCATGAGACTTTTCTTTTATTTGTTTTTATTGCGTCGAAATCTTCATTTCAACATCATACGCAGATAAGGCTCTAGACACGTGCAAAGATACTAAAACACCTACAAAAAATCTCCAGCGATTAAATATTCCTTCTTGAAAACTCTCAAACGATTACCAAAACTTCTGACAACGACTGTCCGCAATGGTGATGACTGTTTCTGCTCACCATTACGGCGAACTTAAATAAGCGCTACAATAAAACCCATAACACAATAAAGGATACTGCCAGACGTTTCTCGATCATTAACAATCCGACTGACAATCTAAAATCATACGAAAACTATTAGAACTAGAACAAAATCATAATCGTTATGAAACACTTTAAAATGGAAAATCGAGCAATTATATACATTTATAAATAAAATGATCATCATAAACCACACGAAGTAGCTGAAAATCGCCCTAAAAACACTGTGGATTATATCAAAATTTAGAATTACAAGGTTTCAATTAATATTTCAAACGTCATACTGTTTATGATTGTATTAAGCACCATTTACCCAGTCTCTTTCCATAAAACAATATACATTCACATGAGAAAATATACAAATTCATAACTATCAGTGTTCATCTATCTACATTTAATTCCTAAGATAGGAAAATTAAGAAAAGGCTGACCCTAATTGTTGACTCACTGCTGCTGTTCGCCTGAACAATGGCATTAAAAAAAAAAAAACTATTCGTACTGCTGGCCTGCAAACTCTTCAAACATTACATTTTTACAAACACATCATTTATAAGCCGTGAATGTTACTAAACACTTAACATATTTAAATGGCAAAACTACTATACATCCTATAAAATAAACCATGTACAACAACCCAGAGGAAAAATAAAAAGTATAACAAACAGCCATTGCAATATCCATTATCTAGAAACGTAGGCTATAAAAATCCAAGGGTGTCTGAAATGTGTCTGTAAATTAGAACATTATATTAGATTTGCAGTGTTGGTAGAGTCCGCGCGCGACGTAGAAGAAACAATTACCGGACGGACAGTATGTGAGCGACTTGCGGGGGCGGTGTTGCCGACGCAGTTGAGGTTTGTGGACGGCGGTCCAGCGCCTCATCCTTCTTTCCGTCTGGCTGCAGTCGATAACTCATTAGCCCAGCGCCAGCTACCGCCCATGGCGTCCACAAGCCAATATTCAAAATTGACCGCACGTCAAGGCACAAAGTAACATTGTAACAAGCTGAAACTGATAACAAGCTATAAACGCGTTTTACTGCTCGACGCAGATCAGAATTAAATCCGGTGTGTGTGTAAAATATTTAAATCCTTAGAGGCAAATCAAATTCTTGGCGTTTTAATAATGAAAATACTAATCGATTTAAGTGTGGGGTTCATGACACACTACAATATATTCCTACTAAATTTGTCCACTGCTTCACGTCCGTGTACCCTGGTATATGTAGATATGCTTTTTTTTTCTAGTAGTAAATATTAATTTTGGTAGAAAATATTAACACATCTTCTTCTCGTGTCGGTGACAGCATCAAATATGAGGTAGTTTTACCGCCAGAGTATCTTTGGAACGGCCAACTCAAACTCGAAGCCTATTTAACGACTTCCATATGGGCCACGGTTGTTCACACCCAGGTGGTAGAACCACTTTTGGCTTGATCCACTCGAAATCATGTTGCACTCTCTTCTCCCAAGCCAGTATTCTTTCATTGCTTGGTGTTCCATTTAGTGGCTTTGAAGTCCGCAGGAAACTTGATCGGGATTTTAGTCTCGATGGCGTTGGTGTAATAGCCATGTAGAGGGTGCCGGACGTCTTCGTTCACTCTAGGCCTTGCCATGCTAGTGGCAACTTCACGGAGTATGAAATATAATACATGAAAGCTATAATAAATTAAAGCTACGCAAGAAATTTTCCATATCAGTATGTAGAGATTATAAGATATTAGCATTATCTTAACACATTAAGAAGTACAGAACTGCATCACTAAGGATAAACTTTGGTTACAAGTGGTCACAACGGAAAATATCATTTCGGTAACAGTTAATAAAAAAAATCACATTTTTAAATGCTGATTCGGAATAAAAGGGCAAAATGCTATCAGGTTTTAATATCAGCACAAGTGTGTACAGTGTATTAAACATCACAATTTAGATTCGCTTATGGAAGTGTTAATGTATGATGTAGTGGTTTGACTAACAACACTATCAAGTTTTAATATCAACTTTAGGCACAAAAATGTTTTCCATAAATTAAATATCACAATTCCATTACGCTTATTGAAGTGTTAATTTAAGCTGTAGTAGTCTGATTAAGGTATTCCGTTTATTTTACCACAGTTCAGAAAAATGAAGAAAATAACCAAAATCAAAAATCAAAAGGAACATAAAGAGTAATAGTGTAATCTTTTGTCAGTATTTCTTCAAAGGAGTGATCATCTCAAATACATAGTTATATGTGGCACATATTTGTCTAATCTCGAAATGATAATTTTTTGTGCCGTCTCTCGGTCATATAAGTTCAGAAGAAATCTTCGCGGATTTTAAGCTAAACCATGAGCTCTTAAAATTTGAAAACACCATCCAAACTGCTGCGGTAATTTTTGCGTGATGCTATTTAAAACCGTCAGAGACACGCAGCTCCTTACAGATTTATAATACGAGTAGTATAGATATACTTGTCACAGACTGGCCTTGGTAGCGTAGGGGCTAGAGTGTTAGCTCCACGTACCGATGGTCTCCGGTTCGAGTCCGGCCGAGGGCATGGGTGTTTAAGTGTTGTGTGTCTCCTGAGTTGTCCTACAAATTAAGTTTTCACATAAAATATTCGGATAGATTCATTAACCTAGACGATATATAAAATACATTGAGTGCTGGCTGAATGGCTACAGGCCAATTGTCATAAAATTAAAAAAAAAAAAAAATTAAAAAAACTTGTCACAGCACACCTTTACTTGAATCATTATTTCTCTTACTTCAATTATATTTCTGTAGGCAACTACGGTTCAACAGCTTATGTTATTAACACAGTGACTATGTAATGGCAATTTTGGCAAGAGCTGATCTGGTTAACCATCATGTGAAATAACTGCTGCAGATTATTTTTTAATACAGCACCAAATGAATTTATCATCCACTTAGGTGAGATGAATTGACGACCAGCAACAGCGCACAGTTTAATCCCAAGAACTGCACATTCAAATCACCGAGATGCTACTCTCACACATGGTTTTAAAACACCTGTTACAAATAATTTTAGTGAAACAGTATTTGAGAAAATAATAGGCCTACTACCAGGCAAAAATAGATCAGGGATCTAAACAGAGAAAATATGATACCTAATTGACTTTGGTGAAGACAGAATCTGCAATAATATACCAGAAATAGGTTAAAACTCAAAAAGTAACAACTAATGACTTCATTTGAATACTCCTTAATTACTATACATCAATAATTAACCGGAAATCACAGAAGCGCGAAATACTGGCGTATATAATTTAAAGAGTTTAAATTGGCAAAAAGAGGGACACGTTACACCGTCTGAGAAGTTTTTAATTATATAACGTGACAGCCAAAATGAATAGTTTTCTTCAGTTACTATATATTTAATGTGATATACAAAAACAGTATTGAAAAGTTTGGGTCTTTAAGCATATCACGTGTAAACGAAGCAACCTTAGTCAAATAAGCAAACTACTACTATTATTTACTAGCTATTTACTCACTGCACTGTATTGCTTTTGAAGAGGTTGCTACTGATAGCAATCTAATTACTTTAAATATGCTTTTTGTTACGGCATTCTTCCCAGATTTCGGAAATGTTTGTTTTTGACTTCCATTCAGCAGACTGCCGTTTCGTCTAAGGGACGTAAATGAAGCACCACGTTTCATCACCTATTACAATTTTGCGCAGGAAGCGGTCGCCTGCATCAGCCATTTCAATGAAGTCCCTGCACACGATCACCCTCATTTCTTTTTGTCCAGGGAATAACATTTTCGGAACCATGTGCAAGCAAACACGATTCATGTTCAAATCATTATGAAGAATGCTGTGAACACTCCCATGTGAAATACCAACTTCGGAGGCAATAATATGCAATAATATCGATGGTTGTTCGCCTGCCCGCACACACAGATTGTCGAAAACGCTCAACATTCTCATTTGCCGTGGATGTTGAAGGCTGCCCAGTCCGAACGTCATCTTCAATTGTTGTGCGACCGTCGCGAAAACGCTTGTGCCACACGTAAACTGCCTTTTTCTTCATCGCATAGCTTCAGTGTACTTTCTTCCGCGTCTCAAGTATCTCCGAGAGTGATTTAACCAGCAACTCACAAAATTTAATATTGCCACGTTGCTGTAAAGACGACATTTCACAATCCGACTAAAGAAAGAAACTACGTCCAATATATCACGCACCTTACGCACGTAACCAACTACAACTGCCTGCTGTACAGCACAGCACTTTCCTCAGCAGTGTTGCCAACCTTCCAAACAAAAATTTCACTTCTCGCAAACAACTGCTTGACTGTAAAAGACAATTGCGGGAACTTTCTGACCCTACCTCGTATATCTTTCACTTCTATTAATAAAATTGAACAACTGCGAGTCAACCCTCAAGCGTTTAGTGTTTCGCTCTGAGATTTCATATCTGTTGCAGTCCTGGCCCCCGCGCACCAGCCCTCCTGATTGTGGTTTCCCGCGAATGTTGGGTCGGTCCCCAATCTCAGAGTCAAACTACACATCTCACAACAAAAAACTTTTCGTAGACTGATGGCAATACATCTTCTACATTAAGTACGCTGGATCTAACAAATTCGGTTTGGATTCGGACAGAACTCAACTCCTTCCTTCTCCCACGATTCACACTGGCCACCTGTGAACCACAGGAGCCGCTGGCATGTGGTCCTTAAAACGTCAGATCGATAGGGAGGGGGGGGGGCAAAATGGCAGCTACTTTCGTTTTGTTGGCAACTGCAAAAATATATGAGATATCTTTCGGTTGAATACAGGGTGTGGTTGATATTGAGGGAAAAAAAATCAGTTTTATATGTAAAAGCGTTTATGAGATAGACCTAGTAAATTTAAACATTGATGGCAGCTCAAGTTTACGTTTTCCGTATATTATGGCTAATCTTGGTAAGCTCTAAGCGTGTGTACTCCGCACGCTGGTGAAAATACCTGATTTACTTAATAGGAATAACCTAGAATAAAATCTATTTTTAAAAAAATATATAATACTCGTTTTTCAGTCAAAATTAAAATCTGTACTTTATTCCTCTTACAAGTAGAGGCATGTGACAGACTGACAGCAATAGGTCTCCGTTTCCCTTTGCCTAAAACGTCTTCCTGCCTCCGACTAGTTTTGCAGCAATGTGAATTTTGTTCGTATACGTAATTTTGAACACAAAAGTGGAGACCATATGAACATCCGTAATCAAGATGGTCCGTTTTGGTGCACCGAGGTTTAAGCTTACGATCCTTGCACCACGATATCAAGTATGGCGGCAATTTAACTTACTCGACCAAAATTCCGGGTGCAGAAATTTCATTAATGGCAAGTATAACAAAAAACTGTAGCTTTTAGCGAGGCCAATGGTCTTATACTTGTTTAACAGATTGGCTCATGTTTACGTGATGCTTTGTTCTACATTTTATTTCCAACGCCATGTTCGCTGTGCTAGCATGATACTGCCGCTGCGGACGTAATACTGGTTTCAATTTCGCAGCTCACCGCTGTTGCCAATTGCATTAAAGATATTATCTCTGCAGCATTTATCGTATCAACAAACAGAATCCCTCCCCGCCAATCAACTCCGTAGCTGTGAGCTTCATAAACTTGGAAAGTTCCACCATTACAAAGGGGATGTTAGAACGTTGAAATATAGGTCCGCTGTTACAATACAACGCAGCATTCCTAATTAAAAGTCACACACAAGAAGCTCATCGTAAACATTTTATAAGATATGCGAGTCTCAATATTCAGTTTACCATCAGAAGAATGACATACATAGTCCTAGTACATAGATCAACTGATGCGACATCCACATCCATGAAATGGCAGTCGAAAGAACACCTAGTCAGCAGAGAATTCTGATTCCAGAATCTATTCCAGACTAAGGAATAGCTCCTTAATATGAGCCGCAGCCGTCACCAGCTGGACGAGTTTAACGAGCTTTGTCATCTCTTTGATTCCGTACCTTTTAAAACAATCCGGCACTCATTTTAAATACTTTCTACTTTGCCAAGGCCCATGAAGGTAAGACTATGTGACTGTGACTGTTCCTTAATTAATTGTCGCCTCTCCCCCACCAAAAAGTTTAAAGTCACTACGGGAAATTAAATTTCACAGAGGCTTAGTAATTGGGTAGGAATTTAAAGGTGATGTCGTGGAAGTCTCTTATCTCAACGAATACAGAATCTTTACAGCCGTAATCACATAATCCAACGAATTATGGCGAGTTTGCACGAAGAATTTCAAAGAAATCAATATCTTAGGGATAAATTTAATTCTTTTAATTATTGCTTGCGGTTTATTGCAACAGAAATAACCATAACATACTGAAGAATAGAATCACTCAACAACTTTTCAATCGCTTCAAACACTGCAGTACTACCAGCTTGGTACAACCTGAAGCAAATGACTCATTTGCTTAGCGGAGAGAAAAGTATTAAGAAAAGTGGATGAATAACTTTCTGTAAGTTCATTAATCTTCCACCAAAATGATTTCGTGTCATAGGAGGTTCGATAATGTAGCGAAACGGTAAGGTGAAATTTAATAAAAATTATGGTGAAAAATCAATAAAAGGTAAAAAGTTAAGAAAGGATATAGACCAAAATAACGCTGAAAATTTGAAAAAAAAAATAGAAAACCACCTGGTTTGCAAATAGATGACAAAGGAAAAACAGTTGTCTAACAGCAGGTTTCACTAGTTATTAGTTCTGTTTCTTGGGAAGAATTGCTCTTTAGTAAAGATATGCTCCGACATATGACGCGAATGAGTTAGTGGAAGCTTGAATTTTTAGAAATCAATATTAACCTGCAAACTTTGCTTCAATGCTTCAAAAGGCGAAAATACACTGAAACAGAACATTTCTCTGATCATGTTCACACACCAAAATTTTTTAAACATGTAAAACGTGAAATAAACGTTTCGATTAGCAAGTATGATACATGTGATTGCACTGAAAAGTCTAGTTAGTTTAATAAGTGATATAGTGGTGATGGAATATGTATAAATCTCACTCTTAGAAATGAAAATTTTGTGTTTGATATGAATAGATAAAAGTGATTATTTAGCGTTGTTCAAAAAGATAGTTATGAATGTTGTTTTAGTAACTATGTACAGTAACCAGTGTCCACGATTGGAGTATTTAACACGTAATTAATCTACACTATCATTATGTCGAAAGAGAGAAAAAAATGATTAGACGAAATGTCACCCTGTTCGTAACATGGAATGCAAGGAATTAAATTCATTCAGCTTTTACAGGACATATGTGTTTATTTTGTTTTGGAATGCCCATTTTTATCAATCAAAATAGAAGAGATTAGAACGAAGAAAAGAGATTGTTGGATGAAGTTGTGGGAAAATTAACGTAAATCCTTCACAGAATTTCAACATGTATTTTCAATGCAAATAGTTAAGGTAAAACCAGTCAGTAGTTGATACCTGGTAATGTGAGTTAGAAACCAGGAAGCCGAGATGTTTTCCTGTAGAGCGCTTCCCTACTTGGAATTCAGTGAGGGCGACGAGAAAGCCAATAGCCGCGGACGGTATCTGGCGTGCTGCCCAGTGGCTGATCGCAGCCGTCACTCGGGCTGGGAGTGTCACCGTGCGATGTTTACTGCTAGCGCCGACACGGTTAATACTGTCGGAGGTTACGCAGGGCGGAGGACTGTCAGGTAGAAGATATTACACGCCTGAACAGATCAGCGCGATTACCCAAGATGTTGAACGGAGTGAGCGGGTGAGGTCACGACATTAGTGCACGGCGGGTAGACTGGCTGGCAGTGTGTCAAGGCACAGCTGGTTGCGTCACATCCGCTGATGCGCGTGGGCCCTGACCCAAGCAATACCACTGAGCATACTCCGCGAGACTTCCTCATTTAGAGCTCAAGTGGCGACGCCAGAGGTCAATGTACCGAAAAAAAAGCATGACAATCACATTAATCTTTGGTAATTAAATTATAATAGAACTCACCTACACTACCACTGGTGAGTTATTTTCCTTTTCTGATTGTTTCTTCATGGAAATACATCACAACTGATTATTAAACAGTTATCGGAGAAGAATCATCCACGCCCTTTTACTTTCCTTTTAACCACAAATTTACGACCCGGTAACAATAAATGTGAATGGCATTATTGGTCGAGACACCAATTGATAGTTCGGCCGGCTGGTGACGGGTTCATTTTGCCGCACAATTCGCCTTTGTCGAGGCCTACCCTATTCAAAACCAGTCATTCTACACAATAGAGGACATTTAATTTTAGATGCAATCCGAATGAAGAAGCATCCAAGCTTTTCTTCACGTGAACAAATCAAAGAGTTTCCAGAGTTGAAGGTCAGTTTAATGGTTCCAAACGTGATCGGGATTCGAACCAACACCTTTCTATAATCATTAGGCGTGTTAACCACTGGAATGCTCCACATCGCTCAGCTCTGCATTTCTATCGTACTGGGACAGACCAGTGTATTTGGTATATGTTCCTTACTCTCAGCATAATCGAGGATACATATCTAAATATACCACTGAGAAGAGACAGCAAATGATAAGTCTTATTGTTAAAAAAACACTGGTATAAACAGCAAGTCAATGTCTGGCCGTTCGAATATGTACTCAGATGTGAATACCACAAGCAACAGCTGTTGCGAGACGGTTAAATGTGAGTAGGGCTGCTGCATCGCCGAGAATGCTGATCAACCATCCTAATAACAAAAAACGTGTGGTCCATGTTAGCTAAAGTGAGTAACTATAACATGTATCCGGTGGGTCGTTAATTCAGTTGGAAACTTGCAGCTAGAAAGGAGCGAGTCAGCGAGGGCTGTGACACGTGCTCCAGCGGCGGCACGTGCACGCAGGTCGATACCACCTGACACAGAGTGGCTCGGCCGCACAGCAAACAATCCGATCAAATTATCAGACAATTCAAGTAGCATTTTAAAAAACGCTTTTAGAAGAAATGAACAGGAATTTATGTACTTTCTTGCTGGATTACGTAAACACAGTATTGAGGAATACCTACATGACCTGAGATAAGAAATCACAAACTTTGTACTTCCCAGTGTGCTGAAGTTTTAACACGTTGGGCAAAACTGTATGATGGAGATCATATTGATCTGCGTAGTTTACGCCAAGAAGGAATGACTCCTGTTCACTACCTTTCGTGACAGACCTTCATTTCATATTGAGACGTCCTTGGTGTAAAATTCCGCAACATGTGCGTGTGTAAACTTTCGTTTTCACTGTAACGCTGTATCTTTTGTACCGGCGTGTATGCTACCGTATAAGGTGATGAACACTTGTGGAGGAATGTCTCATACCGCTTCTTTTTGGCTCCTTGTAAACAAATTGCGTGTACAGTGGAGACAGAAACATCACGCGAAACTTATGACACGCTTTTAAACTCATTGTTAGATAATCTTCACCGTAAACGTAACATGCGATGGCATTCCACAATCTAGCCTCCTAGAAACGAAGTGACTAATTTTACTTTAGGTATTGGTTCATTTTGGCCAAGTGGAGAGACAAATCCTTTTTCAGAAAAACATCTTCAGAAAAGTATGAGATGCTGTAATAATGACTACTTCCATAGAATAGGCGCTCTGATTAAGATGACAGTATTATTTTATACTGGTCAAAATACAATTTAACAAGTTCGATTTGCGAAAATAGTTTGAACGATTAGTGCAGATAAATTTTATTTCTGTTGGGAACGTTAATATCGGTGACCGAAGCAGGAAGTACTCAAGATTCCCTCGGGTAATATGAAACTGTCAACTTTTTCATTTAATCGAGACGACCCTAACTAACCGAGATTGGTTTTGTGCTAGCAGAGTGTCTTAAATTGCTTCTGCAGAATACATTCACAGCAAACCTTGCTGCTGCTCGTAAGGATGCAAGCTAGTCTAACAACAAAATCCCAAAATGTCTACTACTTCAAACTAAAACGTTCTGTATAAGCTCCAAAATAAGAAAGCAGTGAGACTGGATCTTTTTCTTTGTTTACGGATTTACGTCTCTTTGATGTCGAGGTCATCAGAGGCGGGAAAGGACTGGGCACAAAGAACGGGAAGGAATTCGGCCTAGAGTTTTTACATGAATCTGGATGCCCGGAGGGGGATTCGAACTCGCATCCTCGCGAGTACGAGGCCAGAGCGTTACCTCTCACCCAGCACGCTCGGTAGATACACGATGGCTGGTACCCAGGAAACTGAATTGTAATGACTATGTCTCAGCGAACGACTCGCAGCGCCCCATTCTGCTTCAGCTACAGTTTAATCATGCTACTGCATTCTTCCGCACAATTTTTTGGTGTTGATCGTTTACAAAAGTACAGCAACGTGAGCAGACTTTTGAATATAGTATGGGAGTGCATACTAAGCACTAACGTGGACTGAAGTCTAGAGAGCAGTAGTCTGTAGTACAGTGCAGTCCGCTTCTGTTGCTTTATTTCGGGTGTAGAAGCGACTTAGTGTTCGTTTCCACCGATGATTTTTACCTCCGGTGTAACCAACACAGTACCAGCAATGTTTTTTTTTTTTTTTAAAAAAGTCCTCCATCACAGATTTTTTTCAAACTGTGGTCCACAGGCAGAATATTGTAAATTTAGATACCGTACTCTTGCTTGAGGTTGTAAGTACAAGCTACAAGGCTAACTTTATAAAACCACAACACTTTCAATAACCAGACAAAAATCTGTCAGTTCCAGGATGAGGATAGGACAGCATGCTTTATACAATAGTCTATTCATTTCCAGTTGGCATCTAAAAGAGCGTCATTCCTCTAAGGATTAAAAAAGAAATCACCGTTTTCTGAGGGTTTGTAGCACGAGGGAGGTACCGCGGTAAGTGGTAGGTTTGAGAACAGAAGAGTGGTGAAATAAACAAAAATAAAAAACGTAAGGTCTAGTGGCTTATTTTGTTTGGACATGTAGGTTGAGTGTATAGTGTAGCAGTCGAACTACGTTAATATTTTTCATTTGGTTACTAAATGTCAAAGAGTCTGGTTAATAACTGTGTTTCCGTAGGAATTCAAAACATGTTTTTAGACTTATTATGTTATAATGGTACGATAAAATAAGTCCCATATGTTAATAATATAAACATAGGTAAAAAAAAACAAACAAACAAATTAGGCCCATATGAGTTAGTGGTCCGCAGCATTATTTTTGTCGGTTTACTGGTCCTCGGGTTGAGAAAGTTTGAGAAACGCTGCTCCATTAGATGTCATCCCACCTTGTCTGACACCACTAAAGGAAATGTCATCCCAAAGGAATTGTTCGAGAATTGTTTCCTGTGCGGCAGAAATGATTGGTTCTATCCAGAATCTGTTGAGACAAATACTTGGAATCAGGACTGTGAAACTCCTCAACGAGTGCCATAAACATCTGTTGGAATTTTTCGAACATGCTCAGTAGATCGTCAACAGATAAGTCGTTCTGCTCGTCACTAACAGATTTCACGTATTTCGTAAATAAGGGCAAACTAGCCGACGGCAGCAATGTTTGACACTTGCAGCCTAATCGCCCGCCTTCTCATTACAGTCCACAGCGTTCACTCTTCCGCAAAGTGAATCACTAGCAGTCTATGATTCATTCCGGTTTTCCGATGCACTAACTCAGGGACAATACATCAGAACAATACAGACCGGTCTCTGTGTGTGCCTCCCTTGGAAGAAATTATTCACAACTAGAGGACTAGCGCTGAATTCAGTTTAGTTTGTGATTTGGCTGTTAAGGATCATCATCTGGTTATTTCAATTGGACAAGATATAATTAGCATAACATCAATGCAATGTGTCACCTTAAAATACGAAAATCGTCTGCTGACAAGTGTTCCATTATATGTAGGAAGTTTCTAAACCGTTTCCGTAGGTTCTTTCATTTTTCAGGTTGACTGTTTATTTATCTCAACTGTTCATGAACGAAAAACCAACTGACTTTGTCCTTTAAAATGGACAACATTGGCTTTTTTATCTATCTCACTCTGCCAAATCATAAAGAATTATTTATAAGCACCATATATAACAATGCCCTTGAAGGTTAAGAAACAAATGCTCTGTCTCTCAAACAGCAGCGAGTTTACGTGGTACGCTCGTTACTTGTTAATATTTTTTACTGACGTCTTAATGTAGTAGTAGTTTAATATGCTACTAAAAGACCGAGTAATGTCATTCGACGTAACAGAACAGGAGTGAAACCGTACATTCTCTAAGATGATAGGTATGTGGAAATTACAAAACCTCGCCTCTATCGTCATCCATGATGTGTTACGAGCACATAGCCTCCATTTTTTAACTTCTTAAGATAGTATTACATAAATTCCTAGTGTATAAAAGATAAAATTTATCTGAGCGATGGCTGCAATTATTCGAAAATAAACTTCAATGTCGTTTGTTTTCCGAAACAAGTATCAGGTAGAAAAACCGAATGCTCACACCCTGTGGTCTTTTGCATGTCGGTTAGAGAAACATATTCAGAGTACAGTTAACAAAAATACAATTAACGTTTTTTTGTTTTTATTAATGGAATTCGTACTTTCACTCGAAGCAATAGAACACTTACTGCCATACATGATAATCTTATGCTAAATACATTCAGAACTAAGCCCAAAAATGTGGACACTGACGTTATAAACGTTTGTTATATAGGAAATGCTGGACATGAAGTAACGATTTTTTAATTTTTTTATTATTTGTTTTTAAGTGTTAAGAAAACCGCAAAGCTGACTGACCATCTGGAATCATCCATAATTATGCCTACTAGAATTCAAAGAGTATGATAAACTTACAAGAGTGAGTACTAGTTCTGCAGATTATTAGGTGTATTCGGGGCAGGAAAATGTGAAGGTGTTTTACCGATTTTTTCCATATTAAACCATACAAAATTTCCACGAGATTGTGTCACTTCACAAAAAGAGACTATTTCAGCAATTACTATAACCTCTGCTGCTAAGAGACAGTTTTATTAACACTGCTTTTGTACGACCATAAGAAGGAAGGCTATAAAAAATCCCGGCAAAGTGCGAGCTGAGCCTCGAATAATTACAGCTCGGTTATCTAATGACCTTCAGAGAAATGGATGTGATGGGTCAGATGGCAATTGCTTGATATTTTCAGGTTATATAACGCACCCATTGTTAGTTCAATGGTTCAATTTAAGTCAAATTTCCTACGGGCTACAGATGTCCCATCAATTAGCATGGAATGCATTCTGAATAAATAGCACTTTCAATAAAGTATTTTTATATATAGCGAAATAACCACTTAATAAAAACTTTTCTTTCTTTTACTCGTAGCTTGCAATCTATATTAGACCCTATATGTATTTGTTCTATAGTACGGGCTGTGGTTGATAATGTAGACAAGTTTCTAGTCACATCGTCAAAGGGTTTTATTTTTTTCTTTCTTAATAGGCTTGGTAATGAAAACATGGTATTCATAACTTTAACTGCCTCTCAAGTCTTTATTGTACAATGAAAAAAACTTGATAAAATTCTCCGTCATCTACTTGACAAGCTTTAATTTTACGAAAATTATGGCAGTTACGGTATTTGATTTTGGGTCAAGGAAATACTTATATTGGGCAAATTTGAAATCAAAATTATTCCGCTTACGACTTAGAGAAGCAACGTCAATAGGGCTTCGTTCCCCTTCGGTTACGTTTATTGCTAACGTTGCAAAGTTACCGTCGTTACTTGTACAGGAAGTGTATAGTTGTGTTGATGTTTAGAGAAGTTTGTGTGGCATCCACCGTGATCATTAATTAAAACCGCTTTAAGAATGTAAATAGAATGAAGTTTTTGTGTGCCTAAACGAAAGCGGCGCCTATTCAATCAGTGGAAGTTAGTCGTAGCTGAGCAGAAGATTGACATTAAATGTCGTCCATTGCTGAGCATTCCACTTTGTTTTCATTAAATGTCGAAAACGATAACTTCACAACAAATGAAACTTAATAAATGAGTCATATCAATACTAATGCTCGAATATGGAAGGGATCTCTCGTCAAATATTATTCTTTTTAAATCGACAACAAACCGATAGCGACCAAAAAATATGTGCCTGTACGAATCCTTGAGCAACATATTTAACCTCAGCTCCACTAAGTTTCCTCCGTGACCTCGGGTCGGGTCAGCTGAGGAGTGACGGGCGGACGTGTCATTTGGACGACTTCCCGGCGCTAAACGGTCACAGCCACTCGTGTCTGACTAAGGTTTCTTACATACAGCAAATATTTCAATCCAACCTGAAACAACAAGGGCGCAATTTTACAACCGCTATACACTAACATTTACTATTGTATGCTGTCGTCAAATAAAATCTAATTGAATAACTGATGTATCATCGTATATACAAGTGAGTAGTATCATTTTTGTCGTCTTTTAGGGAAAATTAAACTAAGTTATTGGCCAATTACTCGGACTGTTGACGGTTTCCGGTAACACGTCGTGGTGAATGTTTGGTCCATTCACCGAAGAAACCTTTGGCTAACTTTCTTACTTTTTTCGCGACCCTTCCCAAATATCCCGTAGCAAAAAGCTTAGCACATTGTCTCTTTGCCACTTATTCCATTTCAGGAAAAGGGGGCCACGGGACGAATTCACCGCTCTTCGAAGACAAACTAATTAGAGCCGGAAGAGGATTCTGGGAATCAAAATGGATGGAATTCGGTCATGGCCTTTATCAAGGAATCGGAGGAAACCGAAATCAGGGTGGCCGAATCGGGAATCAAACCCGCGGATTCAAAGCCGAACGTAGCTGCTTATCCATTGAGCTCGATCGCTTATCCTGGTCCTGTCCGAGACATTGGAATTTGATATAATGTTGCGTTACCAAAGAGTTTTAAAACCATACACGAAGACACTTGCACAAAAAAATACGCTAGTGAAACTGGTTGACTGAGCCATTTTCCGAGAGCCACACTTGTTTTTAAAATACAAACCCCAAGTACTTGGCTTAAATGACTCTCTCTGAACACTGTAAAAACTGCTGTTCCTTCCACCAAGTTACTGAATTAATGAGCCTCAGCCCAGAAATAAAACTTTGCAGCACATTTCCTGCTGCAAAGGAGTCCTCTTGGGAATATGAAGCAAGGAAAAGAAAAAGCTTACTGGATGACAACGATTTCAAAGCAGTTTTTTTTGTTTAAGAGCACGTTCCACAGAGGCACTTTGACAAGTATTTCGTTAGCTATACGTTAAACATTTTACAATAGGGGTAAGACAATACATCACCACTATTACTTGGGACTGCACACCTTAATTATTGTAACAGGGCAACGTCTGCAAAATGTAAGACTCGAGAGACCTTGACATATTGTCTACGTTTGGCATTAAGTCCATCAGATTTAGGTGCACACACTAAGGGCATTTCGAAAAATAGTATTCGACTTTTATCCATTTGTTACATTAGTTGAGTCTTACATTGTCGTACTTACGGTTGGTATATTTTACTTATATCCTTTTATTTATTTTGTTTACTACTACTCGCAATAAATATGGGGCTGGTATAGATTTCAGAAAGATTAGTTGGTTTTGTAACGGTCGAGAAAGTGAAAGTTAACTTAAGCCTCCAAGAAATATGTCCAGAATAATTACCACAAATTACCAGGACGCAGTGCCGTTACTCTGAGTCCTTATTTTCTGCGGAATGAAGGAGACCTGATCAATGAAATCCAAAACTATCTCTGCGCTATGAGACCAGGCAGTGGCACCATCTCGCGGAAGCTGTCAATTGTCCAATGGAGTCTTCCTGATCAGCAGTGATGGCTGGTATCCTGCACAAGACTGGCCAGGCTAATAATACCCTCCCGCCAGACTGCGAGCTCTACATTGCAAACAGCTCGGGAAAGTAAAACTACAGAGTGAGTTTTAGAACAAACATTGTAAGATATAATGGCGTGAAATAATAACTTTCTTGGACATTCATCCTTTCTACCTGTACAGCCCAATCTCCGTAAATATGACTTCTAGTTTCCTTTGAAGTGCTCTCTTTTCAGTTGCCGTTTAATGTACTCTTCATTTTACTTATTGAAACGAAAAGCAGTTAACCGGTAGTAAATCTGGCTAAGAAGCGCAGTCGTCCGCTATGTGGACTCAGATGGTTGTGACACAGTGACGGTGTCGGGGTTAGCTGCTTCCAGTTCTGGTGGTGGAAAAATTTTTCACTATCAGGACTTGGCCGGCAGGCTAGGAGAGGTGGTGGTACAAAATTTCTAATCACCGAAATGTGTTCCAAAGTCCTGGGTTAAATGCCAAACCTCTTCACATTGCGGATGGACTGTAATTCGGCCGACGAGTGGGGACCTTAAGACTTGGCGGTCCTCTCGGTCTCTAGGCAGAATATGTCTGAATGGGCCGGCACCGGTTTTCACCCTCTGCCTTCCTTCATATTTAATTCGTTCACATCACAAATTCAGGCTATACTCTACTCAAATATATCACAATCACTCAAGCTAAAGGGAATTACATTATTATTTAAACATTTGATAGAGTAGTTTTTATAATAAAGCAATCCTAGTATTTTTTGTGTGTATATATATATATATATGTGTGTGTGTGTGTGTGTGTGTGTGTGTGTGTGAGAGAGAGAGAGAGAGAGAGAGAGAGAGAGAGAGAGAGAGAGAGAGACACCTGAAACTCATAACTGGCAAGCTAAAAAAACTGAATTGTTTAATGTAATTCATACTTTGTTTCTAATCAAAACGGAAATATAGAAACACTCGTTAGCATTCTGTGATACTGTTAATGTGATAATAGTTATCTATGGAAGCAGATTACGGTTGGTGCGGATGAACATTACGGTGGTAGACAGTGGGCTGACAATAATATTCTAACATACTATAGTAGTCTTTATAGACACTGAGAACAGGATAGACAAGTAGTTCCTCGCCTGCGATACGACAGTAGACACGCACACACAGGTTAGAGACCGTAAGTGAAGCAGCAGCCGCCCCCTTCAAATAGGTCACAGCTACCTGTTGCCTCGTCTCATGTACTACACACCACATCACCTGTAGACTCAGTGCAGACTCAAATCGTACGTCGAAGTGAGTACGTACAATGAGAGCTGGTACACTGACAGACATATGTCTCAGTTAGGAAAACGAGATATCCTCATTAACTGCCCCTTAAAACCTATGCCTCTAAAGCAGTTCACAAAAAATAGAAATCTTCAAAGACATCAATCTCTTTAATAATTTTAATATCTCAGTTAACTTATTTGCAAGTGATTATTTTTTTCGGAATTGTTTTGAAGTTGTTAAACTCTAAAACATTTCATTCCATTCCAGTTAATTTATTACTACTCCTGTTGATGATGAGATGCTACTACAGTCAAAGAATTAATGTTTCAGAATCACTTCTCAAATACAAAGCCACAAAAACGTTTTCCCTCTAGTGGAAGAATTATAATTTCAACATCTTCAGATGTGAATCAAGTTGTAGGATAAGATATACAGTTCCTAATTCTAAATAATCTATGCCCAAAGTTTGTATGGTCAGTGTTATTAGATTTTCGAATGCCGTTAAGTGGTAAAAATATTTAATAGCCTGTGTATTATCTTATTTTTTTCTGAACGTCTTGTTCTGCATTATATAACCACTTTTTAAAAACTTTAATGCGACCACGTTTGACAGTTTTCAAGATGTTCTTTAAACAATAACTGACCGCGTCCTGATTCGCCATTTATTTTATCTAGTTGGAAATATTACAGAGTTATTCTTAGTGCCACCACTTATGGGCTGGCAGTGACGTTATCTATGACTGTCTCATATGGAAGACAGTTCGTGACCAGAACTGAGACACAGCTGTGCGTGTCAGACGTGTCTCCCCATCAACTGCTCCACCTGTTTCAGACACAGCAGCCTGCTCGAACAATGGCTGACCTACAAGCAGCTTTCATTTAGACGAAACTAACCAGTCATTATTAAACTTACTGCAATTTCCCAGTTGTTTCCTATACATTACCATTTTATTAGTTTTACTTGAAAGAATACTGTTACCCACCCTCAAAATATAATTTCAACCTTAATTTAAAAGGCCTATTGTATAGGCGGAGAGAAATACCATTACTTGGATACGAAATCCAAATCACCGTCAATCTACTACTCGCAATTAACTTTTTACTGGTGTACCGCCGGATTGTGTTGTGGAAACACGATATTTCGATGACTTACTACACAGTCTTCCCAGGTGCGATAATATGTCGTGGTCTGCTGATTAACAGACTACCTGTCGATCAGCAGACTACTTCAGAAGTTTTCGCACCTGAGGAAGACGGCAGAGATAGTCGTTGAAATATCGTGTTTTCATAACACAATCCGGCGCTACACCCTTAAATACTTCATAGTATTTATTCGCCGGGGAAGTCTCCGTTCATAACTCTACTGCTTGGTTCGATATATACTTGGCTAAGTGATTCAGCTTTAGAGGGAACTGCTGTCAGGGAACGCAGTTCAGGCGGTTCACGCCCTTCCGTCTTGGCTCTAACAGCATCTTAGGACCGAGCGTGGTGGCTGACCGGTAGCGTTCTGGTCTCACATTCGGGAAAACGCGGGTTCGGATCCCCGTCTGGGCATACAGCTTGGGTTTTCTATGATTTACCTAAATGGAAATGACGACATGCTTGCTTCAAAAGGCCATGGCCGATTTCCTCCCTGTTCCACTGTTCCTTGCCTCCAGTTCCTTCCCGCCTCTAATAACCTCTGTGTAAAGCCATAAACAAAAAACAGAGCATTTTAAAATGGAGTACATACAAAATTCGCCTTAAATGAAAAATATCAGATTTGTGTTAAGTACACTCGCTCAAAGGCTGGCTGTCAGTAACCTATACTCTCCGAGGAAAAAACAGTGGAGCTTGCCCGCAAATCTCGTTTATTCCTTTAAAACGAAAAATGGCTCCCTATTTGCTTCTCTTTTACGGTAAAAAATTAAGGTGCTATACTTTAAACTACCCTCGTATTCAACTGATAAGATTCATGCCTACAGAGCGGAAAATAAAAATGTGTTCACCAGCGCAGCATGTCACACCTGTGAGGGTCTGATGTCTTGAGATCTCCTCGCATACTATAAACAGTGTGAAGCTGTAGTAACTTTTCACCCTCGGATCCATCGCACTAAGAAAAATAACCTTCCAATTTTTGAGTATCGAGTGTGATTTATGTCTTGTGGGCATAGAAATCGGTACGCATTTCGTATTAAAAACAGAGATCCATTCTTTGAAAGCATGACTGCTCTACTACATGCTTCGGGTATGAGAAGTACTGTGGAGACGGGTTTCCAAGCAAGTGAAATAACTGAAGTGAAACTTCTGTTCATTAAAAAACTTATTTGAAATCTGAGTTTACAGTAAAAAATCGTGGTTCAATGTTATTAAATTAACTCTTACGCCCTAATTAATATCTATCACTCTTTCAAATATAATTTCGAGAGTTTATGTGCTTTCTCCGTAATTTTAGTCAATTACGAGAAAAGCACAGAGCATGGTGGGTAATGTTCTGGCATCGCATTTGGGCCGATGCAGATTCGATTCCTCCTCGTCCGGCGATCCATATTTGGGTTTCCATGGTATCCCAAAATCACTCCAGGTGAATGCCGGGCCATGGTCATGAACAAATTGCTTTCCGTTGTTTGGCCCCAGCACGTTACCTCCTCAAATGACCTCGATGTCGAAGATGCGAAAACCAGAAGAAAAAAAGTGCGTTTGTCTTAGAAGGTACAATCATCATAATTCTCTAGCTCCAGTCTCTCGGGTGTTGGACACGAGCACTCTCCACTTCTTCCTGTCCATGAATACTTGTTGTTCATGAACACTTTTCCAGTCAAGTCCCTAAGGCTTCTATATCCTTCTTGATTTGGTCTACCCATTTATTCATTCATTTTTTTTATTATTTATTTATTTTGGCCATTGAACACGTATTTTCCTTTGAATGTTCATATTAAAGTAGGCCTTTGCTCTTATTTTTTCCTCCATCCTTTGAACATGTCCA
Source organism: Vandiemenella viatica (assembly GCA_031002005.1). NCBI lineage: Eukaryota > Metazoa > Arthropoda > Insecta > Orthoptera > Morabidae > Vandiemenella > Vandiemenella viatica. The sequence goes on along the minus strand of JARYHS010008074.1, from coordinate 274,955,808 downwards.
CACCACCTCAGGCGAGAACGCTGTAAGGATTTTGCCACACTGATGTTTACACCGGCCTCTGAATGATTGATTTCATTCCTAACCTTGTCCTTCCGCGTTATCTGAAGCCTGGTATGCACAAACTTAATTTCAGAGACTTGAAGTCTACTATTGTCTCTTCTGGATAGGGTACACGTTTCTAGTGCTTAAGTCAGTACGGGGATGTATTAGATTTTGAATAATGTATATTTACTCTTTCTAGGCACTGTGTTGCCCCACAACAGAGTTCTCACCTGGTTATGAAAGACTGCTGCATTATTATTTCTGTTTGTAATCTCACATTTATTCGTGTTGTCTTTACTGCCATGATATCTGAATTGGTTAACATTTCATAGTTAATTGTTTAGGTACATATTCACGTTGTAAGTCCCCGTACCTGCCGCCATGACCATCGTCTTATTCTGGCTGATTTGCAGTCCATACTCCTCAAACAGCTTGTTCCAAGCTCGTTTAACATTGAAAGCAATAGAAAAAAAACATAACTAATCTGACCAATTATGTTTATTATGCATAATCAGAATATTCACTCGAAAGTATGGTGAAATCAAATTGATTCTCTCTACCTTTTTTCCCTTTCCTGCTTTTCGCCTTGTCACCGGCAAGATCATTAAGAAACGGAAAGGACTGGGTGTAAGTATTGGGAAGGAATACAGCCATGGCCTTTTGAAAGAACCATCTCGGCAGTGGGAAAACCATGGAAAACCCAAATCTAGATGGACAGTCGGGAATTCTCACTGACGTCCTCCCAAATGTGATGCCAGAGCATTACCGCTCACGAGAAATTTAGCCATGCTATGGTTGAACCCGTGTGATTATACTTAAATATTGTCCTCGATTGATTTGGTTACCAAAAGACAGGTCAATTTGATTGCTAGATGTAAGGTGTATGGAGAAACATCAGTAGCAAAAAATACAAATATATCTTAGACTATGGAACCTCATTTGCCAATGATTGCTTGATACCAAGCTGTACAAGATTAATGTTAACGGGTGTAGATGGGGGTTACAGAGAAGGCGACAATGAAGTAACATCTAAAACAATCTTATCGGCAGCTTCATCATGAGGTCCTTATGCCGGTAAGCCTCCAGTGTGTCGTAATAGAGATCGATGGTTACTGCAGTAGAAGATGAGTTAGTATTCCCTGCTAATGGTGAGCGAGTCTGGTGGCGCCGCCTCGAGGCGTCCATGCACTAGCTTCGTCGTGGTTTCGATAACCTCCGGTGCAGCTCGAGTAGTTTTCATTAGACGAATTACGATAATTTTTTGGTTTCTAATGTGAACTTGACAGCGTTACATACAGTGTACAAAGACGCTACGTGTGGACTACGTAAGGTGTCAAACGTCAACAGGAAACGATCCACCGAGGACAATTGCCCAAGAGCTCGTTCCTGCCTGGAGACTGTCCAGGAAGCTGCTCCATTCACGAGGTCTGGCTGAGACAGGGCGCCAAGTAGTGTCAGGCAAGCTTCCAAGGCTGCCTCCGCATAACAACGTGTTTGGTGTCGGCCAAATAGCACAACAGCCTACTGCCTCATCAACAACGTCGCGTGATTTATTCACTACCACCTCGGTAATGACTGTCTTCAGAAACTACAACACAGGCATCAAATTCAGGTACTGGGGAAATTTTTATGTACAGTACATTTTGTTCCCGAACACACTAACAAATTATAATCAACAATATGTGCATAATTCAGAGAAACTAATATCGTGCTATACCAGAGTTGGTATATATCAGAAAGCTAAATTATCAGTACATTAAGAATGCAAGCACTGTCATCTTCATACTTACTGACAAATTGAGTTAAAAGAAATTTCTCTGGTGATATCGACACCAAGTAGGCCCTTTATCAAATTTCTATACATCTACAATCAATCCTTCCTTCTATGTATGACCGATAATAGGAGTTTTAAACTACTTTCTTCCAATCAGGTAAAAGAAAAGTCTACTTTCGGCATTTTAGAATACAACTGCTCCCTCCCCCTTTCCAGAAAAAATTACGTAGGTGACATCGATATATGAGCCGGCGCTCTGCGTGTGACAGCATGAAAATGAGGGTAGTAATGGTCTTAGAAACATTTCAATACTGTAAATTTCACAGTTAGGTCTGTTCTATACTGGAAATTTTATGAAATATAACTGAATTTAGACACGGAATGTAACTAATGGTACAGCTCATTCTTTGTACTGAGCACCGTTATTTCCACACACACACACACACACACACACACACACACACACACACACAGAGAGAGAGAGAGAGAGAGAGAGAGAGAGAGAGAGAGAATTTGGTCGTGATTCTTGGGGCAAATTTATATGGTATAGTATTTAATACTGATAAACTGCTTACGTGTGTATAATTGTTATTTTTCCCCCTGGACCCGTCACTGAGTAATATCTCAAACCCCGTTGACGTTATATTGGAATTAACTGAATATTCGTAAACAGATTTAATAGTCCTAGTCAGTTCTTAGGACACAGTTTTGGTTTCATACCAACGGACAACACACCACAAATTTTACACTATGGATGCCCGAGAGCGGACTCGAACCAGCGACCACGCAGATCCTTTCTGACGAACAATCTTGATTTGCCGTTAGGAAAGATCGCTGTAAACGGACAGAGGGAAAGTACGCAACGGCGTGACCCCTGACAGGAGCAGTGGCTGCATGTGACAGGTGACGGCCTGACGGGCAACAGGGGCCGTCGGTGCCCCACCGGCCTGTTCTGGACATGGCTGACACACTGTGTATTCAGGGAACAATGTATCCCGTACTGTACTCACCAGGAGGTCAGGAAAGGATGAAGGCAAACAACGCGAAGGAATCCGAACATAACCTTCTGAAAGAACCATCCCGGCATTCATCTAGCGTGATTTCGGGAAGCAATCTAAAGCCGAAATCTCGATGGCCGGACGGGGATTCGAACAGCTGTCCTCCCGAATGCGAGGCCAGAGCGTTTACTGCTCACCCACCACTCTCGGTTTGATTATAGTAGGCGTATTACATTTTTATAACGCTGGACTGTTATAACAGGTCATTTTGTGATTTCATATACATCTCAACACGATATCCAAATGTATTTCACCCATTGACCATAGGCAGACCTCCAAATAATTTTAATAAAAACGTTAAAGATATTTAACAGAAGCTGGTTGAAATGAAACAATAAAATCGCACTATGTTGCTGTATGCTCCACCCACAACAGTACAATGGTGAGCGCCATCCGAGATACCGCATTAATGCTTTAACTATTCCACAAACTTATAGCAGTTACATTTTAGAATACTGGAATAAATTACAAACTCCAGATTTACAATAAATAAATTTATCTGTAGCAACTACGTCTAGCGTTCTATACTGTGCAACCCAAGACTGTGCCTACTACCTTACTGCGTCTTAACACTTCCGACGCCAAAGTTGGTCTTGTCTGCGGCAGTGTATCGTTACAAGCCTCTTCTATACTACCAACTTGTACTATAATATTTCTTAATCACAGACTACTCACTCGTTACAAGACCATAAAATCATGTAACAGTATCGTTATATGTTCAGCCTGCAAGAAGTACAAATTTAACTTAGATCGAGGAAGAAACATTCGAGTCGCCTTCTTCCAGGAACCCGTGTTTCAAATAATAAAAAGGAACGATTTGTTTCAAACTGCAAAAATCACATTTAATGCACCCTTTTAAAACTACATTCGTTTGTGCTCTAAGATCCGCAAATACAGTTTAATCAAGTCCTCTTGAAAACTCGAGTCTCAAAACAGAATTTATGTTAGAGATTTAATTTCGCCGAAAACCAGAACTTTAAATGTGATCATCGATAGCGACATTTTGAAGTCAATTTAGTAAGAGAGACTTGGATTTGAGGATGACGCAATTTGTATTACATACCAAGTGCAGAGAGATTCCTAACTTCTACACCAGTCATTTCCTTCTACTGTCCGTTTTGCCGCAATCGGTGTTCTTCATTGTGTTCCCCTTGACGATTATCGGGGAAAGAAGAGGTATTTCATGTTTGGCATATCGTATTTAAAAAATTAAAATGGGGGAACATAAACGCAAATATTCATTGGTTCCGATAGAAAACGGGAAGACAATCTCTACGCAAATAAAAATTACGATAGCTGTGCTTTGGAATAAATACATAATCATGCCGTTGACACAGGCTCATTCCAGAAAGTAGAGCTGGCATTTGAAATGTCCTAAGAAGTATATATTTGTATCCATACAAAAATTTTACCAAGTTTGTTGGGTAATGTTGGCACTATGCACCAGATTTTCTACTCCCAATGTGCAGCATAAAATGGTTTTCAGTGACTGGTGTCTAACAACCAGCGAATTCTTTTTACTACTTCTTTCCCAAACAGAGGGAAATTAGCATTACAGGAATACAACAAAAATTCCAGCATATCTTCTGCGGGCAGTGAAAGTAGAAGTGTTTCTTCCATGTGACGAACAGTGTTTTCACGGTAGTGAAAGTAGACTTCAGACTCGTCGTAAAGAAGCTGCAACGAGACCGTCAGAGCTACAGACGAAACGGAGAAAGCGCAGCGTGAATTTAGTGTTGTAAAAAATTAAGTCGAGACTGCAGAAGGTCCGCACTGCAAGAGTAGATAATTTAGAGCCATGATGATACAGCAAAAATTATTGTTCCTCAGTTTCAAAAACTGTGTTGGCGTTGTGCAGCGAACTTGTCTCTATAGTCTACGAAGTTAGCTGACGGAAAATATTTTGAATCTTCCCTGTCATTTTCTAACAGCACAATCTCAATTATGAAACTGCAAAATCGCATGAAACAGTCACCCGGACTGGTTTAGTTTAGGTAATTACGTCTTTGCAGTTAATAGTTTAAGACTGTCGTAAATAATACGGTCTACATAGAAAATAAGGAATAACAGAAATATATGTGAAGACTGATAACTAACACAATGGAGCAAAAATGAAAAAAGTTAAAAATGAACAAAAACGAAAATCATGTGGTTTCAAGAAGCAGAAAAGAGAAAGGAAAAGTATTGAAACGAAAGAAAAAGGAGCAAAAGAAGATATTATGAAAACACATTTGTGGCTTGTTCACGGTTGGCCAAAATGGAAAAAAAAAGTATTGTGCTGAGGCTTTCTAATCATTTGATCTGTTTCTATGCTCAACAATACGTTTTTTGCAGCGAATCTACTAATTAACCGGGAAAAAAAGGTTGTCTTTTGCTATTAGTATTTTGACTGTCACATCACGACCAGCTGCATAGTTCGTAGTCTTTCTTAAGCTGCAAATAAGACCGTATAAATTTTCAAATACATTGATTTCCCAAAACATGTGTTTATAACCTATCATCCCCCGAGGAAGAATTTATAGCCTAGCGCAATCACAAGGTTACAGCAAAAGGATATTTCAGATACCGGAAACTAACATCAGAATTGTATTTGCCTAGATCTACTGTCGAAATCAAATACATCACGGCTGTTCCTCATCAGAAAATCGTTTTGCACCAAAATGATAGAATCGTAACAAGTACGAGAAAAACCTCGGATTACGAAAGTAATCGACCTCCCACTGAGACAAAAACATCCTTTATGAATGTCAAGCACATTAATGCTAATACAGACCTATAAATAGAAATAACTTAGCAGTTACTTTTGCAATGTCACAGCGCAGTGGGGAACAAAGGTTGCAATCGCGCAACACTTGTTTGCATAGAAACGCGTCCCTGAAGTCACAAGCACTTCAAATAAGATTTTTTTAATGGTAGTTCTATTTTAAACAAATAAAAACTGGACAACCGTTGAAAACTAAGGTTTTTACTCTATAGTATACATTCCAGGTATTTTAATTATTAAATGGCAATTCCTAGAACTTATATACGGGGAGTTTTATTACTGACGAGTAAGCAGACAGAACTAAATTTTACCACCTTAACGTAAGCCGAACGAAACATTAGCAACTGTACATTCTCTAGCACGACTGGCTGAACAATAAGAAATTGCTAAATCAATTAAAACGTTCGAAATTAAATGGTTATTTTATACAACATGTAGTACAACGGAAATTGTATGTTTCTCACGTAAGCTACCAACGGAAAGCACTTCCGTCTAATCTTTAAAATTAGATTTAAGTATAGAGAGGCAAATAAATGTATAATGAATTTAGTATATAAGGTATATATAAGGACACTGACCCGGATAAATACTGATGAATAAAGTGAGGACTTGAGATTTAAGCTCACAAAAGAAAGAAAATTACCCATCAGCAAAAAGTATTAAATGGAAAACAATACACTTCTAGTTCTAACTTCACCTTTTGAAGTAATACAAGTTTTCAGGTACTCTGGAACTAACGTATTTTTAGAACGTGAAAAGGTGAACGATGTTGTGAACACTGAAGTTGCCTTCAAAACTAAGAATCGGATATTACAAGTTAGGTCGTTGCGTTAATACAATTGTTACATGTGTTAATATTTATACATTCGTTTATCAGACAACACTATAAAGAACTAAAGGAGAGAAACACATTTGCACAAGATATATTAATATTTCAAAGGACAATAAGATAAATGCGTTTACACTTGCACAATGAAAATTAATACATAAATAATGCACCGACAAACGTTAAACGTTCCAAAACTTGGCGAAGTGCTTTTAATCGTATTATTTGTAGGTATGATCACATTACAGATTTGATATCAAAGTCTAAACAGACCATTTAATTCATGAGTCACTATATTTTATATTAAACCCGTATCCAAAATAAATCATAAATCCAGTCGTTGTCCGTTTGGTGACACAACCAACTCAAATCCTGCTACCGATTACGATTGTCAATCTAAGTAGTGATGTCCACTTCAATGAGTATCGCCAAGCCATTTTCTGACAGAAGTTCAACAAGAAACCCAACTAAAGCATGGAACTAGTCACTTTATTAGTAAAATCTGCAAAGATACCTTTATTTGCGTAACTATTCCCTCGAAATCTCATGTTTCTTAATTCTAGTTTCAGAAATTTTTCTTCATCGCATCAGTGTGAGTTATAAAACGATTACACGCCAAACCACATTAGAGTAGAGCTATTTCTTGTACTGCTTGGTAAAGGAAGACAGCCTTAAATTCCTACCGTTACCTTCTATCAGAACATGGGTTTGAGTGCCGGGGAAGAGGAGAGCTTGCATTCCGCCGAGCCGGCAGCTTTCCCGGGCCGTTCACCGAGGTTGCCTTTCGCCAAAACGACCTGCACCACGGCACGCGGGCTTGCGTAATGTTCGCACGTGTAGCAGGACTAACGAAGGTCACACGCATTATCCTAAATAAAGAGAACCCCAAGACTCGAGGACACGCGGTGATCTCTGTAATTTAAGTGATGTTTTTTTTTCGAAAATAGATAACCTACCGTAACAAATTTTTTATTGGCCACGTACCACAGTTGTTTAAATGTTTTAAATGAAACATCTATCTATTAACGACGGTGTTATTAATTTCATCAGACGTGTTTCGCTCTATTGATGTGGAGCATCATCAGATAGAAAATTGTGGTAGCTGTCACATGTCAGTGCGGAACAGCAGTTCTCTGGACTGGTAATCAATTCCGAAATTCAGCATTTTACTTGTAACCTTTATATGCGTTTAACCAATTGGGTACAATTAAAATAAGTGCAGGTTCAGATAGAAAAAAAAACAGCAAATAAGGAGCTTCCACAAACTACGTCGCTCGGTTAAGGTTGGGGGGGGGAGAGAGGTTGGATTGCAAACTACGCTGGGCTACGGAAGGGGGCAGCGGAGTTTCTGAGTTCCATCAATATCTGATAAAAACTGTAGGTTTCTATAAAGAACATTGGAAATTAAGAGAAGAGGGGGTAAAAAGGGAGAGCGGTGAGCTTTGGAAAATCAAAAGTAAACCGTACCTTTCTGTTTGTTTTAAAGTATAAGTGCTCAAACTTCCTTCAAAATCGGGTAAAAACTGTAGTTTTGGAAGTAAGTTCTAACAGAAATTTCCCACAAACGCTCACTTCTTTATGAAACACGGACAGAAAGACAAAATATTTGCCTCTCATTTTGCAAATATTTACACGAAACTTTCATCTGTGAAGCGAAGAGAAGTATGGTACAGATTATTCAATTGTTTTGACACTTTTCGTTTAAAACGCCTAATAGCAGGGGCGGATCCAGGGGGGGGGGGCTAGGGAGCTTAAGCCCCCCCCCCAAAAGTATCTTGGTCCACCCCCGACATTGTAGTTTTGAGACCTTTTTTTTTTTTTTTAGCTCTACGGATTTGAGGCCCGAGGAGGCTATAAAAACTACCATTTCCCGACTCAAGCCCCCCCCCCCCAAAGGCAAATTCCACTGAAGGCAAGCCCTCTGAACCAAAATTCACTCAAGCCAAGCCCCCCCCAAACCAAAGTCCGCTCAAGCCCCCCCCAAAACAAAATCCTGGATCCGCCCCTGCCTAATAGTTTCGGAAGTAAGTGATGATAAAACGTTCGTAATTCACTCCTGAGAACAGTTAAGGTGCTCGTCTATAAATATTTTAGGGCAACTATGAAAAAATATTGGTTCTCAGTCATCGAAATCGAATCCGGTCACTCCGTCTAGTCTTGATTAGTATGGATAACGTGCGTAATCACAATAAGGAATATACACCTCACTGGTGTGCGAAATGATGTGTTTGAAACAAGTAGTTGGTCTACACTCAGCACTGCACCGACTCGTGGCTGCGGCTGTGGTGAGGCGGGGCGGACCTGGACGAAAGTGGGTCAGCGCGCGCGGATATGCCACCTCGACAGTAAATAACCACAAAGCGAGTGAGCAGCTAATATCTAAGAACTGCGGTAAGTATACTTCATCCCGAACTGACGAAAACACGTCTCGGACAACAAGAACTCGCGGAGTAATAGTAAGAACTAATTGTTTGTGTGGTTTCGTTCCATTTCTGTAACTAAATTATGGATATAATAAAATTAGGTGAAAAATACTGAACTACAAACAAATTACTGAAACAAAAGCGATGTAAAATGCAACACAACCATTTTAAATCATTTTATTGATTAAAGATATTTTTCACAAAAAAACAACAACATACAAAACAAACAAATGTCAGACATTTAAAAAAAAGAGGTTCTCCAGCTTTATCACTATATTTCACCAGATCTCTATTGACTACAGATAAAATAGTTGCAAATAACTTGATATTAACAGTATTGCAGCGTGGAGAGAGAGAAACCTGACAAGCGATAATTCAGCGAATTACTGACGCTTAAAGTGGAGACCACTGTCACTGCTACACCGCTAAAGCGAAAGCGGCGCCACAAATCGATTAACTTCATAAGATCTGAGCATGGTGGGCGTCGGACCGGATTGCGAAGTAACCGGCAGAGTATAGCGAAAGCTGCCTCCAGCCAGCGCGGCTAATGAGTGTCGCCGACTGATCACCGCGGGTTGACGTCCTCTCACTTTCACTCGCTTTCACTGCAGACACCATAACAACCAACAGACGCACTGCAGAAATATTTTGAAACGCAGGCTGGTGTATTTCCTCGTCGAAGACTAGCTAACAAGTGCGTGTTTGAGAGAAGTAATCTGGTGCCCGCACTCGTTCTATGCGAAGAAGATAAAGCTGTTTACAACCCACAAATAAATATCCTTTACGGTCAATACATGCATTTGCAAAGACGGCTAATTTTTTTCCGGCCATGGCCTTTTTTGAAGGTAGCATCCCGTCATTCGACTGGAGTGATTTGGGGAAACGACAGAAAACCAAAATCTGGATGGCTGGACGGGGATTTGAAACGACGTCGTCCCGGATACAAGGCCAAAGCCTTACCGCTTACTCACGACGCTCAGTACAAGAACCAAACTCAACTGTTTGATATAGATCCTGATGATGAATGAGGACAACCAGTTCTGCCATCAGAGGAGAAAATTTCTTCCACCACAGATTTAGACTACCAACAATGCGTAAAACGTCAAGCGTGAAACCTTGATTGAGCAACTCAATGTGGATTAACTTAAAGATATGATAAAAGTCTGGAGCAAATAGCTCGAGAAGAATGTGAATAACGACGATCATTTTGAAGAAATCCCTGAAGAAATGCACATTCGTGAAATCTCAATGTAAGAAGAAAGGTGAAATTAATTGCCGTAAAGAAGGGGCCAAATTCTTTTTTTTTTTTTTTTTTTAAGATCAAAAATTGAAATGAAGCAATCACATTCCATTTTTCGTCCATAAACAGATAAGTAGTAATTGAACTATGAGAGACGAGACATGATGATACGGTTTCGAATCACCAACCTGACGAACTAAGAATACTGGTACACATTGAGGAAGGGGGGAAAAAATAAAAAAATAAACACCAAAGCTGGGAACACGCCCAGGCGTGCTCCGTGCCATCTGGTTAGACTCTCGTCAAGCTCTGGAGCAATCAAGTAAAAGGTCCAGGAGTGCCCTCCAGGGAGTGGTCGTCCACACGTGCTACAAGTCTCTGGGGAGAACCTAGAACTCCCTCACTGGTTTCACGTAGTTACACCTAACATCGCCTGCAAGAAAACAGGGAGACTTCTCAAAATCACTAGCTAGATAAGTTAAGACCTGTAAAAATTCCGGATGAAAGCGGGTGCCTTTGTTCCTCAAATCAATATTATTTATTTCGAACAAGCAAACAAATTGTTGTTCTAATACATACTTTTTTAAAAAAAAATCACAGCACAAAATAGACACGACAGAATTGAGTATTAAGATTAAACGAAAATTTCTGCGGGAAACTTCAAACGATTAATACTTTATCACAGTTTGTAAACTGTCGTGGTAGTAGAGAGATTAAACAAAAATCACAATGACTACAGCGAGAAAGAGGAATGAAACCAGTGGTGGCCAACCACCGCCAAAGACAATATTAACGCTGGCGATGTCGTATTTGCAGCAGTGAACGGAACTGCGCTGGCAATAAACCGTGGAAACGACCGCAGTAGGATTACGTTTATCTAGTACAGTGTATACGACCAGAAATCCCCCGCCGTGGTCTCTGCCTCTTATCAGAATACACAGGGATCCCAATATAGACACGCGGCTCGCAGTCTCAAATCGTCAATCACGGAACCAAAATTTAAATGCGATATTTTAATTTGATCAGTGCTTCTGTGTACATTTCTTGTTTAAATGTAAATACATATGCCATCTGAAATTAGAGAGGGAGAGAAAATAATCGTAATGAGTGCTATTATTGGTGTTGCGTTAGTGTTGAGAAACGTCGCCCCGCAAACTACTTTCGCAAGTTGAGCAATTAAACGAGAACATTTCAAAAGAAGATACACAACTAACAGCCAACTCCTTTCGCGAGGATAATATTGGGGATCGTTTGGAGAGGGAAAGTTGTGGCGGCTCGCTCTCTAAACTCTTTCTCGGCTCGCCAAACAGAAGAGACGCTAACGATTGGTTCCAAACTCGGCCTTGTTTACAGTATTTTGTCTGCGTTTCATCCCCCCCCCCCCCCATATTCGAGGAAGAAGTAACATGGGCTGGATCTGATACAAAGTAGAATCCAGGACCGATCCATCAAATAGACCATTGCAGGCTGCATGTGCTTATCGAAAGAAATGTCTGGATATCGTGTACTAATCTGAAGCTACCAACACAACTATCGCACTATAATCATTACAGAACTAATTTGTGTTGAATCAGGTTATGTTGAAACAACCAAGCTATATAGTTGTTCCGCGAAATGTTAAAGATTTTTTTCCCCCGTCTTCAGTCCCTAAACTCATATTATGCAATGTCTTCCCATCATGAGCTCAACGCATCTATTTAAACCTACTCCCTCAAATTATCTGCTTCATGTAAAGTATGCCTAATATTTATCTTGTTCTACACTTCACTTAAGCGAATGTTACCTCCACTAAATGGTTTAAGAAGGCGTACCCTGTACGAGTAAAAGGTTTTAATTAAAAAATGGCAAGGAACTCACTTATATTAAGTTCGAACCAGATTCCATCCGAAAAGATAGAAATTCCATTATCACACTCTATTGTGATACCTTTGATCTAAAAATTCAAATACTACGGTATTCCATTCATATATGATGAAAGAACTGATATTCAAGTGTGGTTCTATGCAGAGTCATCTCAAGATGGAACTTTGGAATCAGTTCATTAACTAATCTTATATACACTCTGCCAGTAGAAGTGTTTCTGCCCAATCCGAGAGAAATAACTATTCACCATCGAAATCAAATGCCTAGTACTTGTACATTCTACTATAACACTGAATTAAAATACACAGGTAGCTTTATATAGTAATTTCAGTTGGAGATTTTTTTGCGAAATATTGAGTCACCATGTTCGAACATCCACCATCCTCACTCGACATTGCTCGAACTGACTTGTTTACCAAGTCAAGAAAAAAGTAAAAAGAAAAAAAGTTACGGAAGTCGTGACGAATATGTCAGGACGACCTGCGAAACTGCTTCCAACATTGGACAATTCGTATGGAGTGTTTAGCGATCAAGGAGTATGTATTGAAGGCAATTGAGGTTTAAATGCTAACGTTCAAAAATAAGTTTTAAAACTCGGTCCAGTTATTTTCTCGCCATACCTTGTGCACCAAGAAAAATCGCTTCCAACGGCACAGGTTCCCGCCAAAAATTACAGTACTTCGGAACGAAAGTCTGCACTTAAATCAGCGGGATTCAGAATATTTTGTACATGACTGCAGCATGCTTCTGCTGCATTTATCTAGCACAATTTATCTGCAAAATCTAATTGGTTAGTTCAGTACTCCGTGGCAATCTGAATTTAACAGCCACAGGGATTACTTAAATATTGCAGTCATAAAAAAATTGGACGAGTCACTGCAAGAATTAATTTCTTTGAAAGAGAGAAAATAGTTGATCGAAGCTCGGTTAAAATGGAACGCTTCGATACAAGAGTATAAGACGGTATCACAGTCAGTAGTACTCTGGTGGTAAGTGCAAGCAGTAGGCAGCACTAGCGAGCTCTGTGTGGCAGATGCGAACTAAATGAATGTGTGCAGTAATCGCAGAGTGCAATACGTCACAGCGCAGCTCGCTAACTCTGCAGCGGGGCGTCGAGAGATCAAAGCGGGCAAACAGCTGTAAACTATCTCAGGCGAGAAATCCTAATCGCGGTGTTCATCGCACGGGCAAAAAACCTCTCCGCGTCTGCGTGGGTGCCTCACGAAGCGCTCAAACACAGCGGTGCCTTGCCGCAACTAAATGAAACGATACGTATCTCGAAAGAGCCGGGAAATGCAAAGCGAGAGATACAACTGAAATGAAATATGAATCAGAACTTAACGTACATTGCCTCTTCTGAGGATGCCGTTCATTAATGATAGTCAAGGCCGCAGAAGGGTTCCCGTTTTGTATGGTAGTTAACTTATTCATGGTGCTGAGTTTCTAAGAATAAGGTTATTTGGTTACCTTTTTTTTCTACTCGTTCAATGTAATCCTCCATCTCTCCATACATTGAGGTCTTTAAATCTACGTCCTCAATTATCTGCTTCTCGTATTCTAATGTTTGTCTTCCACTACGGTTCTTTCCTTCAACTGTTTCATCCTTTAACAAATATACTAATCTTACATCTCTTAAAATGTGACTCCTCATTCTTTATTTTTTATGACTCTTCTCCACATACTTCTTTCTTTACCTGTCATTTACAAAACACCTTCATTTCGTACTTTATCTGCTCATGAAATGTTATCTATCCTTCAATAGCGTCACGCTTGAAATACTTCAATTTTTTCACTTTTCTACTGTTCCTCAAGTCCTAGATTCAGTATCTTAAAGTGTTGTGCTCCACACATACTGCTTTTAAAAATTCTTTCTCTGTCCTAGATCAGCATTTGAAACAAAGATTATTTTTCAGAAAGGCATTATCCGCTACTACTACTCTCCTCCTAACATCATTTCTGTTTCTGTCATCGGTCGCAATATTACTTCATAAATAAATCCACCTATTACCTCTGATCCCATTTTTATATTTAATCCACTGTTAGTACTATTATTCATGCTACAGTTCATTTCCATCGATTTTATTTTATTTATACTTATTCCTGTATTTCGTGTATTTAGTTCTCAATATCCTCACGCTGTTCTGCTAACACGGCAATATTATCAGCAAATTACAGCATACTGAATGTATCTCCTTGATTTATTCCTTTATTGATTCATCTACATACAATTATAATAATGGGATACACTACAATCTCGTTTCTTATTCTTTTTACTGACGTCTGTCTCCCTTGATTCTGATTCTAATATAGATTATAAATTATTCTCCTACATCGGTATTTTAAACCAGATTTTTAAAAAAAATCGGGAACATTTTATCCCAGCCAATATTATTAAAAGCTTTTTTTCTAAGTCAAAAAACGCCATAAAGGTATAATTTTTCTTGTTCATAAAAAAAGGCCGAACTGACTAAGGAATTTCTATTTAAGATTTCACGAAACTCAATATTCAATAGTTGTAGTAAATTTAAGTACAGAAGGAGAAAACACTAGTGATATAATAAATCATTGCGTTTGATGCTGGCGCCTTTATTTTTTATTTTTTTTTCAAAATCAAGTAGTGGATGATTATGGAGGTAGAAAATCTCAATTTTTTCATTCCTCTACAGCAATATTTCTCTTCTTTAAACTCGGTTCCATCGATTTACTTCAATTATTCTGTGGCAAATCTGTTCACACTATTAAGTACTAAAAAGGTTAACGCTGCAGTCAACAGCTCAATCGTTCACTTAGAGCTTAAGTGATGAATGAAACTTTTTAAGGAAACGAAATACTTGACTTAAAAATCAGTATTAAACTTTTCAAAAATTCTTAAATTAGTTTGCATGCAATTTATTTTTACTTTTTTTGTCCAAGTTTTCAGTTTCAATGTACTCTTTATTATGCTGGATAAAGCGGAAATTTAACACTTTCCAGTTTACTCAAGTAGGTTGACAAAACCTGGTTTAAGAGGCTTTCTTGGTTTATGCTGCCTAAACCGATACAGACGCATCAATGAAATGAACGGAATATTTGAACAGCATAATATGTAGGCCTACTATTAAAAATGTGAATGCCAGGAACACACACACACACACACACACACACACACACACACACACACACACACCCCATAAGGTCCCGTACCTTTTATATCAAACTTATGTTGATGGCCCGCTCGAGCCTTGACGCCAACAGTCAAACTTTCAAATTATAAAATAATAATATTTTATCCACGCTGGATTAGTGGAATTCAGCGACTGTAGTTTCAAATATCTCGATATTAAAAAACAGCAACCAGTCACAGTTTGTTTTATATTTAATAAACCATTACCGGTTTCGAACACAAATTGTTCATCATCAGATGGTTTTTCATTTATTTTAATGTATGTAATAAATTATGCATTTGCAAAATGCAAGCGTGCATCCCATAATAATAGAAGTAGCATTTGCTATCATTAAATTTTCTATCATTCAACAAATGCTACTTCTATTATTATAGGATGCACGCTTGCATTTTGCAAATGCATAATTTATTACATACATAAAAATAAATGAAAAACCATCTGATGATGAACAATTTGTGTTCGAAACCGGTAATGGTTTATTAAATATAATCATCAAACAAACTGACTGGTTGCTGTTTTTTAATATCGAGATATTATAAAATAAATTAGCTAACTAAGCTCTCGTTGTTATATCACACATCAATGAATATCAATAAGCAATATTCTCTGAAGACAATGTTTCATTAAAAAAAAATAATCAGTACCATTCCTACTTTTTTTTTCATTCCAAGTACTTTGTTACACTTTTGTAATTGTATTTTGATCTAGCGTATATGGATAGAATTATGATAACTAAAGAAGGGATTATAAACTCCGACTTCACGACTACAATTCTCAAACTAATTATCTTAATAACTTCGTTCTGTAGTTCGCATGTTATGGAATTTCGTATTGATTCGCTGTCTTCGCGAAGAAAGTCTTCGTTAAAATTTCCAAATGAAACGTAAAGTATAATATGCGGATTTAATAAGTTATGAAGTAACTCTACCATACGGTAGTCTTATTTAGAGAGAGATATAGTGAGATCGAATTCGTAATTAAAAAAACGTGTAGACGAGTAAGTTCCAGTAGTATATTTGCCAATACTGCCCGGTTTTCATATTTAGCGAACTATGGGAATATCTCTATCAACTAGTCTATAGCTTCCGTGAAATGAATGACTACTTTGCTCCAAACCAGAACTGGATGTTGACATTTTCTGCGTTAATTTTCTAAATTTGAGTAAATTTTAATATAAAGTACTGAAAGCATTGTACACGTAAAACGTTGGATACACATTTCCCGCAGTCCTTCCTTATAACATTTAACAAGTATTTAATGTGTGCTCTCTTGATGTACTATATTGGGATAAATTAATCTTTTTGCATTGATTCAAAGTTTATTTTACGAACTGAAAACTTAAGTTGGTTGGTAACAGAAAAGTCTTTTAGACATATCTGATTCTAATTAAGTTATTACTAAGTACCATTCTCATTGATTTTTTTTTTGTTTGTGGTATTTATGGAAAATTAGAGGAGGTATGGGAGAATTATTAATGACTATAGTCACCCATATATGACGAAATATGAAACTAAATAAAATACCCTGAAGAAAAATTCTGTTCAATGACACCAGTCTAAATGGAGCTTACGAAAGTAAAAAAATATATACCCTGAAATATAATCTTCACGGGTGTTCAGCCGGATGGTGTCAAACACCCGTGAAGATTATATTTCATCACTACGCCGGGAAAGTCTACACTCACACAATATATACCCTGTTAGACACTACACATGCTAATGTTTTTAGTATCTAAAGATCTATAGGGCGGGCAGTAAAACACAAACTCCTGGACAGTTTTCCTTAAGCAGGTAAACTATACAAACGTTTGCGATACTGCTGTTAGCAAACAATGAACGATTTTGCAACTTAATTGATGTTTATCAGAACTAATTTATCTAGGAAAAAAATAATCCAAATAAAATGCTAATAACAAAATACGGAAAAAATAAATGATAATGTTGAAGCCAAGGTGGAATGAATAGCCTGAAAAAATATTATTCCACACGACAGAATAACAAATGATTTATCAGCCCTGTGCAACCCAAAACACAAGAAACTTACCACCGCGGAAAGAAAAGTTCTCCATTATTTTTTTCACAAAGAGTTCAAACGATCCAAGGTAAGTTTCTAAGATTATATGCTATAATGAGCGAAAAATAATTTTAAAAGTTTTTTAAATGGTTGCTACCGAAAAGAAGTTTAAAAAATGGTGGTATAATGATAGAATTAAGATACACGAGACCAGAATATTATGGTGCTTATAAAGTAGTTTTGCAATGCTTTGATACTATAAGAAAGTACATACGAATGTAGGAAGTAATATATATAGAGGATATAGTGCAAATTGTGCCAAGATGAAGCGAGGTAGAAAAAAATAGAGAACAGAAAATAGTATAAGTTTGCAAGGTTCATAACGTGCAGATACTTACACAAGTATATTCCAAAAACATACCTGATATACAAATGGAAGATCTCCACTTTGATAGTCTTTAGGAATTTTTAGAAACCTCTGTACCAATCTTCAGTTCTGACAAACCTTCGAGCACAACTTACGAAACGGCCGATGGTTAGGCTATGTGGGCCATAGTGTACGTGGTATAATTACTGTCACGTGAAATATTTTACATTTATTGTACTTATACAAAGAAATAAATACCTACAGCCCGCCGGTAGCTATTGTTTGGTGGTGCGGCGGCTGGGCAGGCACCTCAGCAGCTGGTCGCAGAGTGTCTCCTGCACAGCGAGCGAGGCGCCGAGGAGGAGACGCGCAAGGTGAAGGCTGCGGGCCAGTTGCGTAAGGACGGCCCTGAACCCATCCGCGAGGTCCCACAATGCAAAAACCAACGCTCGACTCACATCTTTAAATACGCCCGCTGTTCTTTCATCAAATGGATCCACAACATATTATTTCGAAAACTATTTCTGTTGTGATCATGATTGTAGGATTAAATGAAAAGGACAATCGTCAAAAGCAGTGTCTACACATGGCTGAGGCAAAGGTTTTGGCTGGATGCCATTCCATTCCAAATTTCCCCTTAACTGAGTTGACCCGACTTTTTCTTCCAGTAGCTGGCTTTCACATGGGTCACGCATTAAACACTGGTTTCGTTCTGCGATTGAGTTTTCGGTGCGCGACTGTGGAGCAAGAACAGTGTGCCAGTAGCTGCTGTGAAAGATCCGTACAAGTTTCTAGAGAAAAAGAATTCCTCAATTGAAGTAATTGAAAAAAAAACGTCGAATTCCTTCAACATGTGAGACAGAATTAGTGTTGTGAATAGATGGTTACGTTTCGATTTATATTAGCATTAAAATTTTCATTGGTTTCATGTGACTCACGTGTAGTTAAAAAGATATAAGAGGAGATATCCTGTTTGGAGGCAGTAGATAACCTTCGCTCCAACAAAACAACATATCAAATCCAAACCACAGTCACAAAATTGTTACAGCTATCCGAATGATACAATTCCCCGAAGCGGTATTTGGAACTTGGTAATTACTACAACTTACTATGGGTTATCTTTGCTTGCTTGCACGAGAATTTCTAATCATTGTGTTTATTAATTTTTTGCCTAGTTCCACCTGTGAGGTTAACACTTTGTTTTTCCTCTAGTGTTTGCTTAATAAAGCAAGACAAGTTCGAGGACGATGCAGATGGTCTGTTGCGACACGCCGGCCCCTCAGTACAACTCGTTACAGGCGGGAGCGAGACCTGTTGGGAAACACTCGCAACATAAACAGCAATCAAAATAGATAGGAGCAAAACCTGCTACTGCCTCGGGCCCAGATTATTAAACAATCACTGACTAAGAGTACGACAAAGTGTGATACGTATCATCAACAGGAAATATTTACTCAGCTCAACAATAGGAGAGGCCTATAATAAAAAATGTATTCCACCAAAACTGTGAGAGAAAAATATTAACAGATGCTCACTGGAACTTTCAAAAAACACGTTGCTGAACAGTTACAAAATTACCAAAAATTGATAAATCAGCGTAACAAATATTCCACCCTCCCTCTACCCAAAAACATTTTTTCACCCTTAAGACGACATTGAAATGAACTCGTCAAGGTTTAATCTTGACGTATATTTCAAATCTGAATTAACTTTAACAGTTCTGAGTGTGTTAATCGACCATTTCATACTGACCTACGTCGTTTTTCGGCTGGTAACAAAGATGGATTAAAATTTAGAAGTGTCTATAGAACTCCGCATGCAGCGTCTTTCAGCGTGCGGTCTTAATTTGCCTGTTCGCCAGGTGTCTCGGCATGAAATCACATTTTATCTTAAGATAATCTATCATAAATCCTCGAGCGCACTATGCAAGAGAGTCCAAGAGCGCGCCAAACCTGATCGCCCACATACTAGAGATGTGATGAAATTCGTAACGCTGCAGAACACGCAACACTGTCTCCAACATAGTTTTGTATAATGTCTACAGTCCCCAGCATCTCTTTAACAGAGTAACAGCGCGGGGAACGGGAGAATAGGTCAACAAACCATGTCTAATGAACACGAAAGTTATTCGGCATTTCAGCGAACCAAACCCCACTCTACTGCATCAGGAGTGATGACTGGCAAGATACCACACCTCTGGTTATTTTTACAGATGGATTCTTGGGTATATTCAACGGTACAGAAGTTCTTTTCCAGAAGGCCTACGAATCACTGAACGTAATACGTTTATATTTCAGACTGATCTTAACACGGCCTGGCATTGGGGAAGACGCTGTTCTAATTCCCCTTCCACCATCCAGATTTTTGTTTTAAATGGTTTCCCAAAACCACTATTGGCAAAGACCGTGACGATTCCTACTAAAGGCCATGGTTAAGTTCATTCCCGTTCTTTGTCCCCAATTCTCGAGGCTCTTATAACAAACCATATAGCTCTAGCAAAAAAAAAAAAAAATTGTATTAATGGGAATCACTGGGGGCGTGAGGCTTGTTTTCATACTCACAACCGTCTGCGGAAAAATGCAGAAATTCTCATTCAGGGAGTCGGTACAAGCCGCGTGTCATCTGGCAAAGAGCCTATTGGACGATCCTTTGCTTCTCATTCGCAGTGTCGATAATAATTGCTTAGAGACTAACATAGATCCTCCTTTTATCTAGCTTTTGGCGAAAACGAGCTTTGGTAACATTTCAAATGACATGGTGAACATAACATCGAAATTGGTGTAGGCTCTGTGAGTAGTCTTGCTTGAACTCGTCCAGCTCAAACATGAGATATTTCACATGACTACCCAACAGTTCCAGGTAATTCTGGCAAGCTCCGGTACGCAAACATCTCGTTTATTCAACGTATTCACACGCAGCATCACGTTACAATTGACATATTTTACGAATTAAAACTAATATCAGTAAATTTTTCGAATGTAATGGTCTTTTCAGTTAACGCTGAGCTTATGTCTGTCGTCTAGGAGAATGTCTTAAGGACTAAGAGCAGATCCCGGAGATTTATATCTTGTGTTGTAGGGATTTTTTTTCTGTTCCTAAGACGTTTAAAATTAGTCTCGTTACATTAACCGAAAAATTACTATTAATTTAAGAGATTTCAAATAAAATTAAACAATAGAATTACGAAATATCGAGTCAAATTAGATAACTGAATGAGCGTTGGTTTCTGCACATGAACGCAACGTAGCAGTCGTCCTGTTCTCTGTTCACCAAATTTCTAGGTATTTCCTGAGCTACTTGCTAACGGCAGTAGATATATATCCAGTGAAATCAGAACGTAGACTGTAATAAAATACAGTAATTGTTTCATTTTCTTTACAGTATATTCATTCATAGCTATCAGTATTTAAGAATTTTCGTCAACTAAGAAAAACAAGTTGCAAATCATTTCTCTTTGGACGCTAATTGCGTAGTATCTTAAGTGAAAATCTCGTTTCGTGGATAAACAACTGGCCCTGTCCTACGTCCAGTGCAGATAATTCTGCCAAAGAAATCATGATAGTTTCTAATCTCCAATAGCACGATGAACAGTCGAACTGACCAACCAAGCAGTATTCTGCCCCACTGATGAACTAGCTGGGTGAACCGCTACAAGCGATCGCTCGCGCTGTAATATTAACGCTCCATCGGCGCTGGTGGACTTGGAATGGAACAATTTGCTGGCAGTATGAGCACACATCCCATTATAAATCCTCTCTCGCACGCCCGCGGAAAAACATGCCCCGCCAAAAATTGTGCTTGGGTACCTTACTGCACGAGGTACAATTCGACAAACATACTAGGGATTCTCTAATTTCATTTACACAACTTGGACACTGGCTCTTTCAATGAAGTTTTGTATTAGTCATCAGCACTGTCCGTTTTTATGTGGTACGTTAAAAAACCGAATTCCGTATTTAAAATTTACTAAAATTGTATTGTAGGGACTGGAATACTAGTACAAAGAGTCTTAAGGAAAAAATTTCCTACCTCACCGAGTAGGATGTCCATGCTCGTCATTTGCTGAGAGGCTATCAAAGTTTTAAATTTTAGATTTTTTTTTGGTGGCATACCAGTCTTGGTTCAAGTTTTTTCAAACACTATTATCATCACTCTGAATTAATGAATGACAGTTTAGCGTGATTTTCCTGAGTAGTTATCAATTTAGCAGCAAATTTCGCGGTTATTAAATGAGATGTGCAGACGGGGAAGACCTAAGTACGTAAAAAGCTAAAATTATAGCTTCTGGCTGGAACTGGCAGGAGAAGGAATACTCGGAACATTAAAGCCTCAAGTACAGATGAATCCGTGAGTCAAGGCATCACCTGCCCAATCCACGACAAGATTCTAAATTAGCGGCTCCAGTATCAGCTGAGAAACATCGCTACTCGTTCTCTTTTACATAGAAACCTCAGGCATTTACCAACGTGCTAAGTCAGAATTCAATAAGCTGCAGAACCAGCAACAAAAACTGATTAATCCACCTTCATTTTAATGGTACTGCTAACCAATGAAACCACAATCTGCATATACGGTATAGTACAGTATGCATCATAATGCAATTGTAATAAGGGGCCATCCATAAACTACGTGGCTAGGTCTAGGGAGGAGGAAGGGAGTTGGATATAATGCTACGCTGGGTTACGTAGGGGGGGGGGGGAGGGGAGAGGGGGAGTTGGGAGCCAAGCCGCGTAGCTATTCATTCATATTATTTGTTACAGTTAAAGTAAGGTACAGAACACACAACAGCTTGTGAATATTTAATTCAGTCATTTAATTATCTCCGTATGTAGTTTACGATAGTCTGAGAAAACATTACAAAATGTCTTCCGGAATAAATAGGGAAAAAAGCTACGTGCACGGGGGGGAGGGAGGGGCGTAGGGTAGAGGCAAAACCCATGTTAGGCTACGTGAGGGGGGGGGGGGGGGTTCAGAAGAAGTCAAAATGAGGCTACGTGCTTTATGGACGCTCCGAAACTGAGAGTGCGATACCTCTGTGGGTTGCATTATGCTTAATGAAACTGACAAGTAAGGGACTGGATGCTACTAGGGCAGCAGGATCGTTCAATTATTGTAATCGATGTTGGATGTCGTGCATAGCTAGCAATAGCTGACATTGTGCCGAAAGAACCAATTAGCAGCTTGCACTGTCGCCACAAATATTTATCGGACAGATGCGGACACCTGCACACGATACTCAACGATATAAGTTACACCTGACATTTGAATTCATATTTTGGGCCAACAGCACAAAATATATGCTACCCTGCTACCTTGAGAGAAACGTGCGTATCTGTTCGTTCTTCTAACTGTCGTATAGTGTACTGTACTTGGAGAATTTACGTTACAGTAAATTGTTAGCTTTTAGTCATACAGCATAAGGACAAACATCTAGCGTGGTTAATTTTGAGCTCTTCTCAGATAGTTCACATTATCGAATACTTATCAACCAATTTTCACTGTATCTTCGCCATACCACAACATCATTTTGATTATGTATTGTACTGTCTGTTTTATGATCAGTCTTATAATCATTCTATCTGCATACACATAGCAGAAAATTTATCTCAGACTAAAGCGATGTTACTGATTTTCTCAATCGTTTGGCTTAAGAAAGAGTGAATAAAGTTGTTACAAAATTAAGTTGTTTTATAGCGCTCTTAACACGCTTTTTAAGTAGAGAGATTGGCTTCTAAAAAAATTACAATTACTTTTACACTTCAAATTTCACTTTTGCAAACTGGAGAAGATAAAATCCCTTACATTGTTTGATCACTATCTGAAACTGTATTCTTGTCTCTTACTCTGTCCAGCGGTTGCTTCCGGAAAGTGAACGTCGACTGAAATGTACGAGCATTTGCCGCCGCTGTCATTGCAAGAACGAAGTATCAAAGAGTGAATTAACTTGCACAGCAATCAACCGCAAACGAAAGTCGCAGACCCAGCGTTTTTCGGCCCTACGGAATGTTGGACTAAGAAAACCACAACTGTTAACCGCAAAGGAAAGTATCAGGAATCTTGCCACAGCGCCTCACAAAACGGGGCACAAAATGGACCATACGTAACGCTAAAATTTATAGATACTGACCAATGACCATAGCAAACGTAAGCGTAACGTACTGTCAACATACCGAATAGAAGTATTCTAAGTTGTTTCCATCCGGATTTTCAGAAGGAAGGAACCTTACTCTAAAAGTCATTTAACGATCTTAAATTGCTTGCCTGAGAATAGTACTAAGACCCCAGATTCTGCGAC
The DNA here is from genome assembly GCA_031002005.1 of Vandiemenella viatica. Classification (NCBI taxonomy): domain Eukaryota; kingdom Metazoa; phylum Arthropoda; class Insecta; order Orthoptera; family Morabidae; genus Vandiemenella; species Vandiemenella viatica. The sequence continues at coordinate 274,931,979 of JARYHS010008074.1, read as the reverse complement.
ACTGGTTTGCAATAAGCCCCTCTAACCTTCCTTGCCATGGTGTTATTCGGTTCATCGGGTTTCAGGAACGCAAGAACACGAGAAATTCTACGAGAACTAGGTACGCGATGAACTATTCATCAACTGTAAGAGAGCATTTATATCAGTCAGCTTCACTCACCGTTTTCGAAGATAAGAAAATATAGATCACATTAAAGTCCTAATCAAGATCTCAGTCCTCAGAACCTCTTTCCGAACCAATCTGACAGCCTCTAGTCTCTGGTTTAGTAACCGGAGTCTAGGATGTAAGAAAAACTGACGTACTCCATAAATCTTACTATAGAAGAATGCTGAAAATCAAACAACAGATTAAGTACGAAATAAACTTGTTTCGGAAATTATGGTTGAGGAAAGAAATTTGTGGACGATTCTATGAAGACAGGGGGTAACGTTTTGAGAAATACGATATTGGTTAGGTTGTTAATGAGAAAAATAGTTGATAAAAGAACTATAGGGGAAGACAACGATCGAAATATATATAGTAGGTAATTTGGGAGGTAGTTTGTAATAGGTATGTTGAATTAATACTTTAGCCGAGGATAGGAAATTGATGGGAATTGTTTCAAACAAGTCCAGCTACTGATGGCTACAAAAATAGATTTTAAAATTGACTTCGATTATATGTTTATTCTCACGTTTTACATTTATGTCCTAACTCGGCAACCATTTTCCGAAAGCGTTGTACCCGGTGCTACCGTGGTTACTGCGACCTGGGTCTCTCGTGTGCAGGGCTGCGCGGATCCTTAGCACCTGCGCTGTGCACACTCTGGGTCCAGCGCCGTGTTTGCTCTCGGTGTTGTTCGTGATAGCACGTAACGGCAGAGTAGCTACCCGCCTGCTGACGTCACTATCACACACACACACACACACACACACACACACACACACACACACACACACACACACACACACACACACACACACACACACACCAACGACTATATCAAGCAGCTTGTTCACAACATTACACAAATCGAGAAGAAGTTACTTTATTAACTAGTCCTGTATACCTGTATACTTCGCTCCAGTTATTTGGAACGATCCTGAGGGAGTGTGCGAGGATTCAGTTAGTGTTGTCCGCCTCTTTGGCGGTAATTCTGGTGATTATGGCATCACGGCGGTCTCGGCGCCTGCCACGGCTGGTTCGAGCACCGATGGTCGACGAAATGTTGTGGTACGAGAGTGGAGGAGAGGTGGTGATTGTGACAGATTGTGAAATCGCGACCCTCTGTGCAGTGGGTATCAAGTGAAGTCAAACGACACTAGTTAAGCTGATTTGTCTGAAATATGAAGACTATAATCTTAGCGGATTCGTGGTCCTTCTGTACATTTGTGAAACTGGTCTTTACAAGTAGAGACAGAAGACGAGGTCTCAGGCACTAAACCCACATGATCGAGACTAGGGAAAAAAAGAAGACATGAACCCAAAGTTGGAGGCCTTCGGGTCAGCCAGTGCACGGTGCAACCAGCCGGACCCTGAGCAATTAGGTCTAGCGCTCTTTCGGTGCATTGCCCGAATGCCATAAACGGGAGGGGGTGGGTCTTCTCCCCCGACCGCGGCGGTGCCGCCTCCACGTGGTTCCCCGTGGGCACCGGGACACCTTCCCGGTGGCTAAAGGCGCTTCTCCCCAAGGGTAGAGTCCGACCCCCCCCCCCCCCGTAAGGGAAGGTAATTCTTCCTGGAACGGTCTCTTGGTAGTTGGCGCAGCTGGATGATGGATCCTAGGTGGGGGTGTGAGGAAGTAAATGCCCAAGAAACTCCGTGTCTCTTGGAACAGTGGGCTAGAGCAGGCTATTACCTTCTAGCTTGTTCTATCTTCATATACTGATAATTCACAGGTCGACCCTCATAATAAGAATCAGCTCAATCATTATCGAAAATAAAAAAAAAAGAGTCTCCGTATCTGCGTATGTCACGACTTTAAACTACCTTGGAAAACGTAGCACGACACTGACAGATGCCGACACCCTCTGCGACAGTCCGGTTGATAAAAAATAGTTGACGCATCTATTCCATATTTTTTCGGCGGAGGTTTATAGCACATCGATGTTGAGGTGATTGGAATCGGGAGAGGATTAGTGGCATGGAACAGAAGGATTTCTACCATGAGCTTTTGAGGGAACCATCACGGCGTTTATTGAATTCGTATCTCAAATTTATCGTACTACTGCTCTCTCGCAAATATTTTAATGTTTCTAGCATGAAAATCTGTATCTTCTCGTTGAATTTTTTTGCTGACTGCAAAATTTTTACAGACGAAGTCAATTTGCGCAACAAACTATCAAAGAAGCAAAAAACAAAGCACTTATCGCGACTGAAATAAGCTAAAAGATTATGCAAAGACTATAAGACCGCAGAAATACTTAAAGCAAAACGTGACATCAACTAAAGGAGAAGAACTCGCGTTATATAAAAGCAATTTCTTGCGGTGAGACGAGCTACAAAAAGGTGCTAACAGCTTCAGGCAGATTGAGATAATGCTCTATGTTGTATACTTTGTTTCAGATGAACAAAACGGACGGAACAAGGAAACTCAAAGTGTAAAAAAAAGAAAATAAATCATATTATTTTGGGCACTGTTTATGCAGAATAGCGATTGATAATATGTTACTGGCAGAATAATTTCATTCACGTTCTGGTTCATATATTTTCTTCACTCCTATAATCAATTGAAAATTCAAGCGACTCTTCAACAATTGGTTGAAAACGTATTTTTAACAATTATTTCGTCACACCATAACAAACAGCAGAATCAAACGCGAAAAAATAATCAAAACTACGTTATGATCGAGAATGAGTCAAACGATTATCTGTAACGCAGAACAACGCCAGCTGAACACGCTGGTGCCTTGGGAAAACTGATTTAAGTACTACCGCATTGTTCTGTCACACAGCACACTTAGTAATGCATGGTAATGATTCTTCGCCCACTTAGAAGCGAGTTGAATTGTCGAGTCTGTACCACGGTGATGTAAAAACCAAGAGCTCTAGTTCCACCATGAATATCTGAATCGCTCCCCCCCCCCCCCCCTTTTTCCCCAAGAACGCTATATTATAATATCCATAATACCAGCCAGACTCCGTATTGTTTTGATAGCATGTAAACGTATTTAAAGCTACAGCTTGCACCAAAAACTGTTTCAGTCTAGAGGAATGACGTCAGATTTGGATAAGCAAAAGTTATCACATATAACACCGAGACCGCACAGCTACAAGATGACACATTGTTCAGCTATCAAGCCCAACACTATAACTGCTGTATTTTAGGATGATTTCAGTTTCGTAGTCGTCTTTGATTTATTGTATATCAAGGTATAGTGATAATAGTTGAAATACCCGAAAAATTACGGGTATCACCTATGGCGATAGTAGGAATTTGTTCTGGAAACGTTTTTAAGAAAAAACGGATAACTATTAATTATCTTTTTTATAGATATTTTCCGTGACTTTAGTAAACTTTCTCTGATTCTCGGAGTATTTGGTTAGGATTTTTCTTTTTAAAAAATAACTTCATTTGATTTTATTTAACGGACATTTTTATTGTTATGAAGAAGTTCAAGGAAAACATAATATTTTTTTAAAAAACTATTATTTATTTGATTAAAATATTTCGTGATTACCTACGTTTCGGATAAACTTTCTCCGAGTTTTAATACAATTCCCAGTTTGTTATCATCTGCCAATATATATATATTATTAAGTTGTCAGTTGGTTCCAGTAAATGCTACATCGTAAACATCGGATGTTGTTCCCCTTAGATAAACTTTTGCATTTAGTCGCCATAAATAAAAAGCAAATCGTAAATTTAAACGAACGCACTATTGTAACTTTTCTAATCTCAGCTTCGCATTATTTATTTATTTATTTTTATCCTTGCGCTTCGTGTTTTTGTGCAGTTACTTCCGCAACTATTACCTTTCAGTTGGCACCACAATTAAACTTTTATTTAACAATGTAAGTGCAATTAAAATCAAATTCAATTATTTATTTGAAATTTACGCATCCTTTTAATATTTGCTGATTAGCCAAGCAGCGCTGTGGCGGCAGCAAGTTTAACACTTCGGGCATTATCGAGATTCGGCGAAGGTTGCCGATCCATCGAGGTGAGCGCAGTCTTCAGACAACGCATTTTATTGACGAGGATGAAACATACTTTTCTAACGATACAGAGTACAATCTCACCATTCGCAGTTTTAATTGTGTAAAAATGCCTAAAAGCCGTGAAGAGCATAACTAATGTTGCAGCAGCCGAATCATATTACGGTTACCCTGATTTAGAATGGTGGATTTTGGTAGCGTTGGTGGAGTAAAGAGTTTTGTAATCTCTCGAAGCTGGATAGCATGAAGTATCTGGAGTCTCCGAAGAATCTTCAAAGGTCGACATTATTTTATGTTGGTGACAACAAATTGTGACCGAGCCCGAGCGTGGTAGGTGGGCGGTAACACTCTGGCCTCCCATTCGGGAGGACGCTGGTTCGAATCCTGATTTGGGTTTTCCGTAGTTTCCCCAACTCACTCACCAATTCACCAGAAGAATGTCGCTTCCTTCAAAAGGCCATGGCCGAATTCCTTCCCGTTCCTTGTCCCCAATCCCATCCCGCCTCTAATGACCTCGACGAGACGTAATAGTAAAAGGAGAAATGGTGCAATCGGTCAGTGTGCAGAGTGGGCACACCTAAGCTTAATCCCAGCTCGTCACTGCGAGTTAAGGTGAAATCGAGAGGTTCGTTGAACCTGCCGCTCCATTGCGTCTGTCAGTCTAGGACGTTGCATCCGCTGCCACGGAGGCTGCTGTGAGAGCTACGAGGAGAAAGTAACGCGAGAAAGGAGAAAGGCTGGAGTCACAGCATCACCTGCCGCCTGCAGCTTATCCCACACGCTAACAAAATTAGATACAGAGAGAACTAGCTAGGGTGTTGAGTCGTCCGTAACTCAAATTCAAAGATAAGAGGAGAACGTCAATAAAGAATGGCAATTGTCGAATAGGTAATAAATGGACCGAGTGGAATGGCTATATAAGAGCGTGGAATGAGGTGGTGCCTAGGGGAGAGGGCAAAGGAAGAATGAGGCGCGTTATAACAGGTTCTTTGCTTGAAGAAGCGATATAACGGATAGTAAAAGGCAGAGGAGGAATGCAGGTAAACAAAAAGAAAATGGAATCTGAGTGCCTTTAGTTATAGCAGCAATAAGGGAGCGTGCATAAACCACGTAGCTCCATTTTGGCCTCCTATGAACCCCCCTCCCCCCCCACCCACGTAGCCCTACGTGGCTTTTGCCTCTACCCCCCTCCCCCCTCTACGTAGCACGTAGCTTTTGATTCCAGAAGATATTTTGTACTGTTTTCTGCAGTCAGACTATTGTAAATTACATACGGAGATAATTAACTGAGGGAAATAAATATTCACATGCTGTTGTGAGTTCTGTTCCTCATTTTAACTGTGAAAAATTTTATGAAAAGAAAGCTACGTGGCCTGGCTCGGAACCCCCCCACCCCCCACGTAGCCCAGCGTAGCCTTCCAGCAACCCCCCCCCTTTTTTCCTCTGGACCGAGCCACGTAGTTTGTGCACGCTCCCTAATAAGAAATAATACTATCTTCTTTTCCCATCTACCAAAATAAATGTGTTAAATATAATTTCAACTACCATAATTTAACATTAAAGCAATTGATATTAGTTGTAATGTCATGTGGCATAAAGATTAGTTGAAGAAAATTAATATGAAGAGAATATAAGAAGAAAGAGAAACGCAGAAAAGGAGCTATACCATCGAAGAATCCGCCAGCCGCTACCTAAAACACCCAACGTCCAACAGGAAGATATAATACTAACTTTATATATGTTATTTGATACCATCGCATTAGAACGCTACCATTCTTTCCCCGAGAGATCTTTACTGTTTGTCAGCGTCGAGTTCTTTAATTGCAGCGATGGCAATCTCCCTAGACACTTCCCTTTCTTATACACGCTGGAAGAAATAAACCATCTCGGCAGTCACATGGAATGATTTCGGAACACCAAGGAAGATTAAATCTGGTTGTCGGACCAGGTATCGAATCCACATCGCCTCAAATAATAAGAGCAAACATTACTACTCACCCAGCAGTTTGGGTATATCTGAACTACCAACAAACTACCAGCAAACTGACAATTAAGAAAAGCAGCTGCTGTTTTGTTGTCGATAATATTATGGTCTCAGCTCCCAATTTGTGCTCAGACAATCATGTGCAGAGTAAATTAATACTACCACGCAACTAGACAATCGCTTCACCAATTCTGTTCACAGATTACGTATTCTTGTGAACCGCCTCAAGGTAAACGAGAAAGGAAATGCAGTGTTTTGTGGTACTATTACGCCTGTAACCGATTCCGCGTATGTTCAAACACAGGTACGAGAAGAAGACACACATTAAGACGGACAGAGCTAACAACAGGTTGTTGTTTCCCAGCAGGCGACCTTCACTGCGGGCTGGTGAGAGCTTCCACAGGTCTCGCATCCACAAGGTCAGAGTCAGAGTCAGAGTCTTCAAAACCCACGGCTACTAAAACTATAGGGAACTATACCCAACTTCATATGATGGTCAAACGAAAACGAACATCAGTGCACGGCAAATTGGAAACCTAAACGTAAATTCCTTAACGCAACACACCTACTCAAGGGTCAGGTTCAAACTGGTTTTGTACAACATGGAAGTCTTTAAACAATTCACAAACTGTCTACCTGCAATGACAAACAAATCGTTAAAACTCGATGACAATACCAAGGAGTATGGCAACAGTTGTTTCCGTGCAAAACGAATAAAAGTATGGAGTAAATTTAGTTGCAGTACGAAATTATTAAACTAAAACCACGTAAACTAATTATAAATTAGAGTAAAGGACATACTGTTCTAAATGCCCCCAAGTCTACACTAACACAAAAAAACTGATATAATTTTGTATTTAATTTGCTGTTAATGCGAGGGCGGAATTAACATTTCTCGTAATACTAAAGAAAACGAGAATAATCAAAGAATTACAGTTACGTGTTTTACCTAATTTATTCCTGGCATATCCCAGATAGAAAATCAGATTCTGCACAGAAGTTCTGCATGGTTGATTATTGCAAACGTATGAAATAACAGTGGCATATAATCACAGAAAACTTAAACGATAACCTCTTTCGACGCAAGAAAAAACAAAGAATGGATTTATGCCAAGCATTTAGTTATTAGTAGTTGACACTTTTATCTCTGAGCTTCGTTGTATGTACTATGTACGTAGTGCTATGTTAGTAGAAACAATAACAGCGAGAAAAAGAAATGACAAAGTTGTCAAACCGAAAGAAAAAACGAATGTAGACGTTATATAGGCGAGACGACAGTGGCTGTGTTGCATCACAGCAAATCTGCCTCAGCAAAACATGTTTGTACAAGATGGTACCGCAAGGATGTTCTCCCGCACCCTCACCTCATGCAACCTTTCGCATACTAAATTAAAATTCCGGACAGCGCCAACTACGATTAATTTTTTTTTTTTTTTTTTTTTTTTTTTGCTTATAGCTTTACACTTCGTCGACATTGAAGTCATTAGAGATGGTAAAAAAACGAAGGCAAGGACTGGGAAGCATTCCGGCCCTGGTGTTTTGAAGTAACCATCCTGGCATTCGCCTGTAGTGATTTGAAGAAACCATGGGAAAAACAAATTTGGATGACCGGACGGGAATTCGAACCCGTGTCTTCCGAATGCTAGGCCAGAGCGTTACCATGCACTCACCACGCTCGCCAACTACGGCTGGAACTGAAAGGTTTTCCGAGGGCATACACATAACAGACTCTGTGGTAGTGCAGAGGGCATTAAAGGTCTGTGGTATGCGTGGTGCGAGCAGGTTGAAATCTCCCCGTTAGGGAATTAACGGCAGGTACAGTATATGCGGTGGGAATTAACGGCAGGTATATACGGTTGAAGAACTTACTTTTAATGTGCTATTCAAATATAAGCATTAAGCATAATGTAATAAATCTATCATAGTAGATTCATGCGGTCTTGCAACAATTCAGTTTGTTTTCGAGTTCCACGCATTCCACCTCTGTCGTACCTGATGTTACAGTTTATCGTGGAATGCAGCCCATAAAAGCATTTAACTGCGCCATTTACGAATGTGGATGGAATTTTTCGTCATTTTTGTGCCGTTTATTTCATCCATCAACTGAAATACCCCTTTGTTGATCCTACGTTATCAGCCAGCTTCTTTCTTAATTTCCGTGTTTCTTTCTCAGGTTTGAATATATGTATCTCAAATGCATTAATTCTTCATTTGAATTGCTTTGAAAATTCTCGAAGATCCGCATTAACAGTCTGAGAATTTCATCAAATATTCTTTTACTATTCTCTATTAAAGTCTGTCTATGTTGCTTCCTTAATATATCGATTTTGAATTTGTAGTTCAATTACTAACAAAGTACGATCAGAGTGTTCACCTACTAAGTATCCTTTACGAATTAGGACTTCGTTTTTGACTCTAAGTATGATATAATTTAGCAAGGAGATTCTTTTTTAAGAATACATTTTAATAGAGATTTGAAAAGGAGTAGGAATTTATCAAATATTCGCAAAATTACTAAAATCTCACTGAGAAGAATAAAAACTATTAAAATTTACAAAACAGGAAAAAGTTCAACAAATTGCAATAAAAATATAATTTTCTCTTTCCCAAAGAAAGCAGAGCTGACAAAATATCACTCAATAAGTCTGACATCACATGTTGCAAAATTCCCAAGTAGGGATCTACATAGAATAATGGAAAAAAGTTGAAGAGATACTCAATAAAGATCAATTACAATTTAGGAAAAAACTGGGATGTAAGGGAAGTATTCTGATGTTGAGATAAGAATTTTAAGGATGGGGTATGAAAAAATGACATTTATGGATTGAGAAAAATCAGATTTTCAAAAAGCTAGGTAAAAATATCAAACTGGAAAAAAATTAAGTTTTATAAGAAGCAGATGGGTGTGATAAATGTAGAAAATCAAAGAGACGAGTTTCAGTTAAAAGTGTGTCAGGAAATGTCTGTCGCTATCGATATTATTTATATTTATATTAAGGAATCAAGAAATGAGAAAAAAAAACTAAATTTGTCATGAGGATTTATGATTAATCAATGATTATGATGTGACTGACGATTTTAAATCATTACTATATACACTGCAGATATGCCTCCTTACCTGCTCTCCCTTGAAGTAAAAGCATCGCTGTTTCTTTCACGAAAAAAATCTGAGCCCCGACGAAAAACAGAATAAATTTCAGCGAATACCAAACAGTTTGTTGCGCACTCGAGCACCTCGTCAGGCACGTGCTGAAGTGTCGATCATTGCATGTGTCACGAAGAAGCACGCAGTCGCGTGTCAACAGCCTCTAGAAAGTGGAACTCTGCATTTCCACGTCTACCTCGACACCGTAGCGACTTGTTTACCCCACCGGCAAAGAAATTTGGGTCGCCATGTCTGTCTCGAGGAGACAGATGCCTCTCCGCACACAAAGTCACGCGACTACACAGCGGCAACACGAACACACGTCTTCACCCTCCACGGACAAATATTTTCTGAGATGTCTGCTGTTGTTTTCCCGCACTAGACGGGTCATTAGGGGAAGGCATTATCTCCCTCTGGCTGTTCGTTTGTGACAATGGTGATTAGAGTTCAGGATGCGGAAAACTTTCACCTTTAAGAGAGGACAGCCTAATTTTAGCGGGCAACCATTTAATCAGCTTGCATCTGCTAAAGTAGTGATTATCGATTTGGTGTTGTAATACTACACTCGAGTCATCAACTTAAGGACTCCTGAATAATTAGGACTACCCAGAAAACATGGAAAGAATAGACTCCATCAAAAGTTATTCTACAAGCAGCATCAATATGTTCTCCAAGGCATTGCCCCGTAGAAGGCTTTTTTGAAACATTGTACGAACCACCCAACTTGCCGAAATAAATAACCATTCCTGTTGGGTACTAAAGTTCGGGACTGGAATTCATTAGAACACGGGCATACCCCCCGGTACAATAATTAGACTTCGGATTACCGTTCTTTCTGCGTATAGCTTTACGCCTCATCGACGTCGAGATCACTAGATGCGAGAAAGGACTGAAGGCAAAGAACGGGAAGTAGCCACAGTACTTTTGAAGGAACCATTCCGGCATTCACCTGAAGTGATTTTGGGAAACATGGAAATTCGAAATATGGATGGAAGGTCCATGATTGTATCCGTGTGCACCTGAATGAGACGCCAAAGCCTTAACGCCAACCCACCACGCTCGATTTTGGCGAATGCCAGGTTAGTTGCTACCGAGACCATAGCTGATTACTTCCAAATCTTTGCCTAGAATTCTCCCGGGTACTAATGACTTCTGTAAGCCATAAATCCCAAAATAGAACAAACAAAAAATTAAATTGTTTCTCGTATTCCCGTTACAACAACTGAACTTAAATAAGGCATGTTTATCTTTTGTTGTGGTTCTTATTACTGTTCTAACATTTTCTACTTTACACCAGAGTACTGCTCCAATTTAAACTTTTGATGTGAAACATCTATTGACGTGCTTTGGGGGTAAGACTGACTCGTAAGCAAAAGACATGGCGCTATCTCTCCTCCCCTCTGAATATAGAACTTGCAATACGAAATGAAGGTGAACTTCATATTACACAAGCAGCTATTGGTGATACACGTGTTTTTCATTTTAAAATGGACGTTGGGAGAGAATTCCTTATGGTTGTTTTGTATTTTTCACCAAATCAAAAAGTCATAGAACTCATAAAATTTTTACACCGTCGGTTACTCATATATATTCGCTAAAGTTGAAGGATATTAGGATATAATTTAGACAAACTTCCAATGGTTTTAGCAGGGGATTTTAATTTCAATTTAGCAACAAACGATTCAATCCCTTTGATAACATTCGTTGAACAAAAATTTGATTTGAAATGAATAATAAGCCAACTGAAACTACAACTAGACATGCCGTATGTTCCAGATACCTCGATGATATCACATCTAATACTTTTGTTACATACTTCAGTTACTCTGTCAATCATTGCTTTAATTGCATATATTTTAATAAGAATATTAAATAAAATTGTAGTTTAAAAAACTAAAATCACGCTTTCGTAGTAATGTGAACTAAAAGGTTAAAAATAATATTTAAATATAAACATTTTGTTTAACAGTGATAGGACGTCCCACAATTCAGGATAAATTAATTTTTTTGAATAAGCTTTAAGTCTAAAGTCACTGATTGCAAAATTAACTTTAATGTAAAAAAGCATGGTGTGCTATTTCAGTTGTCTTATATTTTTTGTCGTTGGCTGTTTTTAAAGACAAGAGTCATTGTCAAAAGTTATGTAGAGCGCACCCCACGCTTTTTTAACATTAAAGTTAATTTTGTAATCAGTGACTTTAGACTTAAAGCTTATTCAAAAAAATTAATTTATCCTGAATTGTGGGACGTCCTATCACTGTTAAACAAAATGTTTATATTTAAATATTATTTTTAACCTTTTAGTTCACATTACTACGAAAGCGTGATTTTAGTTTTTTAAACTACAATTTTATTTTTAACTTTTTAGTTCAGATAGTTTAAAAAGTATGTTTCTTACTGTTGGCTTTTCTTCGCCAATCTCTCTTTTTCTTTGAGTTGTAGTTTAATTATTAATTATTATTCCCACGAGTAAAATACAATTAAATGGTCAACTCAACAAGAGATCCGATAGCACGGTACACGAGGAAGGCTACTTTTCTATAATAGTACGAAGTAATATTTCGAATACTTACTACTCAACATCACGTTAAGCGACTTCAGACAGAGAAACCTTTCTGGATAGGAGACAGCAGAAGACGATCGTCTACAGCAGGGGTGGTGAAATGAAAGATTCCATTACATGGCAACCATTTTTCTATTGTTACCGTCAGAGTAACGAGAATAGCAGGACGTTGCTAAGAGACTACTGTATTGTCAACGGTTCTTAAAACGTGTGCAAAATTTTTATGTTTTTACTGTCAACGTAATCAGAATATCAAGACATAGCTATGAAATTATTGTATTGTAATCATTTATCAATACATGAGCAAAATTTCAAACAACTCGGACATCTGGAATTGGGTTAAAATTATATTGCAAAATTCCACGACATTCAACCATTTTTCTGTTGTTACTGTCAAAGTAATGAGCATAGCAGGATATAGCTATGAAATTATTGTATTGTCACCGGTTCTTAATATGTGTGCCAAATTTCAAACAGCTCGGACGTCGGGAAGTGGGTCAAAATGGAGTTGTAAAATTCCGTTACATACATACATACATACATACATACAAGTCAAGCTAATATAAAGCGTGTAAAAATATACTTATTTTACTCCATATTTATTTACTGGTTTCCTTTAATTACAAATTCTTTCAATAACAATCAATTTCAATGGTTCACATCTGCCGGGAGTCCGTGATGGACATAGCTTTACTTTTTTTTTTTTAACAGAGTTCAAGCTATGAGCCACACAGTTGTGTTTAATATCTGAGCATACGCACCAATTTCTACTTTTCTAATTTCATCAGCAGGATAAATACCTTACCGTCTGCTTAGTACAGTGTGAGATTTTCAGGTTTCAGGACTTATTAATCAAGGCTTGAAAATATTTTTAGATTTACGAATCACGCATTTCAGTAATTGAAGAGTCGCATGAGCAAAATTGTATTCCCATAAAAATTATAACTATACGACCAGTATCAATGGTGATAAGAAATTAATGGAATTTATTTTTCTGAAACCATTCGAGCTAGTAAGTAAATAGGCTTGTCTTTCTACTTATACAAAATTTGGCTTTAGATTTACAGGCAACAAAATTAGTGTTAAAGAGGAATACTATGGGACTTGGGTTGCTGTGAATATATATTCCAGTGCTTCTGCAATATATTATCTCTCTAACAGACGACCCATGTGGTTGTAAAAATGAGAAAATTGGTACCGGTGAAGAATGAGATAGATGGCAGAAAACACTGAGAACTGACCAATAACTAATACTGAAGCGTCTACAATCCGACTTGGATCAACCAATGATGCTGGTCTGTAGCTGCAGCTGGGCACAATGAAGGTTTTCGTCTCTATGGAATTTTGATCACACATTTAATCAGTAGTTGAGTATCGTAAATGAGCTTAGTTAATGGATTTGTACAAAAGGGGTGTGTTATCGTTTTTTTATACATAAAAAACTATGTAAACAGCAAACAGCATGCGACCGTTGAGAAGCAGAGGTAATTGTCCCCCAAAGGAAATAAAATGACACGTGAAGTTGCACCTGGCCTAACGGTGCGTATCCCCGGAAATAGAGTTCAAGCCTGAGGATGATGACTACTTCCGGCACAGGATGGGGAAGCACTAGCTGGCATACTGTTCTGTGTGTTAATTTAGTATGACTTATCAGTAAACATACAAACTGCCTATCTTAACACCATCTAACCATTTTCTTATCCATCATTTCAATGGTCTTACTGTAAGTACTGTAGAGGGTATTTTTTGTTAAGTTTTCTATCAGGAACCTTCATTAGATGTAAGAGTTATACTTAACGTTTTCGCATAAAATAATCATCGATTGTCTGCATATTCTGGTAATGTGAAACTATTTCATTCTTTTAATGCTGCCGTCGCTATCTGCCAAGTTTCCACTGGCGTATCCAGCGAGGGGCAGAGGGGGGCTGCTGCCCCCCCCCCCCCTAGAAGAAAAATTAAGTTGTCTTCAGTACGCTTCGACGAGTGAAGAACTAGTTCAGGAGCACTTTGGGAGAGAAAGATTGACAGGATTATGTCTGACGAGTGTGCATCGAAATTTCGAGAAAGAACACCATGAGATATTGACAAACAAAATTATTGAAATTGAAAATCCAAGACAATTAATGTTTACATAAAAAAACTAACTGACTTACGATCTTAATTAACTACATAGTAGGTCCTTAGATTAAGTAGTTGGGTTAGTATATTAATCAATGATAAAAATAGTTTCCTGAATAGGTTTGAGTTTGATTTTGTAATGTCATGTTTCAGTCCCCCACCCCATTTCCTCAAAACCAAAATGAGTTGCCCCCCTCTATTTCAAATCCTGCCCCCCTCTAGTTCTGATCCTGGATACGCCCTTGCAAGTTTCAATTTAAAAAAAATATTTATAAATCTTTTGTTAGTAAATTTCTGTTAGTCGATGTGAGGCTTAGCAGTTTGTCTTAGAGTATTAAATAGTCGCCATTCCAATCTGGAGGAAATACGATTACATGGTTTTAAATCTCACCATCCGATGCGTGCCAACTATCCTGCCTGTACCATGTTCACGGTTTAGCGTTATCTCGTAACCGGATAGTGGTAAGTACCTAGATTCTACTCCAGTAAAACAGTTGCATCGCTCGCAGACATATGTGGAGACTTACGGTCTTTCTTCATCAATGTCAAGTTGCTTGACTAGCCGGCTGATAAACATAGCTGCAAATATTTTAAGTACGCTAGAACCAAATGGCCATATCTGAAACTCCTTTAGGTTGCATTGTCTTGTTATTCACCTTTATTAAAAAAAAAAAAAAAAAAAGATTAACTCGCAATTGGGGAAATGGCCCACAAAATCCAGTTTTTTATATGTAGGCCCTATATTAGAATTCACTTACAACTTTTTTCTTTTTAACAATACAGGGCACGATATTTTTTGGTTCGCCACGCTTGTGTCGTCTCTGCTTCCTCACTTCCATATTCTTCGATCGCTCTGTGGCGCCATCAGATCCGTTGCATGTAATCACCTTTCATGACGATTTTCTAGGTCAGAGAGAGAGCACCCTTGCGGAAAGCGGATGAAACGGCGGGAGCCACCAGAAGGCAATACGACCAGGAAAAATATTCGTAGGTGTAATTTAATTAAATCTTGCAGTTACCACAGTTCCGCGCGATGGCTTTATAAAGGAGCCTATGTGCGCACTTGTTACTACTGTGTGACGCACTAACAACTCAGCACACAATATAGAACTTCATATACTGCCGCACACTCAAAACATTAACGGGATTGTTTCATGCAGCAGTTAGCTTTCGAGTGTGACACTGTCTTAAAAGTGACAACATGCATAACCACTCCGCTTCAGGTTTGTTTGTTCACAGATTCTTATTGAGCTGAAGTTAAAGCCGCATTGGGGCGAATCGACTTCAAGAAACTACTCATAGCAAATCTGCAGTTTCCGATTCTCAATAGAACTGTTGCGTTATCTAGTTATGTGGGTGTTACTTGATTGATAGCTCATGTCACACCGTGTTAAGTAAGGCGTTATGCCACAGCCGTTTATGTATTTACGATGTAAGCAAAGGACGAGGCCACCCAGCTGCCTGCTAATACGTACTTTATTGTCTCCCGACTTGGTCACTCGCGCATCCCGCAGCGTCTGGCAGCGCTGGAGTGTTTCCGATTGGCAATGCCGAGCACAGCACCGGAAGTTGAGCCCGTGACTCGCCAGTTCGGGCGGCCACCTCAACAGGCGGCTTCATTTGCATCAGCTTCGACGTAAATGCCTCGCGCCCAGACCTGAGGGAACGCGGAACTGCCATAAACAGCAAACTGGAGCCATCGCAGCTGACACTGCTGTTCCCAGCAGTATCTCTTCACAAACACTTTAAACCTGTGATGTATTTGACTCAATTTGGTGTTTATTAATGCTCTAGTTTATGAGAAGGCATTTGTCATAATTCTTTATTTATTTATTTAAAGGTTTATTTAGCCTGGCAAGATTCTATACCCACTTTTCATTTCTTCGATCACTCACCAAACCAGTTCAAAATCTAAGATTACGAAACGTTTTATAACCATGTGCTCAACAAAATGAAACAATTAGTTGAGAAAACGAAGATAACCACATAGGCGATTTTAAGTAACAAAATCAACAAAGAATGCTCTTAGTGCGTGTTTACAATCGAGCTCAGTGTATTAACGAAATTAGTCAAAATTGGACAATGGGAAGAATACGTCGTCGGAATGTTACGTTTTTATAACACCATCCGGCTGCAAATCCGAGGAGACTGCATCGTATCAACAAACTGGTATAGCTATCGTTCAAGCATGTTTACACATGTACTAAGCACGGCCTGCAAAGGACAAATTCCCTACTGCTTCTTTCGAAAAGAAATTGTTTTTCACCTAAGCGAACAAAGATTTCAGCAATAACATGAAATGTAAGAGAACAACCATTGCATAAAAGAACACGTTACGAACTCCATCTTCTGAAACAGAGCAGATACTTAATGCGACAAAGTGACAGCTTAATTTTCTTAAGGCTCTACGCCTCATTGACGTCGAGGTCATTGGAGGAAAGGATTGCGATATAGGAACGGGAAGGAAATCGACCATGCAGTTTTGAAGGAATCATCCCATCACTCTCCTGGAGTTACCTGATGTGGTGACTGGATGGCCAGCCCGGGATTCGACCTTCCGTCCCCCTGAATGCAACGCCAGAGGGTAACACTTCAACTACTTTCGTCATGACACCTTGAGAAGCAAAGACTGATTAAACAAAATATTTGCACTTACGTGAAAACCATCAATGTTAATATCACACCAGTTTGTTGGAGTATTTTTAGTTTCCATGGCAAGTGAATGTGTTCCACCAAGTTTTCTAGTAGCGTGTTTACGAAAAATCATTACAATTCAGACCTAAGAACTACCCTCAATTCTGGATAACAAAGAGTTAGATATTTTTTTCCTATTTATTATGACCATAGTTTTGGTCTTCATGCCCTCAGATACATTAGTCCAAACTTAGATATTTATCTTTTGCAGCATTTTATATTTTTGAATTTTTATAACTCATTTCTATCTTTACATAATTTTACTCCAAAACGTTTGTAACGATTTCTACCATTTTATATGCGAAAAATTTTGTCTGCTTTTATTTTGGATTACATGGAATGCTAGAGACCACGTAATTTATACACACTGTATTTCATTAGAAAGAAAACAAGACAAGCAGGTGAACAGCGTGCCAAAGTTTCCAGATCTGTTCTTACAATTCACTTTATCACTAAACAGAGAGAACCTTGAGCATACTAGAAATCCGCTCTTTGCGTTTCTAGCAGATCTATCCTCCAGATAAGCCGTAATTGCTATCCTCTTAGTGAAAAATGTACTATCTCATATTGCTTTTGTTTCATTCCATTATATTTACTTTTTTAATGCTTCAGAACAATTATAACTTATATGCAGATAAGTGCGAAGAACATGTTTGTAAAAACCTCGCACGAGTAGTAAGAATCGCGTGCCTGATAACCGCACATTTCACTTTTTGGCGATGCCTTCTTGTCAAGAATAAATACAACTTGCTGTAAACAAGATTGAAACGCACTCTACGATCGGTCTCTTGAAACTATTAAACCATTGTTAGACACGACTAAAAGGATAAAAGAATTTATAAAATTCGGATAAGCCGCTTATTCATTCATCGCGCTTTACTTTTCGTAAAAATCACTTGAATTACTAAGATTTCCTCAACAGTTTTCTAACAATGTCTTCAACACACATGAAACATCCAGTTATCGTTATTATTATATGCTTTTGACTGTTAGTTACTTTCATATTATTCGGCAAATCTTCAAATCTTATAGGATATGGCTTTCAAAATTAGAGGTTCGAATGACGATTGTGATAATATCTATGACTCGTTATTTCTCTGAAACTGTGCACTCGTAGCTGCAGTTCTGTAAACTGAACTCAGGGGAGGTAAATAATATAGAGGTTAGTCCATTAAAATCAAAGCTTTGAACTCATGATGGCATTTTCCTCAGAATCTTGATATGACAGCTCCATACTATTTGGTTTTCTTATGTTCCTACTGTAAATTATACACAAATACTGAATAAATGATAAACTTTACTCTGCATCTGACAATGGATGTAACAAAAAATTTTACACTGAAATGTGGCAAATTTCCATAAACATGACAAACACCATTCAGAGGAATTCGAGTAACCTAACTTCAAACAGGAAAGACACTAACTTTTACGCAGAGAGGCATTTTGTGATATCTCACACGTTGCATATAAATTCGTGCCGAGGCCACGCGTAAATTCCTTCTTTTGAGGTCTGTGAAACACTAGGAAAGCACCAGTTCTTTCTGAGCTTCATATCTTGTGTGGTTCATCGAGGCTCGTGTCTTTCATCCGTTCGATAACAGTGAAGATATTAACACCCCACCCGCTTGTCTATTTGCTGCGTTACTGATTTACAACTCTCAGAATGCAAACAAAAGAGCCTCGCACATTTGTTGAGGACGTCAACACCGGGCATGTTATGGTCAATGTCTCCATAATGTTGTCATGATGAACTGCAGGCATGACGTAAAGGAAAAATTTGTTCAAACGATAAATATAGCAGCCAAACAAATCGTAAATTAAAAGTGTTATGAAAGAGAGATACGGAACTCATTCATCTCACTTTTTCTACCAAGAGCTTCAACTGCATATCAGGAAAAACCGCAAAAATGACGTAACACTTAAATTTACTGAGAGAACATATATTCATTTAACCGGAAAATGTTTTGTGTGACATGTTAATGCAATCAGACCATTCTTAATCTCACGATTTTCCTATAAAATAATACAAACCATTGCGAAGCAAACACTAGCATCGTGTGTTGGAGCACATACCTAGCAGAGGTGGAAGCCGTCAGGTAGAGCGTTGTTTGGTATGGTTTTGCCCTGCCGGCGCCCCTCCTGCTCAAGGACACCACTGTGCGTGTTGACAGAGAAAGGAAGCGACGGCCGTGTGTGGGTCCGTGAGATCACACGGTGGTCGTGACCTCCACAAATCACTCGGCTCATCACGCAGGTGGAATCCTAATGCGTCTCCTTCCATCTCGAGCGATCCGGCGGTCATACTAATACACTCAACGCCAAGATATTCTGTGCTAAGAGAGTGTCATTTGCAGTGTAAAAACTTTAATAAAAAAATACTCTGTTGATTATGGAGGCCCTTCATCTAAAGGTAACCATACCGACAATCCATCATATTAAACACACAAATCTGTGGCAACATTAACTGAAGGCATCGACTATGTTCGTTTTGAATGTGCAAATCTGATGACTAATATCAGATGAAAACAACTGATCTACATACTGCCTCCATCACATGTTGAGAAAACTGATGTCAAATCTGGAGCATTTATGTTGTCCACAGCGATTTCAGGAAAACTGAATCTTATTAGATAACTAGCGTAAGCACTTACCTGTTATCTAGATGAACTCCGTTGTTTACCGTTTTAATACTGGTAACGCTCGATTAATCCAACATAAGAGATTTCACACATGTAGAGCAAATAAAATTTTTCCTGTGTTTTATTTTTGTTTGTACTTTTGCTATAGACTTGTTCCTAAGTGACAATCTCAAAGTTGTATCTCATCCAGAGGCTACCAACCAACAAGATTGTTAGAACTTGTATTACCGTACATCGAAAGAAAGAAAAAGTTTGTAAAGCACAGCTGCCACTAGGATTACAGGTCTAACTGTCTTTAAGTAACCCCGACCCAAATGTTTCTGATATACGAGAATGTAAGGGGGCGTGAGGAGATACTTTTTTCTTACATTTGGACTCCCCTTTTTGAGACCTTGACGTGAGATTTTTATCTACATCCCTCCCCTTAAATGAGATTTGGTGAGGTTTTTCCTCCCCTCCCCTCCCCCCTATTTTAAGCTCATGATGTAATTAATGGACGCCCCCTAATGAGGTAATCCTAGAAGCCCAATTAATAATTTTATAAAACTATCAAGAGTACATTTGTCCGAATATTTCATCAAGTAACATTCTTCCGTATTATTTTCAGTGTCAGGCTTATTTTTTTACTTTCAAGTGTTTGTTTTTGACGCGTTTCTATTTTTGTTGTGTTCTCTGCCCACTTTTCGCTATTTACTTAGCAGCGCTGACTTGCTTTGATAATTTAGTTGTGTTGATCGGATTCTGCTAACGCAACTTTTCTGAAATCAGCATTCAGAAAAGTTGCGTTAAACACACAGCAATACTGTTCATTCAAAATCAGAAATACAAACCACCACATTGGTAACAATGTACAGGGTGATTATAATTAAAGTTTAAGTTTGAAAACGCTCTAAAAAACGAACCACTGATTAGAATGACGTCAAAATTGAACGGCGTATTATTGAAGAAGGGGGAAAGAACATGAATGCAAGATGGCGCTCCTCCGCACATTGGAAATCGAGTGAAGCAGTTGTTGAGGCGGCATTTCGGAAATTCTAGAATTATCAGTCGTCATTTCCCTACAGCCTGGCCGGTCCGATCACCTGATATTAATCCATGTGATTTCTGGCTGTGGGGTTATCTGAAAGATGTGTTAAGTACTCCGATTGCCAACGTAGCTGAATTGAAGACACACATTGCGCAACACATTCTGAACTTGACCCCTGTGACACTTCGATCGGTTGTGGAACATGCTGTTACCCGATTTAATCTTGTTGCATACAACAGTGGACAGCATATTGAACATTTTTTGAGTCAGTCTCACAAAACTTAAAAACCGATTGGATGGATGCTTTTTATGCGGTTTTTGGCCTCAGGACAATTAAAAACCGATTGGATGGATGTTTTTTTTGTTTCATGGTCTTTTCCCCTTCTTCAATAATACGCCGTTCAATTTTGACGTCATTCTAATCTGTGGTTCGTTTTTTAGAGCGTTTTGAAACTTTAATTATAATCATCCTGTACATAAGGAACGTGGATAATGTTCTCCCGTAAAATTACGCATTTAAGTGAAAACACCGATCTTCTTCATTTCGTTCATTGTCGTTAGCGTTACGGCGTTTCTTGCATTTACTTTGTACGTCTTCAAAGAAGCATGTACAAGAGTCCAAGATCTTCAGCAAGTATTCTGTCCATCGAAGTTCCATTAAATCTTAATCTGCTTAGTGAGATATTTCGTACGGCTCTAGTATACTCTGCTTATAAGATAGGATGAACCAACCACTGCCAGATCCGCAGAACGTGAGAGGCCAGCTAGCTCAAATGGATTGTAGAAATGTGTTCCGCTTGTGGCTGCCTGTTAACACTGCGTTTCAGAGCCTTACAGCGTACTGAAACACTTTCCTCCTCGTTAAGCATTCGTCAGACACTCATTTCCTCAAACTTTCTCTTTGTTTTTACGAAGTTATGTCGCAGCTATTCGATGTAATGGTATTCAACCGCGAACTTTCGCTTCCCACCGCGCCGACAAAGTTTGTCACAGGACGACTTGCGCACTGTTTGTACGTGATTGAGAGCGCAGTATCGAATGACTACTACGCAGTCTGCACTCTGCAGTGTGTTGCGACAGAATGCATTATTGGCGCGCTCGGCCAATGTAAGTTATATTGGTGGCAGCGTGAAGCGGCAGCCGCACTCACTGCTCAAGGCCTGCGCGTACAGTTTCACGGATAGTAAATGTAATATTGTGTGGTCCTTAAGACCTGCTGACAGTTTCACACCGACTGTGACTGTGCTATCTGATCGTAGCCGTCTAACCCAAACAGGTTTCACTTGTAATCCGAAACACAGAAACGTTCTGACATTTTGCAAACACAACACTGACATTACCAGAGGTAAAGGATGGGTAAAAGGCGTTTTAAGGCTGGTAGTCCACTGCAAGCGTATTTGAGCGACTAACAACTCAGCGAATATAGCCGACTGAGTTCGGCGACAAGGAGCAACTGAGGCCGTCCAATACAGCCGACTCGAGTCGGGCGACTATGATTGCTGCAGCAGTTATCGCCGCTAACAGGTGTGCCAGTGATTTGATGCGAGTATTTTAAAAGTTTCAAAATTTTGTGAAATGTATTCAGAGACCATGTACTTTTTGGAAAATCCCTGCCTGACGACGCATCGTTGAAATCGTTTGTGTTGGGTTAATTCAATGTTAGCAAAACGAAATCCATTAGGAGAATTCCACTATCTACATGATGATTTGGGTGGATCCACAGAAATTTCATGATTATTATAGATTGGGCCCAGAGACATTTCAGTATATTTTAAATTCTATAAAGCTTTCAGTTACCACAGAGTCTAATTTCAGAGAGACAAAAACTCCTGCGGAAAGTCTGTGACTAAGGTGTGTGATAGTAAACACTAATTTCATAAAATCTGCTTTCTACTGAACCAAAAGTACGATATGTACAGTATATTATTTGATAAACCAAGATATTTCAGAACATTTACAAAATACAAGGCAAGGTGAAATTATAAAATACAAAGTTAAAAAAAAAATGCATAAAGTAAAAAAAAAAATCAACTAAACTATTTGTGAGCTTTCCACAAACTAATCACCGAGCGTGTTGGTTGAACAGTAACGCTATGGCCTTGCATTCGGGAGCACGCGGATTTGAATCCCCGATCGGCCATCTAGATTTGGGTTTTCCATAGTTTACCTAAATCACCCCAGGAGAATGTCGGAATGGATCCTTCAAATGGCCATGGCTGAATTCCTTCCGGTTCCTTGCCTCCAGTCCTTTCCCGCCTCTAACGACCTCGACGTCGACGAAGTGTACGGCCAGAAGCAACATAATAATAATTTCTTGAACTTGTCTACTAACTCTAAAATATAAACAAAACTATGTAAATTTCTTTTAAAAAAAAAGAACTCGACCACTTAAGGCACATTTCTCACGTTTTCAAAGAAATTTCATTTGGGTCGGGGTGAACATAAGGTGGCTAGTTTTCTGTTGTTGATGGTGTCAGAGATGGAACTGGAGTGTTCCAATGAGCAGACCAGAGAAGGTGAGTGTGGAGGTGTTGGAGGTGCGTCCTCATCAGTGAAAACTTGCTGCAGTTTATTCCGTACTGTCAGTTCCCTTTGAAGAGAAACATTCTTCAGAAACGGTAGTACACTGCAAAAACTGAATATTACTATCTCCATAACCGGCACCGCTAACGATTGTAATTTTGCCATCTTGGTTTAAAAAAACTGTCAGAATTGCTATGATCTATTATTCTGCGCTTAGTCTTGGCAGTGTGGGATCGAATTGTTGGTGGTTGAAGGGATAGGTTCGAGCTTTGCGGATTTATTGCATTGATGCCCAGTGTTTCAAGGAAGGTGACGCCATGTCCCAAATTGAGTTTTGACATATTTTTAAGAACCGTTAAGTTTCATGATGAAGTATTTTGTATAATTGTGTGTTATACGTATATTTTTCATGAAGTTCATACCAAAGTCAGAATGGCCGCTGTTGAGATACGAACCATGTCAACTGAAGACTCTTTAATATGATGGAACACGCTGTTACAGTACTGCATAGTAAAAAACATTCCACCTTGAAAATTGTAGGTCCCGATTAGAATCCCGGTCTGGAAATCTATTTTTACAGTCCGTTTACCATACCTTTATCTCTAGCGAAATTCGGTTTGAACTTTGAGTTCAGCTTTCAGATAGGAGGATGTCAACCGGTCGTTAAAACTACCATAATTTACTTTATGGTGACAGTAAGAAAAAGGTGGAAAAATTCTGTCTGGAAATATTCCTGGGGATCCTACCTTAACGTGGCGAATGCCAAGTTTTTCGGCCCTTTCGAAGAACCTGAGGTGGTCATGAGGCATTCCTGCTAGCACGCTCAGTGTGAAGGAGCGCCCCCAACTCGGAGTCACACCCTTCACACAGTTCGTCTCGAACCTCGCAAAAATCTTAAAAGATCGCAGACAGTCACCTCATTAATTCGAGTGGCCTTACGACAGTTTCGAGTTGCCACGCGTTTCGCCTCTGTCGTGGCTGATCTAGCTGACTGTCCTAGCGTTCATCACATGAACAAACCAGAGAGTTGGCAGAGGTGAATCTCAAGTTAAACGTCTTAAAATTCTTGGTGGGACGGTAACTCCAACCATGGACCTTGATATTTCAAGGCGGTACACCACGTAACTCTGGGCCCTATCAGTGTTGTCCGTTAGAATTGCAATCAGAACATCTGCCACAAGCTTTACTAAATACGACGCCATGCCACCGAGCATTTCTGTCATTGTATCACTTCATTTTAGAGAGCTATTGTATTAACGATGTTGTCAAATAAATTCGGATAAACTTGCCTCAAACTGCTTGGAGGATTCTCCTCTGACGAAGCCTCAGCCGAACCTTGTCTCCGGCCCACTGCACTGGATCCAAAAGTATGACCATTTATCTGGCTAAATCAACTCCTGCCCACTTTTAAAAATATATTTAGGAATGCTGAATCCTCTTTTGTTGGTGGCACCTGAATTAAGGCTCCGTCCCTCCTCCAAAACAAACTTGTATCTCTCTAAATCGTAGTATGGGCAGTAAATTACGTGAAATGATAGAACCATAGAGAGGTGCATTGCACATGTAATACAAATTCGCATGGCCACTAGAAGACGGGTGACCGCTGGAATATGCATTAAAAATCACACTGAAAGAGCAGCGACGGCTGTAACTAACGGAATGCCAGATTATCTGCTTTTTTTATGCTTACGGCTTTACGACTTGACGACGTCGGGGTCATAGAGGTAGGAAAGGACTGGCGACAAGGAACGGGAAGCATCCCAGCATTCGCCTGGAGTGATCTGAGAAAACTGTGGAAAAACTAAATCTGGATGCAAGGACGGGGATTCGAATTCGCGTCCTCCCGAATGCGAGGCCAGAGCGTTACCACTCTCCCCTCACGCTCGGTGGGTTTATCTGCGTGGTATTCACGATTATTAAGATATTTCTAGAATAGTATCATTATAATTATTACTATTTGAATAAGGTATTACACATCGTTGACGTCAAGGTTATTAGAGTGTCTAGGGGCACTTTTAACGGAACCTTCTCGGCATCACCCTAAAGTCATATCAAATATGGATCGCCCACGTCCCCGTAATTGCTAGGCCCAAGCATTATCAGACATCCATTGGTCTCGATTCTGTCGGAGAGAGGATCAAAATATTACTCACACGTCCACAGGAAGAAATAAATTCGAGTTCCTCATGCACAACTACGAGGAATTTAGTTGCAGATTACTTCATGCACAAGTTATTAGCCTGTATTTCTCTTTTATTAGTTAAGATTAATCGATCACCATGTAACATTCTGTGAAATTGGTCAATTGCTGAAAAATGTTCGACACATTTGTCTGTGTACTTATATCGTGCAGTTCGCCATCTAGGATTAAACACACAAATCGCGGCGCTCACAGGTATGCGGGATGCCGTCACGCTTTCGACCTCCTTCCTGCTGCGCCACCAGGAAGGAAAGTTGCAGCACAGGGCTCCACTGTAGTTCCCCGGGTACTACACCTCGGGGAATCAATACACCGCCTCTACGGGTAAAACTTTCCTGGAAGAGAATGAAACCTTGAGCAGTTCTGATCATCTCTGCAAAGTCAGTACTAAGAAAAGGCGACGTGTGATGAGGATACCAAAGTTCCTCGCTGAAGTGGACTCTGCTGACAGCTTACCAATTGGGCGATCTATATAAAGAAACTTAGCCACGTAACATGCCTGTGGACACCGTGCCACAAAACCAAACTAACTGTAGGAACTTGTGTCCTCTCATTGAACTCTTAATGTTCTTGTAATCGTTTAGATTCTCCACTGGCACACCACAGACGGAAGTATTATCCCTTATTAGTCACAATTGATGTCACTAAATATGAAGCAAAAACCAGCAAGATATAAGATACGCAAGCGGTAATATTCACGATACACAGCTTGAATAGTAATGACCTGTATATCAGTATAGTTAGGAGAAATCACTTAAAGTAATTTGCAGGTACAGTATCAACATATTTAAATATAAAGTTCGAACACTTGCACAAAGTTCGCAAACAGCTGACGATGCTAGAGCTTCCTTTCGGTTAAACGTCATTGATATGTACGATAGTACGTGAAGCCTAAGTAAAAACAAAAAGTATGTCGGTGCGTTTGAATGAAAGTTATTCAATGTAGGTGCGAGTTATTGGGAGAGAAAGATGGTTCGTTCTGCTGTGAATTAAAGTTAGGTTTCCGAGTTAGAATATCATCTCAGTGGTCGTGCAGCTGTCACGTTTACAGCCGTCGTATTACGAATACAAAGACGCTTAATGATTCAAGCAGCCTTGAACAGTGACGGCATAGTGCCAGCAATTAACTGAAGTAGCATTTCTTTGCATGGCTGTGTTAATTAGAATATTTTTAGGCCGGTACTCATGCGCTGTTATACACAATTAGCGTTCGTTCTTACGTCCCATCAATATGAGCTGAAAATTAACTGCTTATAGCTGTAGCAAAATTGGTGATCTGGAGGATAAGCCGAGACTGGTAGTACTAATAAACTTACGCGTGGGATGTAACAAGTAATTGTGCATAAATGAAATATTTGACAATGGTGGTACTCGTCTTGTCCAAAAATACGTCATATGTATTACTATAACCAACCCAAAAATTGCCGGTTTTGCGGCTAGTGCAGGTAGCTGTAGATTTCAGTTCTCTTTAATCCAGATTCGTCGCTTTTGTACTGAACACAATAGGTTTCGTCCAAGTTCAACAGAGAGAATAAATGGTACCGTAAATAAGAAACCAGTCACAACACCTGTTACGCCTGTCTGTTACTCCTGCAGAGCTTCCTATGAAAAATGAACTTGGGTCGTTTTAAGCGCCGACAGCAATTTGTTAACAGAATGGCGCCGTTATATGAAACGAGTGTCATCTGGCAGCGCCTCCCTCCAGACGGCAAAGATAAATAAGGGAGTGGCTGCAATCTGGGGAGACATTACATACTTTACTAAACAGAGAATGGATTATTAGTTCAGCTTATTCGGCACCATTTCCTTGTGATGAGATGCTGCAGCATGCTTCATGGTTCGAATTTCACGTTAAACTGTATGTCTAGCCACGACAGGAGCGGAATGCACTGCAAATTGAAACTTGCTGAACAACCCTTGGGGATCTCCCGTCTAACAAATGCAACGCAAATTTATCTCTCTCGCAATAAGGAAGCAACGGGAGGTGACAAGCATATATACCAACCGCACGCAAAAACCTTGAATCATGCCCAGTGGAGAGTTTCGGGATGAAACAAAACGTTTGGTAAACAGTCGGAATACGTATTTTGCACGACCACATCTGTTACTCGGCTGGCCAAGAACTGAATGTCGGAAATTTCATATTTCGGCATTTTTAATTACAATCTTGGCGACTTTTCCGCAATGTATGATCGCAAAACGTGAAGAGGACATGTTGACGAAGCGACTGATGTAAATTTCAACAGGATAGTACCAGTTTCTAGAAGGTCGATAAAGTGATGCAGTCCCTGAAATTTCTTCCACAGTCTGAATTTGGACCGACTATGCCCGTGATGAGTACCGGGAAAAGTTATTGCGCTTTAGAAATCATAGCTGCCCGGAGTTCGAGACCATATTGTTGAGAACGTGAATTCAACACGCTACCTACTCTCCGAGGATGTAAGACGCTTGGATGAATTCAGAAACCTGTTGGAATCCCGCTGTTGGCGACATTAAGTTTCTTGACGCCAGCAACTTGTAACGAGCACTTGCCAAACACCTGACCCTCTCTCTGGAGGTGTATTTCGAAAGAGTGGATGATCACGCACGAAAACAGTGTCGGCAGAAGGCCGGTCGTCAGGCGCGGAGGTTTTCCAGGTTGTTGAGGACGCAGTATAGGTTGTAGGGTTCGAGGGGACCATACTGAGGACGACCCGGAATCCACTTATGAAATACATTCATTACGAAACAGCGGCAGCACACACCGACGTATTGCACCATCGGCAAACTAGCAGACGGGAATAACCAGTTCTGGTGGGATGTGTGATTGCGGAGACCAGGTCACCCTCTCCAACACGCTCTTATGTCACACTGCTGATTCCACGATACCTCTCAAAAGTTCATATTTGGAGGAAACCAAACAGCTACTCAACTTCTAAATCAAGTCATTTCCATAGTTTTTCTACAATTCATCAATACATGATAATGGTCTAGGGGTTAACGAATGACGTCAATTCGTTTGTCGATCACTAACATGAAGTAACCATTTTGATGGGAAAATTCCAGTTTTGTGTTTTTATCTACCAACACGGAGTTTTTGTAATAACTTCAGAGAATCGAATAACAAGATTTAAGTATACAAAATATTGACATATTTCGGAGCATGAGCAATGAAAGAATGCCATGGGATACTAGGAGAATCCAGGCAACAGAATTAAGTTTCAGAGAAATAAAACTGGAGCAAGTAGACTGGACAAGATACAAAATGAATAGGAGGGTAAATTAGTTAAAGAGGACCCTGTACGCGACAGAACTGAAAGATCAAGACTTCAGTTATTAGCCATTGATTAAAGGGTGCCAAAGAATATTTGAGTTTGGGAAGAGAGATTCCTCAAGGAAGACCAAGAGACAGATTAAGGGTATGAGAAAGACTGAGTAATAAAGATGGACTGACAGTAGCGGAAGGGGAGAAATGGTGGAAGCACAGAGGACTCGTGAGAGCGTGGGTTTCCTGACAGTACTGGAAAGAGGCTGTAAACTGTCCAACATGATTATGATGACTACAGAATATTACGTTCGTGAGAAGATGGTTGGTCGCACGCCCCTGAATTATTGGCGCTTTATTCTTCACCCATTTGCGCTCCTCTCAGATTAGTGGTAAAAATTTACACCACTCGACTAAGGTGCTATCAGTTACTATTGTACATACTTTAATTTTCTGATTCTCTGACTATGAAGCTAGGAGCAAAACAAACTTCTAGAACCGTTTCTGGAGAATGAAAAACATCCAAATTGGGAGAGAAATACATCGACAATGTCCCTTTAGTACGAACACTTACTTTTTGTGCTTTCATCTTATCCCCTTCAGTTTACTGGGCAATGTCTATTCGATATCAATGAACAGTAGTTGTGCTGCGCAATCAACGAGAATTGCATTTAGAGCGAGGAATTTAATTAATTTTAAATTATAATTCGAATTTATCCACATGAATCTCTGTCGCAACGAGTAATAAACTATTTCAGTTATCTAGCATCCATGGAACAAGACTATTATTACTGCAGAGGTACGAGCGAAGCTATTTGAATAAATTAAGTTGTACGGGTTTTGTTACTAAAAAGCCCGGAGGCGAGAACCATTGGCCTGCTGTATTAGCTGCAAAGCTAACAATGTGTCAGGCACCACAAAGCTTTCAGATTAAATGCTTTCAACGCACAGCCAATCACATCCCTTCCCCGAGGACTCAACTTCGAATATCTGTCGTATTGTTATCGCTGCTGCGTTCGTCGTTTCGCTCAAGCATTGTTTTCCACTTGCTTGATCGACGTCAACAGCCACAGAAAAGTGATAAATAGTGTTCCTTCATACAACACATTTTCTGGTGAACTATAATCAAAATTCAAATATTTTTCTGTCTGTTGTGCAAATCACATCTTTCTTAACCGCTTAGTGGAAATTAATTTCACAAAACAGCGCGGATAAACTGAGAGTTAAACACTGGAAGATACATAGGGTCTTTTCACTTTGGGGGCAAAGGCGGTCCCCACCTCTTTACATGGTTTCTGTCTCTCTTTTCTCATCCAGAAGAGATCTACAGGACACCAGTCCACCAAACAGATTAAAGTCATGTTCTGTGATGTACCAATTAGTCACTATGCTTGTTCATGTTGTAACCATCTGAGATGTCATCTGTATGGCCAGTTCTCCCTTTCTTGGGTTATTTTCTTCATTTGTTCATCTCGTCTGCCCATTTTTCGCTATATTTGTGCTACGGAGATGACCTCCAAATACTCAACATTCATCTACCAATTTTAGACAATTTTCGAATTTTTCAATCTGATTATCTATGTCTTAGCACAAATCCGAGAGCTTCGAATTGTGTACCGATAAATATTTAATTGCTTTGTATTTAACCTTTATGAAAGTAGGGTTTATGGAATTTCTTTCCAGTGGTCGCCATCCACGGCAGCTGTCTGGTCTCCCCCACCTGCTTTGTACCTGCTCGCCCCCTGCTGCGCCCACAGGTATACCAGCGTTGCCTCTGCCTCCTGCTTTAAGGGAAACACACAGGAATATTACTTCATCCCGAACATCTGAGGTACGGCTCATTTCTATTTAATTGTCGGACAATGATTGATAAACTATCGTCCTGAAAACTAATGTTCGTATTTCTTGCAACTAGCCATTCAACTGGTTTGATGCAATCCTTCATTTGCCCCAACCTCTACTAATCCTTTACTATTGATTATTGAAATGACACTTGCACTGAAAACGCACTTGTATTCTGTAATTATTAAAAATAAAGCCTATTATAGTTCATGAAATGTTTGGAGCACGGTACCCAAGATTTTGCGTTTGCATGTACAGACCACTTAGGTCTCGCCTTGTACGATGGAATGAATACATGCAATATTGTTGAATGTATCGTACCAAACGAAATTATGGAAGCCGTGTCCACATCCATATGATTAAGTGACATGATTTTAACTTCATTAGTACGATCTCACACTTTTTTTTTTTTTTTTTTTTTTTTTTTTTTTTTTTTTTTTTTTTTTTTTGCCTTTTCGCTTACTGACGCAGAGTTAATTGAAAACTGGGTGTAAGGAATGGGAAGGAATTAGTCCAGGGTATTTTCAAGGAATCATCCCAAATTCACCTGCAGTAATTTCGAAAAACCATTGGAAGTCAAAAACATTGCTAGAACCAAACGTTAACCGCTCACCCACCAAACTCGTTCTTAAGTATTTAGTTACCATGAATGGCGAAATACTATGACATGTCTAAAACTCGCGTAGTAAAGAAAGATTATGCATTAACTAGCTGTTACCTATGACTTCGTACGTGTGGACGTAGAATTTCATTACCAAAATTGGATATAGAAAGCTGGTAGTAACGTAAGATTTGTCCCAAAGAACACAGAGTAGGCATAATATGACAGGAACGCATTCACGATATTATTCTACCGTCGAACTTGTTTTATGAAGAGAATCAATTTCCATCATACTTAAAAACAGAAAAACAAACGAAGGTACGGAGATGTGGGGGAGGGGGGGAGGGGGGAGGTTAACTGAGGGCAGCTTTATTTCAGCTCTGTCTTTTCTTCTTTCTTCAGCATGAGTATCAGATTCTTGGGATCTAATAACTTTAGCTGCTAGTGCTCTTCTAGAGCTACACCTTAGGCCAGGTTTATGCCAACAAGGCATGTCAAAAAGAAGACAAAATAAACGTTTAGACAGACGCAAAGTAATAGTCAGTGCAGAGAAAATTGACATCTATACTAAATAATAAATTTTGTCTCTAAACGAAAATATTAACACATCATAAACTAACAGACTGCGCGAGAAGTGCAGCTTGAGCAACCGACGTAACATTACAGGCTAACACGCATCCGTATGTCTGTCACCATTCTATAAGTTCTCAAAATTTCGTGACTAAAACTGTTATTCATACCGAAAAAAATGTTCCGCGCCTTTCCTACAGATACAAAGTATTTCCTTGTCTAATTCCATAAATATCCGTAAAGCCATTTAGTCAGCAAAACATAACAAAAAGACAGTTACTTCCGCATTTATAAGCATTTAGAACAGATCACATAAACACACTGACTGCGAGGGAAACAACGCCTGAGTGATCAATATAGGGTTAAAAATGTACACCTACAGCATTGTTAGACCACGTACCATTTACCACCCTTTTCACCCCTAAATTTGTGATATCTACAGTTTAACATGGAATCCAAACAACTGATCGTCCAGGCGTGGCTCATACGATCAGGAACAGTTCTTAAAAATCTTTGCTTCCACCGGGATTTGAACCGGAGGCTAAGGTCCAAAGATTAGTAAGCAGGTGCATTAAACACTGAGCTACCAGCACGCTATATGAGTAGGTACGAGCACTACAGAGACTTACACATCCTATGTGTCTGTCTATTGCCGTTTCTGTAATTTTTTTAAAAAACTAAATGACAACATGTATTATACATACAGAAACAAGTGTCTCCATCCTAATGCCACATAGCATCTCCTTGTCAAATTTAATTACGATCGGACTAGCCGTTTAGCCTAAGAAACGTAACAGAGTTACTTTCGCATTTATAATATTAGCATAGATTTCAGATACATTTTCGTTTAGAGTCGTGCCTTGCCCTGATGCTAGCCGCGAGGCTCTGAATTTCTCAGCGAAGTTTACAGACCAGTCAAGGCTTCGCTTTATAATGGAATCTAGGTAAGTCTCGCCCGTTATGCCCTTCCCTACGGTTTGGGCTGATAAAGGGCAACGGTCGCGCAGCAGTCATTATCTGTTTTTTGAAACGGACGTATCACCGCAATGCTCAAATTGTTTCCCTTGGCTAGACATCGTGTGGTATCGACTCTAATACTAAGCTTCACTCCGCAGAACGAGAATTCTCATTTCTCAGTATCAATTCTAAACTTGCCCTGTAACTCCCAATTATGATATTGGCATGCTTCACATTTTGCAATGATTAAGCGTTTCAGCGAAAGCAATCATGATTGGGTTTTTCAGAATGACCGTTATGTAACATGTGAATAAAAAGCAGCACCAGTAAGTAGCTATTACATCTGCACCGTCAGTAATTATTGCAAAAGAAAAACCTTGTAGCGGCCACTTCTGCTGGCGGTATCTCGCATTAAAAAGCTTCAGAGGAAGATCGATCTTAAAGAGGTGCTTGGGACAGTATCGCAATTCATGTAAACAATTATAGATGTACACGTCCACCAGCAATCCAGCACCGATACATTATCTTTCAACAGCCTTGTAGAATAACGTGTATTTAGTGGACTGAATTCCTACAGCACTTTAAAGAGACTTAATTCGAGTTCAATGCAACAATCTGTACGTTATTAATTCTGACGGAAATTTTAGTACACACCTGCTTATTTCAATTCTTTGCTCTCTGGGGTATATTGTGTTGCACTTCCGTAGATAAATTTTTCAGCCCTATTAACAGAGTTTCCCCACAATCTAATGCACCAAAGCAAGTCCTAATTTAAGATCTGCTCCTCTGTTCCACTTCACATCTACCACTAATATTTCAGTAAATGTAAAGTATGTGCAGGCCTAGTAGCTGACTCGCGCATAAAGCACAGACAACACTTTTCGCCCGCTTTCAGTCTTCAAATGACACCCAACCTACTTGCTTTCAGATAATGATTACACTCTAACGTAATTTCTGCGAACAAAATTACCTTCTCTCGTGATAACTAATGTATTTGATACCGGTAATGTGAGATTCCATCCTATTCCGACATTACACTGTTGTAGCCCAAGTTCTTCACTTCACTTGCACATCTAGTTATTACACTCATGGAACCCTTTCACACTCGCGAAGTGCTTACATAAAATGATATGTATTCTGAAGGAGGACCCAAACAACATTCAGGTTGTGGAGTCACTTCATTCAACCATTTAAATTTTATGCATTTTAACAGTCATTCCTCTTGCACAGTATAATGAGTTCCCTAACCAAGTTCCTAATAAGCCGACTCGTTTTAGCTTTTATCTTTATTCCGAGCTGACCCATCTTAGTGGATATTCCGTCCAGATCCTCTGTAGCGGCCCACAATCCAATAAAATTCTGTCGTACATTTTGTAATCAGCAAACAGCCTAACTCGTGTGCGTTCACTGCACCGCACTGTGGGCAAGCTGCTGACGCTAACATTTGTTAGCAGCAAGAGACAGAGCCTGGTAGGTGAGTGCTAAACACTTTGGCCTGGCACAGAATTCAGTTTCGGTTCACCAGGGGTTTGGTC
The DNA here is from genome assembly GCA_031002005.1 of Vandiemenella viatica. Classification (NCBI taxonomy): domain Eukaryota; kingdom Metazoa; phylum Arthropoda; class Insecta; order Orthoptera; family Morabidae; genus Vandiemenella; species Vandiemenella viatica. The sequence goes on along the minus strand of JARYHS010008074.1, from coordinate 274,898,199 downwards.
AAGGCGAATGGCAGACTGGTTATTCGAAACGAAATCCTTCCCTTTCCTTATCTCCCAATTCTCACCAGCCTCCAATGATCACGACGAGATGTAAATCGTTCAACGGAAAAACGAAATTAAAAACACTTTCTCACTCAATTTTAATAGCGAACATGTCATGACACTAGTTCGTTACTTCCATGACTTGAAGTGTTGACATTTTTAATGATGACATCTGAGTAATAGGAAAAGCAGAAAAACAATCAGTTATGAGTTGTCTTATATTATCGCAGGTGGCAACTAAGGGAAGACAGCTACCATTCAAAGGCAATTAGTCATTTTAGTATAAATTTTCTAGTGGTTTTCTAGATAAATGCAAATCGTTTCAAACAAAGCATTATATCCGGTCTGTAACACTCACGGCCAACTAAGACTAATACCACGTCAGTAGTAGCATTTAAAACTAGACATTCAGGTCATTATTGCTAACTTTGATTTTTCTCGTTGTTTCAGGTCATGACTTCTTCTGGTAGACTACACTGTTCGTAATAACTTTAGAGCAGGGTGTAGGAGGAAAAGTATCGAATATCCGAGGCACAGTCACCGACTGGAAGGATGGACGGCAACTCGAGATGAGGTCGGGTGTCCAGTGACCGCATCTTGCCGTCTCCAGCTAACAACGCAACTAGTCAGGTGTGCCCATGTGGCATGCGCTAGTGAATATACTGAGAAAAGTAAGCGGGCTGCTTATACTGCTATCGAATTCTTTACTTTCCTGAAAGTCATAATTGCTACGGAAATAATTTAAATCGCACCATGTTGAGTTTCAATAAGCCTCGGAAATAAATTTCAAGTATTTAGCAGCACATTTCAGTGTTTAATAGCCGATTCAATTGCACAATTTCGAGACTAGATATACGCTTGGCGTACACCTATACCTTAAGCGAATTTAAAATTAGCTGGAGCTTAGCTTCTTCGGTAGGCCTGTTTCTGTAATTGCAACAAGTTTCTTTATTTACATCCGCATTTTTTAAATGGACAGTTCTACCACGTTCTAACGATGACCTGATGCAACCATTTTCTTCACACTTTCTCAATGTTTTCTACCACAGTTCATTTAATTTTACGCGGTTTTTTTCCCCAGCTAGATTAAGTTCTATCCTCGTGTACTCCAATCTTTAAACAGTTCTCTGATCTTGTGTATTAGTCGTCCAAGGGGCTTGATTTCGTTGCTTCAACCTTCCACAGCGTTCGCAGTGAGGGGTAGTCTACCGTAGCATTTCCCCAACTCGGCAGGTATTGTAGGTTTTTATTTTTTTTTTTTTATCCACCAGCCATTATTCTATGAAACAAACGATTGAAAAGAAACATTTTCAGGTGGCTGCGAATGAATTACAATTCAGCCGGGTAAAAAATATTTTTTAAGAAGGTTAACCCATCACACGTCTTAAGTACAGTCCAACTTCTTCGTTTAGAGGTATTCACTTGTCAATTCAATCTCTTGATTTTTCGGCACAGATTTTTTATTTTGAATTAGCATCCATCAATTTCTATCTTTTCTTCGTCCAGGCGTCGAGGTCATTAAATGTAGGAAAGGACTGGGGGCAAGGAACGGGAAAGGATTCGACCACGGCGTTTGGAAGGAATCATCCCGGCATTCGTCTGAAGAAAAAACTAAATCTGCATTGCCGGATGGAGGTTCGAACCCACGTCCCACGAATGCGAGACTAGATCATTACCGCTCACCTACCGCGTGCGTCATTAATTTCTATGTATAAATATTGCATTTCCCTCAAAATTAAAGTTATTTTTGTTTTTGCTTAGCGCTCTGGAACTAACAAAATAAAAAAGTAATACTCTTTGTCTGGCAATACGGCAAACGCAAAGGGGATCCTGTAGTTTCTTCTTTAGAGTTTCTGTAATCAACGTGGATGGTAGTAACTTGGACAAAATTTTTACTGAAACTTCTGACTGTCCACGAAAAAATGTAGTCTTCCAGCTCTTAGAACTGTAGTTCCCAGGCACTCGTGTTTATTTCGCACATTTCCCCGCGTGCGGTTATTTAATCTACTTAATGAAATTTCTGTCGATTGCTAACAACCAGAACCACTCTCCCTAGAAGGCGTAAGAACTGGTTAGCAGAGCTGGAAGATACCACCTATAGCCACTTACAAGTTTAATGAACGTTAAAAGAAATTAACAATATTTCTCCAGAATATTCAGTATTCATTTTCTCCTGCAGAAAGTTGCTACCTTCTAGAAAATATGCAGTTTTTTTGCAGCATACATACAAGAGGAGTTGCATGTTAAGACATGGATGTAGGATTGAGCAATGTGAGGAGACCACTGATTCAAATTGCTATGAACTAAGGCCAGTTTCAGACTGCGTGTTATGCAAGACAAGATAAAGTCTAACGACCTAATTCCGCTTCCTAGGCTGTTGTATAATGTGAGGAATTAACGTGAGTAATGTTGTGTGTCCTGACTAAACCAAATAGAATAGTTAACAGCGCTTTCGCCCTGGCAGTGCAACAGAGTGGACGTTGTACGTTGGCTGTGGGTAACTTCATGCAATACAATATGCCGAGGAATGCAGGACACACAGTAGTGCTGTGAAATGTTTCGAGCTTTATTACGACTACGTTGAGCTTCATTTTAGAATTTCATCTCTCGAAACATAGATATATCAAATTTTAACTATATTTTGGTGCCGAAGTCAGTAGCATTGACAAATACTGGTATCAAACTGTTGTAGACGTTCTGTGTGCTGTGTTTGACATTTCAGTGAAGCACATGTGGACGCATGCGTCGTACACGATAATAATAGATCTCTAACAAAATGAAATCTTGAAAAAGCTTGAAAGCCAAAAAGGTGTTGAAATATTGCGACATACAAGCGTAGTAAGGTTTTCAAAGATAGCCAACAACGTTCCAACAATCGGACGCACCCTCGACGTATGGAAATACTGACAACAGAAAAACTGTCAATTAATATGCAAGCTAGGAGAAATAAAGCCCTTGAGTATTAGAAGGTAGAAATATTCTGAAAAGCACCTAAATGTAAAATATTTATTTCATGACGTAATAAATTGTGATTTAAACTTGAATGCCCCTTCCAGTTTTCTGCATCATGATGTGCTTGTTGATCATACTTTCCCGCAATATATCATCTGTACTTTGGATTTTTAATTCGTCACTTGCTGTTCAGCCTTTCAATAAATGACTCATCACCAAGTCGAATTTCGTAACTGTATACCCGTGTTTTTATTACTGTTAGCTATTCAATAAATCTACAGTGAATCTAAAAAGTGACCACGTTACGCCACTTGTAACTAGAGTTGTATCAGATAATTGTGCAAATAAAAGAAATACATATTAAATTCAAACATACTGTTCCAACACTTTACTCTTTGAACTTTTTGTCGTCTGGTTCTGATACCATTTCGAAATGGAAAACATAGGACAAGATTTCCTGTTAACTTTACAGTGATCTACCCTCTCTTTTTCCAGGTGGCTGGTTTATAGTTCCAGAATTTACTTCTCCATATTCAGCCATCTGCTCATATATGTTGCGTGCGCCGGAGTTTTGAAATTATTTTTGTTAATACTTTCCCTGGCGTTCTAATTACCATCGACGGTGAAATAATCAAAACAACCAAAAAGTAGTAAATCAGCAATGGCCTATATTACAAAGTCAGTTAATGTTTTGAGAATGGCGATACGAGGTCAGTAAAATCTAAAGTTCGGCGTTCGCTCAATTTAATCATTATGACATTCAAAATACATAATTACTATAGGTAATTGCCTCTTAAAATAATAAACTGTTATTAAATAAGTACACCAGTACACTGTTGTTCGATTCTGTTTATTCTCGGACGGGTTTCCCCCTCTCGTCGATGTGTATGTTAGTTGAGGACACCGGTGGCCAACTACATCACCTCAAGACGGAAATTAAAATTGCATTATGCAACTTATACGTATGAAAATGCTGAAGATTCCTTAATGAGGCAAAACGCTCCCAAGAATAATAACTCAACATTTATATAGTATTTATTTAATAAGTTATTTTAATTATTTCTATATGTATACGATCATTTACAAGAATGTAATTGAAGGACCTCCCTACCCTTGCTTTATCGTTAGTTTACAATACATGCCCGAGCACAACCACCCACACGAACACTGCAGCTACTAGGATTGTCCGGAGAAAATTGCGTGGAACGATTAGCGGCAGCAAAACTAAAACACTGCATCTTATTGAAAGCTGAAGACAAAGATTATGAAATAACAAGTCTGAAATTCACAATTTAGCTTTCCAAGAAGATTGATCGATTCCTGCTCAGCACGGTATTCTTTACGTTGGGTGTAACAATCATCATCTGCGTATATATATATATATATATATATATATATATATAGGTGAATTCTCAAAGTAAATGGCCTGAAAAATCCTGAGCCTTGGCAATAGATAAGTCATCGGAAAACTAGTAAATGATCAATCTTTACAAGGAAATAAATATTTTTCTATCATTGTATAAAACTTATTATGTAGAATGATTGATGTCCAGAAAAATCTACGGTCCACGACTTGATAACTAAGAAAAGTCTGCGATATTTGTAGAAGAAAACGAATCTGAAACATACAAGCTCACTACGGCGTCATTCAGTACAATAAATCACTATAGGCAAAGACTTTGCAATTGTGTTGTAGCAGCCGAACGTTGGTGGACGGCGCTGAGACTAAATACCTGAGCTTCCGACACGTGTCCAAGAGTGCACTCGAGGTTCATATCGTCTGCGCTAGGCTTCCGTCTGACGGCAAGAGATAAGACGGAATGGGCAATTGCAAGAGCTTGATAAACTGGAGTGCTTTAACTTTTTCAACTAGTTTATTAAGACTTAAGTTTATTCGATACTAAAGTAAAACGGGGAAAATGAAGCACTCTTTTTTCACCAGTTAATTGGCAATTCAAACTCTAATTGGAATATCAGTAAGGATTTAGAACAAGACCATGTTCACTTATATTACACAGCCGTTGTGAAGCACTGTCAAGTCCCGGGGCTTTCTTGAAGCGAGTTGTGCAGTGGGCAAACAGATCAAAATTCGGAAAAGCGGATCTGGTGGATCTGACTTCCGGACGCGAGTTTGCCTGCCATTCAGAAGCAAGGCCGCCCGGACCAGTAAGCGTTGCGATGACAGGACCGGTAAAAGAGGAACGACGCCGCGCCGTGTGGGCTCTATTTCATTATTTGTCTCAACAGAAAAGGAATGACTTGGACACGTCTGTCAAAATATTTATGAGCAATGTGAAACACCGACAGGAATCTTCCTTCGAATCAGATACCGGTAACAGTGATGATAATTCAATATTTCGTCCAACACAAAGGAATCGCATTAATAAAGTATTTATAAATACTTTTGACACCTGATTACCTTGTTTTCTTCACGTAAGCTTTTAGTACATAACTTACACAAGAAGCGTAAATATCTAGTTTCAGCACTAATGGTCCAAATATTATTCCTTTAACAACACCAATCGCTGATAAAACAATTATTTCAAGAAAGATTTTGCTTTCTTTAAGTAGCAAAAATTATAACCAACGTTACAAACATATTTACGCAAAACTAGCAGTAAGGATAAGTGAACTTTTATCCCACGAAATATTTTTCTGCGCTGGTATTTACGGAAATTCAAGAACGGTTGATGAAAAATGGAAAAAAAAATTGCTCTATAGTCTAAAACAAGCGCAACCATTGCACTTAGTCCTACTAACAACAAACAATATCGATTAGTAGTAAAATTCGAGACTACTTAAAGCTAAGTAACATGGTGAGATTGCTTTATTACCAATCACCTGCAAATGTGTGGCGCGTAACAAAAATAAAGACGAAAGAATCTATTTGCAACAACCGCAGGAGTCAACAATAGGCGACTGTAATTGTTTCGGAATTCAAAATGGTCTCTCCCAATTTTGGACGTCATCTAAGCGTTCTCTATTTTGCCGCCTTGGCTCTACAGAATTCTCCCCATTGCTCTCCGACACAATATTTGTGAGCGTAAGTAGAGGCTTTTTTTCGCGCCAACAACAGAAAGAAAGGCTTGACTTAAACAGAGACTCAGTGGCGGGTATTCACGATGAGTCAACGAACTCTGCCAAGCGGCGCTTGTCCTTTATTTCCTTCTCTACCGAACAATGAATGGATACTTCATCACAACCGGAGGTTTCTTGGTTTACTTCTAAGTTGTGAAACGCTAGTCACAGTAAAAGCTACTCGATTTCTCAAGTACCGTTCCTCGGGGTTCTCAACTGGCGACGTAAGCTTACCTTTCTAGTTTTCACCAAAGAATTTGGCCGACGCGCAGCGAAGAGGTCTCCATCGCTGGCGGTACGTAACACGAGAAAAACAACACCCGGCGAGTATCTGTCGCTCACGTCACTGTCGTCGACAAACGCCACCGAACGTCACGTTCCCGAACTACACACGCAAGTACCTCCTTCGTGGCCGTCGCGACCAGACTGATGGAGAGGCCGCGCTGAGCGGTGGAGGGGGGCCGTTCGGCAGCGCTCGGCAGCCTCCGGTCGCCTTCGGGGAGTAGGCGGCCGTGGAACAGGTGTCAGCGGGCCGCTCGACTCGAGTGGGAGAGGCGCACGCGTGCCAGCGTCGGACTTGAGCAGCTCCAAGCAGAAGCTGTGAGACCAATGAGCGTGTGAGACCATTAACACAGAACCATGAATCGATGGAAAAATCATTCTTCTAAGCGAAACCGACGTATCACTTTCTGAATCAATGCCTTGATGCTTTTCTTACATTATGAATTCGTATCACTCAGTCAATTTCCAGTAAACATTCGTATTAGAACATTTCATACCCCTACCCTCAACTTTTCAGCAATCTCCCATAGTTGTACAACTATTGTAAATGTATACAGTATACGGTAATTGTATTACACCTTACTGCCATAGTCAGATTTTTCCTCTACTAATGTAGATAGAAATAAAAAACTTATGGTTTTAGTGAATCTAACATAAACCTATAGCTTATGCCGTGCGTAATAAAACGCTTTAAACAAGACAGTATGGTGAAACGGGACCGGGTTCAAACCTCGGACCTGGCGTTTCGGATGTCCTATGTATACCACTCACAAACACATGGTAACACGACGATTGAGTTGCCTTAGTTCTAAAATACTTTAGGTTTTTAGTCTATTTAATATACACCCATTTCATTATTTCTTAGACTACTTACTGTGATTTAACTCCCTTAGATTTTCACTATAATGAAAAAGCAGAGAAATTTCGTAATAATATGAACGAAATATAAGAAGACGGCTACAAACAAAATCTAAACGACGGTCTTGGAGAGCATCTAAAGTAATGAAAATAGACATTATATCAGCCCAGAAAGCTATGTTTTGAACTTGCGTTCTTTTATATACGTAGATATTGCAAGATTTTAGTTTCCCCCATCCTCTTCACCACTAAAAAGAACTTACACGGCGGTATTTACAGTCATCAACCGTTTGGGCTGATGTAGTAACTGTAGTCATTCTCGTATAATATTGTAATTTAAGAAAATATCAAAGCAAAAGCAACCTAAGCAGCAATTGGCGAAGGAGCTTCAAATATTCGTAAAGTATACTAAACAACGTAAATTGAACGTGACATTTCGGGTATATAAAGTTCTTTACAGCTCACTACAGGATTTTGAAAGGGAACGGTGTGCACCTGGGTATAATTTGAGTTCCTCCACGCTGATCATCTTACATCGCCACCTTTTCTAGATTTAATAATGATTCCACCCGCCCCATTGGCTAAGATCGTTGTGGCTCCTAGATGGTGTGCGGCGCCTAACACGGGGTTGACTGGTCCAAACTACGGTAATGGAAGAAATTTTGACCTTCAGTACTTGGCCAGCAGGGGTCGTGCATGATTTATAATCAGTAGATTGTGTACCAAAGTCCTGGGTTAAATCCCAGTCTCTCCGCAGTGCGCATGGAGTGATGGCATACAATACTGTTGATTTAGATTCTTCCCTCAAACTGCAGCGCAAAACGTAATAGACTACTTCGGTGTTTTTTGGAAGAATATACCTGAATGGGCTGACAGTGAGTTCAACCCTCTCCCTTCTTTCATCTCTTGTCCACAGCTCAGACAACACTGTACTTAACACTCACACACACAGTCACACAACACTTACCAACACTGTCATACTGGGATAAGCGACGAGTGAACACCTCACTTCATGCAATGAAGTCTTAACTAATGTACCACCGAACTGCGTTGTAAAAACACGATATTTCAACGAACTTCCGTCGTATTCCTCAGGTGCGAAAACAGCTGTACTGCTCGGCTGACCGACAGATACTGTATTCTGCCGACAAGTACAGATGTTTCCGCACCTGAGAAAGAAGACGGAGCTAGTCGTCGAAATATCGTGCTTTCACAACACGATCCGACGGTACACCCGTGAATATTTCATTGCAATTATACGCCTGGAAAGTCTCCGTTCTTACACCGCAGTTCATCTTCTTGGGGCATTATTTCTGTGTAGGAGTAACACCAACCACCGTAAACTCCTATTTCTGGGTATGGTATACGTTTGAACTTTGAATAGCCGTTTCGTTATCTCCATTCCCAGCGATATCGATAACGCTGCCTATACCTACTGCAATCGTGCCTAACTTAATTAGTTCTCTGCTTTATTTTTCTTTAAAATATTTTTCTGGCTGAGTAGTTTAGTCACATATAAGTGGTCCTACACATGGGTCGTATTAAGTTCTTAGTGTAGACTTACAGATTATAATCTAGTGCCTCTTTTATTTTGCTGTCCCAACCATTGTCCATTGTGGTCGCCAACGCGAAGGTTGGTTGAATCCAGAAGACGAACTAGGCCTGGTTGAAGAGGTAAGATGATCTGTTCCTTTGCTTGTCATTTCCCATCTGTAGATGACTGCGATGAATGTTTATGACTGTAATGAGCTGTCTTTTGTTATATATATACAACAAGAAAAAAGGTAGAGAGTAAACCCGTTGCCATACTGTTCACGTCTAATCTTCTAAAGGGCCTCAAAAAGACCTGCCATCGTGTTGTATCCAACGAACGAATCATAATAAACAGCGCCGTTTGTCCCCATTTTTGTTTTTTTAAATGAGGGCGTGGGTTGTAAGGGGTATGTAGAGATGAAGAGGTTAGCACAGGATAGGAAGGGATAGATTATTGCATCAAACCAGTCGAAAGACTGACGACAGCAAAAATAATTATATGGCTTTACGCCTCGTCGACGTCAAGGGAATTTGTACCGGTGTCCTCCCGAATGCGAGGCCAGAACGTTAACCGTTCACCCACCACGCTCGGTCCGTTTGTCCCCAGTCAGTAAACACGGCAGACATTTTTCAGTTTTAAGCTAAGAGTTTGCCACGTATTTGGTGATCAGGAATTGATCACCATCCTCCTATTACGCTATGATAATTATACACACTGACTCTTCATTAAAGACTAGCTTCCAAGCAGCCATATATGAATCGTATCGCCACTGAATCTGAAAAAAAGGTGTGTCTAGAGGATGAAATATGTCAATCAGATTGTATGTGCGCTTTTTCTCTTCTGGAAAACCGAAACTGTTAAAGATAATAGCTTCCCATTTTAGATACTTTTTAATGTTGTACTCTGCCTATAAACTACGCCCTGCAACACGTTTATAACTGGTTGTACTTAACTTCAGCACTACGATAAGGAGACACCGTTTCGGAAACAGGTTTATTCGCTTGTATATTACATCATACACAACAAATCAGTCTGTCCACTATTTAGTTCCACCCATAATCGAGCAATAATTTTCTTGTTGTTCGTTTTTTTGTGTGTTTTTTTTGTTTTTAAACAGAACAATTTCTACACCAAAGATGATATATAATTATATAGCAGTGCAAAGCCGTATACCGTTACTACTAACATATTAATTAACACTATACGAGGTACACAAGACAATAAATTCAGTCAAAATATTACCTTACACGGTAAAAGGGGCCATGATGTGCCCTCAACGTTACAGTGGCAGATACCTACCCCTCGCATCCATTGCCGCTGCTTCCGTATGTTCATATCATTTCCGATTTCAAGAAATACGTTGACGCAAGAATGTATTATTTAAAAAAACTCCATTTTTTGCTGAGGACGTTAATAAAACCTTAGATTACTTCCTGCCAAATGTAAATTTTTTAGCGGTTGGACAATGCTGGTGAAGTTATCGGAAAAATGATCGTTCTGAATCACTCACAGATTTAGTCAGTATCAAGACTTGTGCAACATTCACGGGAATTTGGCGGCTTCAGCAGTTCTTGCAACTAGTTGATTTTTTGGAGCCGTGATGTTATGGACATCACAAGGATGTTTTCTGTTCTGAGATCGTGGAGATAAAGACATGAGGTCTTACACCCTCTCGCGGGACGTTTTGACTTCCATGTAAATAACTTCCTCTTCTCTGGAGACATAGACTGTATAAGAAACATCAATAAATACTTAATTTCTGTAAATGATTTCTTATGTAACTACTCGTTAAAAATTAATTATTATTTAATAACTAGCGCAGTTCCCGGCATTGCCCGGTATAGTTGTCGTATATTTACCCTTACACTATTTTTATTCCCGCAGTGAGAAACATTTGTACGAAGATTCATAAAATTCGCGCCAACTTTTTTTCACAATTAAAGCAAACATAGATTCACACGCCCCATACCAAGAAACGGATGGGTTGAAGTTTATTTGCACGTACACTATTTTCATTCGTCCGAAAATATTCATGTATATCATGATTCATTAATTTGGTTAAGAAATTGCATTACTACATTACTAAACAACGCAAGATTATGTTAGAAACTCACAATTGATTCAGTTGCGTACTGAATGGATATACTTTTTGCCCAAAACGCCAGATACTTTAACTCCGCAGATTCAGCCTTTAATTCAAATATCAAAAGTGATTCCAGAATAATATTATCGTAAATAAATTATTTTGTTCAAACAGAAGAAAGACTAATGCTGATGGCCAGAGACAATATAGCTCTACGGATTTGAGGCCCGAGGAGGCTATAAATACTACCTTTTTCCCGACTCAAGCCCCCCCCCCCCAAAACAAAATCCTGGATCCGCCCCTGCTTGTAGGCCTACTGTAAGAGATCATGCAGGAAGGAATATAAGGAGACGACGCTAGGGACCTTCACCACGCACTGGAGTGAAGTCGGGTAGAGAGAAGTGGGGTGGGGATGTCGCCATATTGGTCGGCCGTAGAAACACGGGGAATAGGCACAAAAACCTCAAGGAATTCATATGACAACCGTGGCACCACAATTTGATGATGGAGTATTACTTAACTCGACGAGACAAACCAAAAATTAAGAATAATTTCTTTTTTGATATCCTGCTTAGTTATCGAGATATACTGTATCAAAGGTGAGGTGTTTTGGGCTGAAATTCGGAAGAAGCATTTCTCCAAAGTCAAATATTTTATATAACACAACGAGACAAATCGAAAATAAAGAATAAAAATTTTCGAAATCTCGTTTAGTTCTCGAAATATGCTTTCTCAAAAGTGAGGTGTTTTAAGTTGAAATTCAGAAGAAAAATATCCTCAAAGTCAAATTTGATAATAGATTCTTATGTAACACGACGAGAGAAATTGAATGTAAACAATAAAAATTTTCGATATCTCGTTTAGTTCTTGAGATATGCTGTCTCCAAAAGTCAGAAGCTTAAATGGGAGTAGTATACATTGCGATACGTGATACACGTTGTGTCGCTAACATTGTGCTTATGAAATTACTAACAACTAATAATAAATTGTTTGTCCCTTCTGGTACAGGCTGCATTTCAACCTACCCCCAATTCTATTAATATTGTCTCTGCAAAATCAAACTATGTAGGCGCACCTAAACACATGAAATGCATCGCGAACTAAATTTCGGGTAACAACAACGTTTGCGTTATCACGTTTCATAGTTCGCACAGTACAAATTATCCCAATTAATTTCATCGTACACTTTCAGTGTATACTGAACTGAACTAAAGAATGCAGAATACCTTATTCATTGTATCGCGATGTAAACTTAACCAGCTTAAATTAGACTTCCAACACTTGTTTACAATAAGGTTATCCTTTTATGTGCAAAGTAGTAACATATGCCGATTGTCTACACTAACCAACAAATATTTGAGAACAACATTACCCTGTTAAGAACAATGAATAAATTTATAACGATAGGCCCTAATGTTATAGTTACCTAACAGGCACTTCAAGAACAATAATTACAAAGTGATTTAATTATGAAACATTATTCCAGGTTGTTTCCTCTCTTGTTTGTTTGTGCAACCGTATGTAACACAACTTGGCATTATAGAAAACTTCAGAATATTAGAAAATGAAATATTCTCAGCAATAGTGCAAACAGCCCATTGTTTTGGGGTTATTCCTATGGCTTCCGCGCATGCGCAGTAGGAGACGAATTTTTATATGAGGTTTCACAGATTTAGCGTTATTTCGTCTGTATATATTCCTTCCTCCATGCCAGAGATCGTGGTTAAAGAAAATATCTGTTGTTTTTACGGCTGTCTATGGCGTTTAAAAATTGAATATCACGAATTAAAGGAAAGAATACTTCAAGGTTTGTTTAAAATAGTTATTATTGTAAAATTATCTTATTGCTTTCATTAAAGGCTATGGTCAGAGATATTGTAATTGTGTGTTTAGTGTGATGCATGCTTCATCTAGCGGTTCAATCTGTGGTATTCCTCACCATACGTTCATAATTTCATTTAATGTTCCGGTGTTATGTAACGTAGAAGCATAAGACAGGCCATACAACTGAGTTACGATTCTAAGCTTTTAAACGGTGAAAACCCCATCGAAACCTTCGCAGCAGATTTCGAGTTTTTCTGGCACAAATATAGTTATACTGTAGATAGATAACGCCAATGCAACTGTATTTGCAATTTGGACGCGTTTTACCTTTCGTCGAGGTACAGTAGAACTCCAATTATCCGAACTCCAACTATCCGAATCGCTTTTTTTTTTTTTTTTTTTTTTTAACTAAGATGGAAAGGGAATAGACAGGAGAAGTTGGGGATGGCGTGCCACTTGAGGAATTCAGAAACATTCTTTTGAAAATTCCTGGATCTCCAGAAGTTTATGCTGAAGATATAGGAGAGTGGGTGGTGTGTGATTCCTCAGACCCTGGGCATGAGATTCTAAATGATGATGAACTTATTGAAAGTGTCGAGGAAGATGACTTTAATGTCGAAGTTGAAGCAGACACGGGAACATCAGCTAGTCAAGCATTTTCCGGCCTTGAATCTGCGTTGAAGTGGATGGAGCGTCATGACCACATGCAACTTCTCACTGTCAAGCGGATGCGCGACTTGGCTGCCCGAAAATGAATGAATAAAGTCAAACAGCTTTCTTTGACCGAGATGTTCAGCAAGCAATGACTTTTATCTACAATACGGTTCGTACATAATGTACTAATGTACAGCACTTGTAAGAACGCTTAACGTGTAAAAGTGTTGCCTTTTCATTTAATAAAAAGCTCTTTTTCTTTAAAAATAGTTTTTTCTCCTATTTTCAACATACGTACAATAATTAATTAAAATACACCCTTTTTCGGTAAAAAATCCAACTATCCGAATTTTTTATTTTCAGAATGGGGTCCGGTCCGATTTTATTCGGATAATTGAAGTCCTACTGTAGGCCTATCGTCAACGATACAACTTTCTGTATTGTATTGTTTTGAAGTTTATAACTTTTTGAACAAGATTGTTTAATGTTGTTATAATTATAGATTACTTACAGTTACATGTCAGTCGTGAGGTTTGGTAGCTACTCACTTATGTCTTCAACCAGAATGCCACTTTAATATTTTGTATTATCTAGACGTGATTGGAGCCATTTTTACTGTACTGTTTATATTTGACACCTAGAGTAATCAAAAGCAAGTAGCTTTCGGGCGTTGTTGTTATTGTCGAATTATTCCCAGTTACGTTTGTGGAGTGTATGTTTGTTGAAGTTTGTAGTCAGAAAATGGTTCTATTTTTTGTTCGACTTATCACTTATGTGTTTGTGGGAAAGACCAAGAATAAATCTGTTGTGATGTTAACTTAGGGTTTGGCGTGTTGGCGGAATTGTGTAAGTATTTGTGAGAGTTAATTTAAATACGTTCAAGTGTTCATTGAGCGCATTTCTGTCTTTTTTGCCTTCTGTATTTGTTAGTTTTCATGTAAAGTGAGAATGTTGTGTTTGGTGTTGATTACTGCTAGGATTTTCATTCTGTACTTATGTTTGTGATTGGAAGATTACTGTCTAAAAGATGTTTCAGAAAATCTATTATACTTCAGTGTTCTTTATATCGTGTCTGTAACTGCCTTCTTCTTTGGCCGATAAATATTGCATTACATATCTGACATGTCAGTTCATATATGCCAGAGTTATGAAATTTGTTTGTATTCATGGAGTTAGAATTTGATGGTGTATTGTGATTTATATTTTGAGCGCAATGTCTATCTCTTATTTTTGAAAATATGTTATCCTGTGTGTGTTTTTGTTTGAGTTTGCCATAGTGCATCATTTCTTCCTATTATTTTCTGTGTAGCTGGAGGTTTGTATGTTTTGAGATGTTTGTGTGGCTGAAGTGGTTGTGTCTTCATCATGTTTGCATGGTTTTTGTCTTCTCATTTTCAAACTGACTATTGTCGTTTTATACTTACTGCGTGCATTATGTGTGATATGTGAGTGGAAACTTTCCCGGCGTACTGATGAAATGAAATCTTCACAGGAGTTCAGCCGGCTGAACTCCTGTGAAGATTTCATTTCAACTATGTGTAATTTCTATCCATTATACCTACCCATTTCTTTTATAGTATTTAGTTTTATTTGATAGTTCTGCTTTGTTAGTGCGATTCTGTCTATTCTGATAAGTACATATCTCACTGCAGCGTGTTTGTGTAGCTGGTTTGATGGGAAGTGCAGTATTTCTTCTGTTGTTGTAGCTTTTCTGTCTATTTGGAATATATGTTTTTGTTCCTTAAAGTGGCTAATTCTAGAAAATTTAATTCCCCTTTCTATTCTATTTCCAATGTGAAAGTGATATTTCTGAGAAATGTGTTTATGTCCTGGCATACTCCTTTATGTGTTCAAGTGGTTTATTTATAAGAACTATTATACCATCAATATAACTATACCAGTAAACAACTTCAAAATTTTCTGATGATTATTTCCTTTAATATTTCTCGTTTAATTAAGTGTAGAAAAATATTGGCAAGTGTTTCAATTACTGGAAGCCTATGGTGAGTCTTTGTTTTTGTGAATAATGATTTTTGTAAAAACTGAAATAGTTTTTGCTATTAGCAACGATTTTCATTTCTTCAGTGTTTGGGATTATGTTATATGTTTTTAAGATTTGTGTATATTAATTCAGTTGTTTGTGTTCTAGGTATGCTTGCACACTTATGCTGAATATGAAATCATAAGTGTCTATTTTTTCATGTTTTCAGTGGCTTGTATTGTTTTGTATGGTTCGGATTTAATTTAGTATGTAATGTTGGTTTATCTATGTGTTGATGTGATGATAGGTAATATGTTGGCGCTATTTTAAAATTAACTATAAGTCTGATTGGATAATTTGGCTAGTGTAATTTCGGTTGGTTTCTTAACAAGGGTGCAGTTGGATTTATCTGAGTGAAAGGTTGTTTCTGTTTCTCAGTGAGTTTATGCTGTTCCGTTTGGAATCTGTAGGTAGGATATGATTTCAATTGTGAATTGTTTGTTTGAATTCTTCTGTTTTACTGATATAATATTCTTTGTCTGCCAAAACAGCTACATTACCTTTGTCAACTTTGGTCACTATTATTTTGTTTGTGTTTTTCCTTTGGGGTATTTAGGTTTTTTGTGTCTGTGTTGTCTGTTTTGTTTCTTTTACTTGGAGAGGTGATGTATTTAATTTCTTTTGCTATTATCACTCTTGTCAGGCCTATGTTTAAGGTGCCGTCAGTTTCTGTTCACCCAATAGTATATATTCTGCTGCTACCATTTTTTTTTCTACAAATTTGTCTGTTGAGTAGTGCACGTGTTGTGTGTGCAATCTTTTTCTAATATTTCTTTTTCATAAGTGTTACGTTGTATTGTTGTAAGGCTTATGAGTTTAGGGTGAAATGGAAGTGTGTTAGTTATTGTGGTTGTTCTGTTGTGATCAATTTAGTTTTATTCTGCATGTTATCAATTTATTAAACTTTTTGATATATGTTTGTCTTATTTTAGTCAGTTCTTGTCTGTATATTTTTCAACTGACATTCAGAAATGTGATGCAGTATAGTTGGACCAAATAATACGACAGTTAAAGGTCCGATGTAAAGAACATTTATGAGTACTGAAGCATAGTAAGCTCTCAACTTTTTCAGAAAATATTTTAGGTAGTAAACACTCACCCACAAATATTAACACAGGCATGAAAATCCTAACAGTCAATAACACGAAACACAACATTATAGCCTTACAAGAAAATCATTAACTAAAGCAAAAACGACAGACACATGTAACTGTAAGTAATCTATAATACCATACAAAATGTAATTGTAACAACATTAAGAAAAACACGTGCATACAATTTTTTAAACTTCATAAGTGACAGAAAATTGTATCGTTGACAGTACCTCGACGAGAAGAGAAACCCATTTGAAATAATAATAATAAAAAATATGACAACAACTGCATTTGCGTTTTTACTAAATAATAGTTCATTATTTTAACATCAATAATGTTTATTCCATTATCAGTAGAATAGACAAAGCAAAAAAAGTAATTAACAACACAATATATACATTTTCCATAGATTCCAATATAAAAGACTGGCTCTGTGAGATGTGGAAAGTTGTCAATTTAAATATATAAACCATTGTATAACAAAATAGATAAATACACCAAAAGATGCTGTACAGTCACAGCACAATATATAGGCCTACATTACTTACATCAACTACATTTACACAAACTACTGCCAATTATTTCGTAGTTACCTTAGAAATAATTTCTTCATTGGGGTAAAAGGAGTTACCAATTTCAAATTCTTTCAATCTTTTGCTGAATTTAATCTTATCATCTGCTAAACATTTGAGATGTATTGGGAGCTGGTTGGTGATATGTATCACTGAATATCGGACCCCTTTTTGAACATTTTACAATGACTTGTAATCCTTGTGAAGACCATTTTTACTTCTTGTGCCAAAAATTGTGTATTTTACTAATTGTTTTTTTCAAACAGAGCATTCATTATTTGTGACTATAAAAGACATTAATATACTAGGCCACCAATGTTAAAATTCCTAACTTCTAGAATTACTCGCTGTATGAAGTTTTACGTCTAACCGCACACATAATTCTTATTACTTGCTTTTGGGACCTGAATACTTTTTCTCTATAAGTAAAATTTCCCAGAATATTATCATATGACATTAAGGAGTGAAAATAAGCATAACAATTTCCTCATACGGAGATCACCTATTGCTGAAATTGTACGAATTGCAAATGTGGCTGCACCAAATTGCTTTAGTCAGTCAGACACTTACACCCTCCAATTTGAATTAAGATCAATATACAAACCTTGAAATTTCACAGTCTCTACCTCTCGAATTTTATGTCTATGTTTGGTGGTAATCTGTGATATGTACTGAATTGCATATATTGAGCCTTATCAAAATTTAAGCACAAGCCATTAGCTGTAAGCCATTTATTAAGAAGATTAAAGAAATAATTTGAAATATATTCAGTAGATGAATCTGGAGTATTTTTAACTCCTATGCTTGTGTCGTCTGCAAATTGGACAAATTTTGGGTTTTTAGATTTAACACAGAGTAGATCATTTATATATATTGAAAACAATAGTGGCTCTAATATAGATCCTTGAGGTACACTGCATCTGATAAATCCCTACTCAGAAAACAATGAACCACCTGACGCAATATTAAAACGTTCCAGTGACACTTCTTGTTTTTTATTCAAAAGGCAAGAACTAAGTTATTTATTAACAATGTCATATATAGTAAAAAATTTAATTTTTAATCAGAATTACATGATCAATACAATCAAATGCCTTAGAAAAGTCACAAAAAATTCCCACAGGCAGCAATTTATCATTTATTACTTCTAAAATATTGCTATAAATGCAAATATAGCTTATTCTGTTGCAAGACCCTTTTGAAAACCAAATTGCGATTTAGTTAGAATATATACCTGTGAATCATTTCGACCCCCTTTGGTGCGGTAAGCAAATTTAACAGCTTCTTAAAAGAACTAATGCAGGTTTCTGAACACAACCGCCACCAGAGTTGTCGTTCGAGTCTTCAAAGATGGCACCTTACAGAGACAAAATCTCGCATTACTTTGCCACCCTGGCATAGGAATTAGAATAGGAGAAAAGACAGCAGTAAGTAATAAGTTTCATTAAAATTAGACTAATGGAAGGCATCATGTAATTTGAAACATTAATTCGCGTACCACAGGAATGATTTAATCCAGGGCGTTCCTTTAAGTGCACTTCACAAGAGTAAGCTATATATCCCGCTACAATATTTCACCCTCTCCGTTCTTTCACTCCCAAGCACATTAGGAGTTACACATTGCTCTTTAAGTAAATTCACCACAGCCATTCGCAGAAATAACACTTGAACTCGGAGAGAAGAATCAAACTATTGCTTTTGTCTACCAAGAGTCTTAACATAATCCGAGGTCTATCCTTGTACCTCTTTTACTTAAATAAAAAATATATTAAAATATATTTTTGGTGTTTCTTTTATTGCCAGTTACAGGTTGTTTTCCTTCGTGTTTCACGTGCATTACAGTTTATTTGACTAACCAGTCTTTTCCCGGAAATTGTCAAGACGGTTGCAGACGTGGCTGGGTTCGAAGATTGGGACCGTGGTATGGGTGCGGTAACGCACTGGCCGGGACTTAGGGAGGACGTAGATTCGAATCCTCGTCTGGCCATTGATATTTTGGTTTTCATAAATCACTCCAAGCGAATGCCGACATTGTTTCTTAAAAACGCCATGGCCGAATTACTTCCTGTTCCTTTCCCGCCTCTGATGATATCGACGTCGACCAAGAGTTAAGCCATAAGGGGGAAAAAACGAAGATGGGGATAATCGCTGCTGTATATGTGCTGTCCTATCTGTTAGAATGTCAGAAGCAACAGTCTTGTCCTTCGTGGAAGGAAGAAATGGCGTTATTCCACTGCATTTGACTGTATCTTTGATGGTGAGATAAAGGTTAATTATGATTATAGGGTGGAGTCAAAATTTCTTGACATAACGTCTGATAACAAACTCAACTGGGCAGAGCGCATTGGGCAGGTGGTAGGAAAAGGTTACAAAATCCATCATTTTCTACAGAAGGTGATGATAGGATATACCAGAAAAGTTAAGGAAAAGGGTTACAAAACTTTGGTCAGAACAAATATGGTGGTGTAGTTTGGTACTCATATTTTGGTTAACAAATACAGGAGTTGGAGGGCGTGCAAAGAAGAGCAGCTAGTTTTGTTTGTGCAAATTATCGCAGGACCCAGTCAGTAACTGATATGATAAAGGAGCTGGATTGGGAGTCATTGGAGTAAAGGAGGAGGGTGAAGAGAGTGCTGGGAATATGCAGGGCAAATGTTGGTGATGCGGCTTGCAGGGATATTGGTCAAAGAATGAGGAATAGTGCATGGAAGGGGAAAGACGACCATGACCACAAGCTGGCGCTCAATTTCATGCATAAGAGAGTGGGAAATTTTATTTTGTTGACTAGGGTGTCAGGGATTGGAATAAATTACCAAGTGATGAATAATTTACCAAAAACAGTTAGGAAATTTAAAATTTGTAAAACGGAAAAGTAAATGGGGAAGTGATTTAACACTCCAATAATAAAAGATAATTTAAAAAATAAAATAAAAAAGTTAATTCAATTACTACGAGTTAAACAATACAGTTATTGATATGGTCGATTCTATTAAATACACAGACGGAAAAAAAAATCCCAACACCAAGAAAAAATTATTGTAGAGTAATGAAATTTGGACAATGCATTTGTCAAGTTAACATGTTTAATTGATTAAATTTTCAAGATCACAGGTTAATTTAAGCTCAAGAAAATGCATTTCAAATGTGAAATACTGTTAAATTAATAGCCGGTGTAACCTCCAGAATTTTGAATGCAAGCCTGCAAACGTGAATGCATTGTGTCATACAGGTTTCGAATGTCACTTTGTGGTATGGAGTTCCATGCTTGTTGTACTTGTGCTGTCAATACTGGGACGGTCAGTGCTGGCTGTGGATGATGCTGGAGTTGTCGTCCAATGATATCCCATACGTGTTCAATTGGAGACAGATCTGGTGATCTCGCAGGCCAAGGTAACATGTCGACACTCTGTAGAGCACGTTGCGAGACAACAGCGGTATGAGGGCGAGCGTTATCCTGTTGAAAAACTCCCCCTTGAATGCTGTTCATGAATGGCAGCACTACAGGTTGAATTACCAGACTGACGTACAAATTTGCAGTCAGTGTGTTTGGTATAACCACAAGAGTGCTCCTGCTGTCATAGGAAATTGCTCCCCAGACCATGACTCCAGGTGTAGGTCCAGTGTGTCTAGGCCGCAGACAGTTTGGTTGCAGGCGTTCCCCTGGCCTCCTTCTGACCAACACTCGGCCATCACTGGCACCAAGGCAGAACCTGCTTTCATCAGAAAACACAACAGATCTCCACTCCGTCCTCCAATGAGCTCTGGCTTGACACCACTGGAGTCGCAAACGGCGATGGCTTGTAGTCAGTGGAATGCACGCTACAGGGCGCCTGGCTCGGAGCTGTCCTTGAAGTAACCGATTTCTAACAGTTCGTTGTGTCACTGTGGTACCAACTGCAGCTCGAATTTCTGCCGCAGACGCAGTACGATGCGCCACAGCTGTACGCCGAATACGGCGGTCTTCCCTCTCAGTAGTGCCACGTGGCCTCCCGGAACCCGGTCTTCTTGAGGCAGTACCATCCCTTGACCACTGCACCCAACAATCATGCACAGTGGATACATTCCGGCCAAGTCTTTCTGCAATATCGCGAAAAGAAAATCCACCTTCTCGTAGCCCTATTACACGACCTCGTTCAAACTCGGTGAGCTGTTGATAATGGCTTCTTCGTCTTCTTAAAGGCATTCTTGGCTAACATCAACTCACTATGTCAAATCTCAGCGGTAAATAACGTTCAC
This sequence comes from Vandiemenella viatica, assembly GCA_031002005.1. Taxonomy (NCBI): domain Eukaryota; kingdom Metazoa; phylum Arthropoda; class Insecta; order Orthoptera; family Morabidae; genus Vandiemenella; species Vandiemenella viatica. The sequence goes on along the minus strand of JARYHS010008074.1, from coordinate 274,876,949 downwards.
AAACTTTACAGCGCGTATTTAAAGCAAACCTGATTTGCAAGCTCTGAGTAGCGCTACTAGCGCCACACTTATGCGCGAAGCGCGAAATTTGAATCGATGTCATCTTTCAGATGTATAAACACGCCTACCAAATTTCGTTTATCTAACACAAGTCTTTCTTGGTGTTGGGATTTTTTTTTCCGTCTGTGTATTTGGGAGTAACAGTACAAAGGAACATGAAATGGGACATACACATTAATTCTTTAGTAGGTAGAGCTAATTCTAGGCTGCGATTCATAGGTAGAATCTTGAAAAAATTGTAATGAACAAACAAAGGAGATAGCGTACAAATCTCTTGTGCGTCCACATTTGGATTATTGTTGTGCCATTTGGGACCCGTTTCGTAAGGGATTGATCGAAAGTATAGAGAAAGTACAGAGAAGAGCCGCTCGATTCGTGACCGCTTGCTACAGTCCTTATGAAAGCGTCACAGAACTGATTAGTAGATTAGGTTGGGAGTCTCTGGTAGATAGACGACACACGTTTCGTTTAAACTTATTGGAAAACATGCGTACTCCAACTTTCACTCATGAGTGTAGTGAAATACTTCTTCCACCAACCTATTTGAGTCGGAAGGACAGGAAAGATAAAATTAGAGAAATACGGTGCCGGACTGACTCTTATATGAATTCTTTTTTCCCTCGTACCATTAGGGATTGGAATGCACAGCAAAGAGATTAGCTTTGGTGCTGAGCACCCTCTGCCACCCACAATTTTGTGAATTGCAGAGTATATATGTAGATGTAGATGTAGATGTAGATGTACTATGGGAATTTCCACCAGAGTGTTAGCTCCATCGTAATTAATAATTTATAATAATAATAAGTAATGGCCCAAGACCTCATTCGCAACAATAAGTCTTTCTCTAAAATCTACTGAATAGGTTTTAAAGAAGGATAAATTTTCTGCCATCACCTGCTTCCTCACTGGTTTTTGATATATCCTCGAATGTTTCGACACTCAGTTCCGTGTGATCAACGTTACTCCATCTGTGCATGATAACGATACACTAGTAGACTACTTCATTTATGCAATTACGAAGCAAGGATGTAACATTGTCGCTACTTCTGTTGGCGTCATTCACCATTTTTACTTCTAGAAGTCGGCAAAAAACATTTAATTTGATTTTTGGATCAGGTACAACAAGTTTCGTTTGTAATTACTCTCCGACAGATTGAGGTTTGATCCTTCACTCAGATTAAAGTCACCAAAAAATATAATCAATAAACATCGAGCAAACTAAAATTAGGTAACTAACCAAGGTATCTAGTTACAGTCTAAATTATCTCATTAACAAATAACAGGATACAATAAATTATTCTTGAATCGTTTATTCATGATCACATCATGTTGAATACCAGGTGAAGTAAATAAACAACTTTACAAAAAAGTTCGTGTTAAAAAATAAACAGTACCCGTATTTCACCTGTAATGTGTCGCACTTATTGAGTTTTATACCGACAAATGTCAAATATTGTGTATCGTAACCGCGATGTTCCTGTTAAAACGTCGTGGCACAGGGTTAATTCATGCAAGGTCCCAAGTGAAGGCCAGCCAGATTGGGCGTTTGTTTGCTCAGCTGCTGTCGGATCACCGTTAGGAAAACTTGCTGCTCGGCGGCGTGCACCTGAGTTCTGACAGGACTCAATAACCACTCTCGTATTAAATTAATTTAAACTCATTTTAAAAGTTTCACTGTGTCAGCAATAACATTTTTCGCCCACCCCATCGTTTGGAATAATGTTCTATATCAAAGCCGCTACGGAACATTAGTTTTATTTATTTATTTATTTTGATGGCTTTCGGCCTTGTCAGCCATACAGCCAAGTTCTTTCAGTTTAATAACAATTTACATTTCAATTCATTTACAGATCTATATACATAATTTACATTTAAATTCCTTTACAGTTCTGCATAGTTTACATTCCTTTACAGATATACACGAAACAATTTACATTTATGACCTTTTGCATATCAATTCCTTTACAGATTTATACATATCAGTTTACATTCTTGGTGTTATACTATCGTATGTCGACACGGAATCAGTTACTTTGTTATATCTCTTATCTGAGCCATAGTGTGTTTATTAGACAGTTTGTGGGATTTTGAAAACTGTAGTGTTTATTTGAAGCGAGTGGGATAGAAACGTTGGTTGGGAAGGGAACGTTACATTTTGTAAGTTCATTTAGCATTCTGTCTTGATTGTCGGCGTATTTCTTGCATGAAAATAGAAGATGGTTTATGTTCCCTACTGCCTGATCAATGCAGTTACTTAGAGGATTGTCACTCAATCCTACCCGATTTAAGTGGCTCGGGTATTTGCCGCGATGGAATCGGTTTCTGATGATGTTAGTCAAGTGGCGTCTGTTTTCTTTCCAGTTGTGGAACCATGGTTTGGAGGGGATGCATGGTTGGATGCGGCCGTAATAAGCTTATTTCTGTTGCATCAAATTATTCCATTCTGATTGCCACATTTCCCGTGCTCTCTGTTTAATATCATGCAGGAATGCGGATGGAGGGAGTGTTAGTTCTATTCTTTGTCCCTTTGAGATGGCTCCTTTGACAAGTCTATCTACATATTCACTGTATTTGATCCCGCTGTATGAGGGTACCCATATTAAGCTTGTTTTATGCCTAGGTTGATGCTGAGGTGTATTTCGTGTAATATTTCTATTAGCAGGGGCTCCATCCTATGGTTCCACTTGGTTTCTGATATGCTCCTGCGAACGCTCAAAGAGTCGGCTATTATAACCACCTCCTTTGGTCCCCTAGTTCGGCCATTTCTTACTGCTTCTAATATAGCTTCGCTTCAGCTAAATACAGTGCTAGTCAAAATGATTGCAGTGATTTCAGAAAGTTATTACAGATTTATTATTTGACATATACTTACAAGATTACACAGATATGTAAACAAACTGTGAAAGTTTTTTTGAGTGTCTACAGGTGCTCAATATGTGCACTTTTAGTGACTCTGCACACATCAAGTCTATAATCGAGTTCTTCCCATACCCGATGAAGCTTGCCTCTGTCAATGAGAGCAAATGCATTGGTGATGTGAACCTGCAGGTCTGGCAGATCAACTGGTACTGGTGGCACGAACACTGTGTCTTTTGCGAAAACTCAAACAAAGAAATCGCAGGGGGTTATGTCAGGGGAACGAGGAAGCCATTACATCAGCTTACGATCGGCATCCCCAGCACGACCAATCCATCTGTTTGGAATCCTGGTGTTTAGGAAATTACGGACAACTAGAGAAAAATGGGATGGAGCACCGTCTTGCTGGAAAATTAAATCTTCACTGTCAGCTTCCAGAAGTGGCATGAGCCAAGTCTGAAACATTTGCAGATAGATTCTACCTGTGATCATCACCTCATTAAAGAAAAAATGCCCATAAAGTTTCTTTCGTGAGATCGCCCAAAACACGTTAACTTTGGGAAAGTTACGAACGTGCTGCATATAAGCATGGGGGTTTTCGGTCCTCCAAATACGCACATTGATCTTAAATTGGGTACAGAATTGAAAACGACGCACTTCATCGTTGTGCGACAGTGCTAGTAGCAACTGTAACTTGAAAGGCTTCATACACAATCGCTTCCGTAGGATTCTCCCAACGGTCTTCTGTGGAACACCTATTTCCCTGCTCGCTCGAGGAATAGACTTCTGTGGGCTACGAACGTAACTGGCAAGCACACGTTCAACGGTTTCTTCAGACACAGGAGGGCGACCCGTTGTTTTACCTTTACAAAAGCATCCCGTGGCTTTAAACTGTTGATACCAACGCCGAATGGTGTTAGCATGCGGGGGATCCTTGCCGAACTTTGTTCTAAAGTGTCGCTGAACAGTTACCACAGACTGAGTCGAATGCATTTCGAGATTAACGTACGCTTTCTCATTTTCAGCCATCTTTCTCTCTAGCGGCCACCGTGGGAAGCTTGCATTTAGTGCAATCGAAACTTGGAGAGCCACTTGTCTTATAACAGGAAACCCCATCATCGTACCCATAATAGGACAGCCAAAAGAAAAATCGTGAAATCGGTGCAATCATTTTGACTAGCCTTGTATATTGGGGTTTGCGGTTGTAAGGAGTGTAAAGTTTGGTATTGTGTTTTTGGGTAATATAGTGCGCTGCCTATTCAATCCCCTGTATATATGTGGACTGTGTTTGGGTATGAGTTGTCTAGCAGGGCCCTCAGGGAATAGTTGGCGTTGCTTCCCGTCTTGTGTTCTAAGCATTGTACTTGCACGTCTAGAAATCGGAGATGGTAGGGGGCTTGGATTATCGGATGTATGGGAAACTTCGTTATGTTGCTTCCCCTTTCCTCCCACTTATTAAACATGTTAAGTAGGGGAGTGCTATTTAGGGCACCTGTGTGTTTATTTGCGTTCTTGCGTCCAGTATTTAAGATTACTTAGACGTTCCTTCAGTGAGAGTGTAGTGATGTTCAGTTTTTCCACTATGAGTTTCTCTGTGAGTTGTATTCTTCTTATGTAAAGAGACATTTCGACAGGTTCTACTAATAGCGCGTTGGTTGGTGTAGATCTTAGTGTTCCTAAGCATGCTCTAAGGCAGCGATACTGCAAGGAGTCCAGTTTTTGCAATGAATCTTTTGTGCCGTTTGTGTAGAAGATACCGCCGTTATCTATTAAGGATCTGATCATTGATTTGTATAGGAGTAAAAGTCCGTTAGGATGGTTCCCCATATTGATCCCGCCACTGCTCTTAATATGTTAAGTCGCTGTCCGATTTGGCTATTATATGTTGGATATGTTCTCTCCAGGTAAGCCAGGAGTCTAGTATGATACCCAGAAAACGACTCTGTTTATTCACTGAGAATGAGTGGGGTCCTAGCTGTATCCTGGGTAATTCGGGAATTTTCCGTTTAGAAATTATTACCACCGATGATTTCTCGTTCGATATGTCTAGTCCGTTATAGAAGATCCTCTTAATGAACGCCCATGTCACTTCGTTCAACTGTTCGAAAACATCTTCTATTGTTGGTCTCATAGTGTATATTACGATATCATCCGCATATTGAATGGTTAATATTCTAGGAGAAAAGATCTTGTCTAAGTCGTGAGTATATAAAAGATATAGTAGGAGACGTAATATCGCTCCTTGAGGGAGTTCATTGTAGAACCAACGGGGTCTACCAGTCCACATGAAGTTGAGATATATATGACCCTTTCCGATATGAGGGAATGAATCCCTAACTACAAACTGATGTGGAATTCCCAAGTCGGAGAGTTTTTGCATCACAATGTTAATTATTACATTGTCATAAGCTGATGAGATATCTAGAAATATTGCTCCTAGGTACTGTTTCCGTGTAAATGCAATATTAATATCTTTGGTTATTATCGAGGGTACTTTTCCCCTTCCTAAATCCAAATTGTGATGTCGGTAATAAATTATTCCTTTCTAGCCACCATTCTAGCCTGTTTGTTTTATCATACGCTCTAATGTTTTGGAAACGCACGACATCAGACAGATAGATCTGTAAGGGTCCAGGGTGATTAGGATCTTTGTTGGGTTTGTTAATAGGTATGATAGGTGTTCTCCACTCTATGGGAGTCTGTTGTTTCATCCATATTTCATTAAAAATTTTAGTTAGGAGCTGAAGGCTGTAGGTAGGTAACATCGAGTAATGTATTATATTTTTACCTGGTGTCGTGTCTGAGAATTGCTTAATATTTTGTTGGACCTCCCTCACTGTGAATGGGACGCATAGTTCGTGTTCTGGGTTCAGAAAATATTTAAAGTTTTTATGGTCGACACTATCTGGTGCAATTTTTTTGCTATAGCCGCTGCGTATGAGTTTTGTATGTTCGTGTTGCTGTGGAAGTTTTCCTATTCTTCAAGCATCTTATATAATGCCAAATGGAGCTCGTGTTTGTATCTTTCCCTAGGTTTTCGCATTATTTTATACAGTTAAGACGTTTCTGTGTTCTGAATGTTCGTTTGGTGCTTGAAAAGGTTTGTTTGTAGGTTAAATAATGTTCTAAGGTCGGTTCCTTTCCGTAGTTTCTAAGCGCTAAACTTTTTTTCGCCACTACTTTGGAGCACTCTTCATTCCACCAAATTGTTGGGGGATTTTTGGTTTATTTTCGTCGTCCTTTAAGTGGAATTGATTTGTCTGCTGCTGTTGTTATTGGAAGTATTAGTTGTTTGTAGGCCTCCATGCCCGACGTATCAGTGGGAATCCTTCTAATTTCCTCCTCTAAGTATTGTTTATATAGTGCCCAATACGCTTTGTAAATTTTCCACTGTTTTGTGGGGTGTTCCTTCTACTACCTATGGCGAGTATCATAGGTAAGTTATCCGATCCTAAACTGTCGTTCAGAGTTTGCCACGTAACTAGGGGTGCAATACTTGGGGAGCAAAGAGTTAGATCAATAACTGACAGGTTTCCCCCTACTCTTGGGATCAATGTTGGGGATCCGTTGTTCATTATAACAAGATTTTGGTCTTCTGTCATTTAAGGCTGATCTACAGGAGTCCTCGTGCTGACAGCCCCAGCTTCTGCTGTGAGCGTTTAAGTCGTCCGCTATTAGATAAGGGGGAGGGGAAGGATGTAACTGATTGAAGAGGTTATCCCACTTGGTTCGACTAATTCCATTTCGCGGGGGGTAGTATAGAGATACTATTGAGCATTCAGATTTCTTAAGTCGTAATCGGATTGATATTACTTGGAAAGGGAGGTTTGCGGAATTTAGTTTTTCAGGTTCGTGGGGTATGTGATATCGGATCAAAATTGCAACTCCTCCTGTTCCATCTGGTCTATTGACTCTATACGTCTGATAGTATTTGAAGTTAATTCCTTTCGTGGTTGGGACCACGTTTCAGATAGTAGTGCAATATCTACTTTGCTATTACGCAGTTCGTTATTCAAGCTTTTCCTATTAGAATACACTGATTTTCCGATCCACTGTAGGAGGTTAAGTTGGGTAGTGAGTGGGGGAAACTTGTGAGGTCTTACATTGATTGTTGGGTTCGGAAGGTTTAATAATCTGCTGAAGCGAATTCATTACTTGTGTTGGGTCCTCTGTGCCATTAGATCTGATCAGCACAGTAATGGATATTATTAAAGTCATCAGTTTTTCTACAATTGAGGTTCCAGGCGTTGTGGGCTGGTGCCCCTCTGGCTGTTGATGGTTTTGTGGTGTTTCTTTCATTCAGCATAGATGCGGTGGCTAAGGATTGTGGGTTATTGGGTGAGCTCGTCCGTTGCTTCTCCACATTAGGTTTTGATGGATTCTAACTTGATTGCCTGTTGTACTTATAAGTTTGGTGTGCTGGTGCTTCGCTGCGGTTGATTTGATCGATAGTGTTGGATTTGTTCTGCTTGGTGCGTGGGTCATTGTGGGTTAGATTGAAGTATCTCTCCACGGGAAGTAGCACGAGAGCTATGGTTCATCTGAGAGTGAGGCATGATTGTTAAAGGCGGGAATTCAGTGGGGCTGTTACAGCGAGGGCAAGGATTTGTTGCTGTTTGGGCATAAAATCTATTTTCAAATGTAGTTGCGGCTTCGCTGTAGCTGACGTTATTGCATACCATGTGCTGTTTTATTGCTTTTGCTTTCTGATAATTAGGGCATGAACGGTCAGTTGCTAAGTGTTGACCTTAGCAGTTGACACAGTGTAGTGAGGTTGGCTTGGGGCATGAATCGACATTGTGCTACGCTGCGCAGAAACTGCATCGTGCCTGACTCCAGCATTGATTACTGCGGTGTCCAAAGCACAAACATTTATAGCACTGAATGACGGCGGGGATGTAGGGTTCAAAGGCCTTTAAATTATTTCTATCAAATACCCCAAATTTTATCAGATTATTTTTTGAGTCCCTATTGCTGGTTTCTATCTTAATTCTATTGCGGCCGGAGCTCGAAATGATTACTAGGTTGTTACAAGTCATGAAACCTAGCTCCCTCAGCAGTTTTCCTATCGCCATCGGATGAATACGTCCAATGTTCTTGTCTTTTCCTTCTTCTATTACTGTGTATGGTCCACTGTCACTTGGTTCATACCTGTTGTTCGTTGAGTTCTGCTGTTGATAGTAGTGGATGCCTGCCGGTGCCGTGTTGTATAAGGCTGCTGGGCTCTGGGTTATTGTGCCGTCTGACGATAGTCTTGCGATTTTCTCTGTTGGAAGCGTAGATCTTCTTATGTCCTCTTCTTCCGGTACCTGGCGTTTAGTAGTCTTGACACTCGAAAGTTCATAACCACACATTGAGTCGTCTGGCTCCGGTTCGGGTAGGTTACGTTTGGTGTTGGCTTGATTGTCTTCTTCTGCTGGTTGGCTGGTGACCGCACTAATAGCCCAGTCAATAAAGGGCCAAAAACAGTGAATGTCGGAACTTTCTCTGGTAAAGCTGAATTTTCTCCCAGTAGTAGATCACTATTAGAGAGACATTTTTTCAAAAGTCCCCGAAAATTCCAATGGAGCTTCCCCCCTACCCCCCTTTTAAGTTTAAAATGTAGAGTTTTACGCAATCGCATATAACTTTTTAACCAAAAGTTTATTAAGGTTATATTACTTACAGTTTTATTCCCTGATAAATATTCTACAACTTTTATAATATGTGCAGCAGTTTTCCCTTAAATTAAGGAAATGTTGTAAAAAAACAATATTTTTTCGCCACCTATCTACGTTTTTGCAAAACCATATTTTTATTCGTCACCAAATGAAAAAAATGCTTCGAATGAAAGTTGTAGCTCATATATTCCTGAGTACATCGGTGTATAAACATATATAGTTATGTATATTACTCTACTAGTAACATAGAAAACAGTAGCTGGGTTTTGAACGCGTGAGCGCCCGGGAGTCGGCGGGCAGCGTGAGCCGGCCGCGCCCGTTGTGTACCGTAAGAGGAAGAATAAAGGTGCTATAATTTCCAGAAATAATTTTTAATGCATTTAACAGCGTTCGTTTGATCTAACGTGTCAGGGATAGTTGCTAATGTAGGAAAATCTTTATTAGCCCCTATATTTCATTACTTTCCATTACATCCCATACATCCCATACTTTCACGCTGCAGGCCATCTGCCATATGCTAAATCCGCACATCTTTATGCACAAGAAATGACTAAACTTGGCTCTAAACTATCTCCACTAGAATTTGGTCTCTTTAAAGAACATTTCACTGTAAGAAGAACGGGGAAATACTGGTCTGGGACGTGGACTGACATGTGCATCGAACAGGGTTTGATGCGTCCCATGACATCCGTTGGGGGCCTAACTCATGGACGAGGCATAACCGACAGCACTCTATCGAAATGGGTCCTCGGAACACAATTTTTCTTAAAAATTAATGATGCTGTGGAAGCTTATTTTGGGACATCAATTCAGTACAATGAGCAGCATGTTGAACTTCGCGTATCTAGACGAGAAAGAGATTTGTCGGACCTGCAAACACTTACAACATGGTTCCAAACACACAACTATTAGGTGAATTAGTTTCATTGACATCTGGATTCGTGTGTGATGACTCAATAAACTGCGATGAAGCTTATGATGTCGGTCTCGCAGCCATAGCCAAAATGAAGGGAACTAACTTCCATGATATTAAACTTCACAGGAAGGATATAGTTAAGACTCAAGCAGTGCATAAGTCAGCATTGGTACGATCAAAAGAAGTTTTTATGAACTCCCAACAACTTTTTAACCGTATTTTGTGTGTGTGTGACAGTCCCGGAAAACTGAAGACTTACTTGGAATTCGAACTGGCTCCTCGACCACCTGCTTTGTTTGATGATGTATCCTTACGAAAAGGAACAAAATCGTCACTGATGAAGGTATTTGAAGAAGGTGTCATCGACGTAACGGACCAAAATGGTGCAACTTATGTTTTGGACGGGGGATTTCTTCTACACAAAGTAGCGTGGCCAAGAAATTGTTCCTATGGCGTCATCTTAGAAACTTACTGTACATATGTTGTAAATAAATATGGATCTAATTCAATTGTAGTATTTGATGGTTATCCAGACGAGCCAACAACGAAAAATGAAGAGCAAAACAGAAGATCAGCCAAAAGATCTTCACCTGACATAGTATTTGATGAAAACACAATTTGTGTTACTGGAAAAGAGGAGTTTTTAGGAAATACTAGTAACAAGAGAAAACTGGTACTAGCTTTGGAATCTGAATTCAGAAAACGAGGACTACAAGTTGTTACAGCGGAAGATGATGCTGATGTGCACATTGTTATGACAGCCATTCAACAGCAGAGAAGTGACTGTAAGATATTTGTCGTTGGAACCGATACCGACTTAATAGTATTACTTACGGCACTGGCTCCTGAAAGTACTTGTATATACTTCTGTAAAGAGATAGGGGGTGCAGTTCCATTAACAGTGTACTACAGAATCGCCACTCTCATAGAAAAGTTTGGAGATCAACGTCAGTTACTTCTGTTTTGTCACGCTATGACCGGATGTGATACCACATCCAGCATGTATGGAATGGGCAAATTAAAAGCGATAGAATTGCTCAGATCGAAACCTGATATGCAGAATACAGCGAGGAAGTTTTTGGATGATTCTACAACAAGAGAGGACCTTTTGATTGCTGGTGAGAAATTTGTTTTATGTTTTTATGGGTTAGAGAAATATTCAAATCTGAATGAGGCCCGTTACTACAAGTTCTTGACAGTAACAAAGAAAAGTTCCCTTAGATCAAATCTAGCAACATTACCTCTAACGTCTGAGGCATGTCGTGAACATTCGCTGAGAGTATTTTTGCAAGTTCAAAAATGGTTAGGTAATACTCTTGATGCTACAAACTGGGGTTGGAAAATTGAAAACGTGAAAGAAATTAGAGGTACCAAAAGAACATTGAAACCAATTCCTACCTCGAAGCCATTTGCTCCAAACGAACTGCTGTACTTAGTGTCATGTTCTTGTAAACAAGGATGCGGACAATACTGTGGATGTAGAAAAGTGAACCTGAGTTGCACTGCAATGTGTGAACACTGTAGTGGCTTAACTTGCCTGAATTCACGCCTGTATTCAGAAGAAGAAGATGAATTTCCTCATACAGATTAATATGTAACCGTTATCAAAGAGACATGCTTCTAAACATAAAATAAGTTTTATGAGTTACAATGACTTGTAAATATTAAATCGGTGTATATAATATCTGTGGTGGGTGGGAGGTCCGTGATGCTGTTTTAAAACAGAAGTAATTTAAAACAGCTGCCGGTTTAGCCAGTCCGGGACACGGCGGGTCCATAGGTGGTGGATAATGGAATGGCCTGATATAACAAGGCTAGGTTAAATCCCCCGAACCAAAACTGTCATACAAATGTGTACAATAATTAATTATGAATAAAATTAAAATCTTTATTTCAGATATGTTACAATCAGAAAAAAAAAATTTACTTCTCATATCACTCCAATGTTATTTTGATTATACACAAATATTTACTAAATTACAAATTAAAGGTCGATACACTATGGGCTAGTACGAGTATAAGTGTTAAAAATAGATGTTATAATTACAGTATTAACTAATTGAATAGGCATATGAGGATAATGCGCCTTTCGCCTACGCCCGCCGACTCCCGAGCGCTCTCGCGCTCAAAACCTAGCTACAGTTTTCTATGTTACTAGTAGAGTAATACACATAACTGTATATGTTTATACACCGATGTACTCAGGAATATATATTCTACAACTTTTATTTGAAGTATTTTTTTATTTGGCGAAGAATAAAAGTATGGTTTTGCAAAAACGTAGATAGGTGGCAAAAAAAATATTGTTTTTTTACAACATTTCGTTAATTTACGGGAAAACTGCTGCACTTATGATAAATTATGTTATTATAAAAGTTGTAGAATATTTATCAGGGAATAAAAAAGTAATATAACCTTAACAAACGTTTGGTTAAAAACTTGTATGCGATTGCGTAAAACTCTACATTTTTAAACTTAAAGGGGGGGGGTAGGCAGGGAAGCTCCATTGGAATTTTCGGGGACTTTTCAGGAAATAATACTCTCATCAAGGTCTATCACCCTTGAAAAAATCAGCTTTACCAGAAAGAGTTCCGACACAAAACCTTTATTGACTGGGCTATAAGTGCTGTTGATATTACCATACTTGTTGTCATGTGGCTGAAATTTGAATCTCTAGTTGAGAAGTCCTCTATGTTGTGGGTTCCTCTCTCGCCATATAACCACCCAAACATTGTCACAACTGTTCAATCTAGAGAGAACGTTGAATGGTGATTACGGTGGTTATCTAATTAAGTGAATAACAAACGTGGATGATTTATGTTCAATTCGTAGCTTATATTTCACTTATAACTGACAGAGTGACACTTGACTGGGGAAATATAATTTCCTGGTGCGTCTACACAACAACTGTACGTAGCCGCTTCGTGAGCACAAGGAAGCTCGTCCTCCGAAAGTTGCGACTAGATTGCAACATCAGTTATAAAACGCTTAAAAGTTTTACAGGAATGAATGTATACTTAAAATCATTTACCTCAGAAGTTGTTCAGTCTCAGAGTGTGACAAATGTAAAAATATTATCTACATATAATGCAATTTTAGAAACGGTAGGATGTGTATGAAATTTATTTTAAAAATAATTTTAATGTATACTACTGATGGTGGAGATATTAAAACAGTGTATTTGATAATTTTTGCTTGTTTGACGCATAAACTAATGAACTAATTCCAACAAAACAGCACATTAGCATTATGGTTACCGTTTATACAGAGGCAAAAACTGATTATTAAAAAAAAAAAAATCATGTATTTGATTGTAACAAGCAAAAAAGAAAAAAGTTCGGATTTCGACGAATCTTACAGATAGTAATTGCTTATGTTATGTGTTAATCTACAAGATGCTTTTTATCCCATAGGTTACATAGATACTTATGAAATTATATAAAAAAGTTTCACACATTTCAAAACAGTGTATGGGTTTTGAATGAAATGTAGCAAATTGACTGTTACATACACTCTAGCAAGTATTCATATTAATGATAACGTCTGTATATCTATAAATGAGAAAATGAAAAAGTTTGGATGTGTGTTTGAATGTACTTTTGAAATCAATCACGCCTTAATAACTCAACATATTTAAATGAAATTTGGCATGAAGTCAGTTAATTGTGTGCGAAGTGATATAGGATAGATTTTATCCCGCAAAATCACATAGTTCTTTTAGAAATTGCCATTTACATCAATTTGAAAACAACAAGGGGTTTACTACTTCGTGGACAGCCACGCCACGTTTACTCTTTGCTTTTTATGTAAATTGCAAACACTACTTTTCAGAAATAAAAGCAAAAACCTTCTGACGTATGCAAGTTTGTGTTTAGTTTAAAAGCCATAAAACCGATGCACTTGACAAATAATAGTTTGGAAGCAGGAAATATAAATCTGTACTTAACCTTAAATTAAAAAAAAGGTTAGGTACTGTTGTCAAGTTCGCAAAGAGATGTTTTCATTTGCGTACATAAAATAGTATGACATATCAAATATTACACCATAATTTCGTTCGTAAAATATGCTTTGTAATAAGTATAAAAAAACAAAGATTGAAAAAAATAAAAAAATAAAATGTAAAATGCTAATAGTATACCAGCACGAAAGTCGGTTCACTAAAAGTGCAAAATGGTCGTGCCCCAAATGTCGTATTTATAAAAATGTAAAGGATTCCGTTCTATCTCGGTTTAATTTATTTTATATTTCTTTTTTGTTACTATACAGTCTCTGTATTACAAATTATTTTTGGCGAAATTTAAAACTTAACTAACCCTTTTTATTTTTGTTCAGAATTTTTGTACAAATAGTAGAGACTATGATTCACGAAACTGCTTTTTACTTACTGTTCAATATTCTGCAAATATCTTTCGAATCTTACACCTAAAACGAATGTAATCAACGGGCTAATGTAGAAACTTATTGTTTCATAACGCAACACTGGAAGTCGTTTACAACACAATACATCTCATTTGCACGTAGCATATGAAAGCTGTTTACTTATTACTAATAATAACTAAATTCCTCCTGCCTTATTCTGTAACAAAAATCAATCTGGTCCAGGTATCATTTCAATCGAACTACTATCTCTGTTAATATTGCCGCTACAAAGTCAAACTATACGAACGCACCTTAACATATTAAATGCAATTATACACCTTACTAAATCACGAGTAGTAACAGTCACTTTATCGAGATGTTAACTTGACAAGCAATATTAACGAAAGTTGTCTTAGAGTTGTAGAGAATTATGGACTTTCCGTTGTACACTGTAAGTTACAAGCATTTTAGTATAATTTTTTTTAATAACGTTACTCCAATGCTGATGACATACTTCAAACATTCGCATGACATACTTCATGCGGATGAATGTAGTTTCAGATGAATTCAGTATTTAATTTACTGCGTTTTTACGAGCGCCACATTACCAACGTCATTATTCGGATTCATTTAGTATCGCGATCTGAAATAATGCAATAGGCCCTATAGCGAATGTATTAATGCGCAACTGTTAGAAGCTTTGATTTTCTAGCGGTCATATTAGCTGAGTTTGTGACTTGGTGAAATGCAGCCTAGACAGAATGAAACATTATTAGTTATTTCAAGAGCGCCATTTTAGTGATGCCATGTGTTGCTTTGTTCCGATATTGTATCAAAAGATTTATAATAAGCGTGGATGATTTAGCAGAACACGTGGCGTTGACCGAAGTAAATTTTTGAAATTTATAAATGTTTTATTCAGATAGTGGAGTGGTAGACAAGCGGAGTGGTAATTTGCCAGTAGACATTCAATTCTAGAATCAATTACTACTTTAACACTGAAATTTATATTTTTGCGCAGAATTAATGGATCGAAACGAATGAACTATAGTAAACTGGTCTACAGGCAAATCAACTGTTTCCATAGATAGAGAAACCATTACCACAATACCACTGATCATTATGGATAAAAGAATCAATTACTACTATACTTATTACTATAATATGTAAATTTCTGTTGATGGAACCAATATATCCTCAAAAGAAAATCAATATTCAAAGAGCAAATTATGTTTTATTTTTTTTTAAAGATTTTTTCCTGATATTCAATTGAAATCAAAATATTCATTTTTAGTATCGCAATTTTTTTAACGGAAATGAACGTTCTTGGGCCACTTAAGTATTTATTTGCTGTTTGGATGTTAGTATTTTTTTGTTGTTAGTAATTAGTCGATTTCGTATTTATTTGCTGTTTGGATGTTAGTATTTTTTTGTTGTTGGTAATTAGTCGATTTCATCAATGTATCTATCTATATATCTATAAATGAGAAAACGAGAATGTTCGGATGTGTGTTTGGATGTACTTCTGGAATCAATCACGCCTTAATATCTCAACATATTTAAATGAAATTTGGGATGAAGTCAGTTAATTGTTTGTGAAGTGACATAGGATAGACTTTATCCCGCAAAATCGCATATTTTTTTTAGAAATTGCGATTTATATCAATTCGAAAACAACAAAGAGTTTCCTACTTCGTGGACAGCCGCGCCACGTTTACTCTTTGCTTTTTACGTAAATCGCAAACACTACTTTTCAGAAGTAAAAGCAAAAACCTTCTGACATATGCAAGTTTGTGTTTAGTTTAAAAGCCATAAAACTGATGCATTTGACAAATAATAGTTTGGAAGCAGGAAATATAAATCTGTACTTAACCTTAAATTTAAAAAAATGGTAAGTACTGTTGGTAAGATTGCAAGGAGATGTCTTCAGTTTGGTACATAAAATAGTATGACATCTTAAATATACCAGCACGAAAGTCGGAGCCGGAAAAGTCATATTTATAGGAATTTAACGGATTCCAATCTATCTCGGTTCAATTTATTTCCTGTGTGTTTTCTTTTTTGTTACTATACTGTCTCTGTAATATTAGAAATTATTTTTGCCAAAAAGTAAAACTTAAATAATCCTATTTTATTTTTTCTTCAAAATTTTTGTACAAATAATAATTTTTGTACAAATAATTCACGAAACAGTGCTTCTTACTTACTATTCAATATTCTGCAAATATCTATTGCATTCTTCTCTTAAAACGAATGATTTAATGGCCTAATGTAAAAACTTATTGTTTCATGAAGCAATATTAAAAGTCGTTTACAACACAATACATCTCATTTACACGGAGCTTATGAAAGCTGTTTATTTTTTACTAATAATAACTAAATTCTTTCTGCCTTACTCTGCAACAAAAATATTCTGGTCCAGGCAGCATTTCATTCAAACCACTATCTCTGCTAATATTGCCGCTACAAAATCAAACGATCCGAACATACCTCAACACATTAAATGCTTTGAAAATAGATTTCGAGTAGTAATAGAATTTTCTATATCAAGATTCCTAATTAGTGTAGCATAAATTACTATCACAATTAATTTCATTATACGCCTTACTAAACCACGAGCAGTAACAGTCACTTTATCGCGATGTAAGCTTGACCAGCAATATTAACAAAAATTGTCTTACAGTTGTAGAGAATTATGGACTTTACGTTGTGCATCGTAAGTTACAAGAGTTTAGGATATTTTTTTAAAAAATTACGTTACTTCAATGATCGTTATATGACGACATAGTTCATGCGACTGAATGTAGGTTCAGATGTATTCATATTCGGGTTCATTTAGTATCGCGATCTGAAATAATAAGTTTATTTCGCCATTCATAACGTCACTAAGATGCAATTGACCCTATAGTGAATGTATTAATGAGAGGCTGATAGAAGCTTTGATTTTCTAGCGTCAATATTAGACGAGTTTGTGACTTGGTTGAAATGCAGCCTGGGCCAGAATGAGAACTGAAACATTATGAGTTACTAATGTTTTCCCTAGTATACAACTAAATATCAAAAACTAAAACTGGTTATGTGAGAGGACAATACTTGCCCTGATAAATTACTCTGTTGTTAAAATAAATAAAAAAATATTAGAGGAAATAGCCGGAGAAGTGACAACATACTTTTCCATCGATACAGTAATGTCAACTGACGATGGTGTTATTTACTCCTTTGAATTATCTGGGGTGCCGTCTCACAAACTCGAACTTATGGTTGGCGCTCCAGTTCTCCTGATACGTAATCTCGACCCCCCCCCCTCCCTCCCAAGATTGTGCAATGGCACCAGATTACACATCACAGAACTAGGAAGAAACATTGCGAAGGCGACAATTCTTACCTGTGCATCTAAAGGGGAAGCCGTGTTAATTCCGCGTGTCCCAATTACTTCCAATAACCATCTCTTTCAATTTAAAAAAATTACAGTTCGCATTAAAAATTGCATTTTCAATGACAATTAATAAATCGCAGGGTCAAACGTTAAAAGTTCTGGGAATACATTTGGATAATCCCTGCTTTTCCCATGATCAATTATATGTTGCCTGCTCGCGGCAATCGAGTGCAAAAAATTTACGTTTTTTCAGAAAATAACAAGTCATACAATATTGTATATACCGATGTATTAAACTGAAAATACTCTTAACATACAGAATATTTTTATTGTTTTAAAAGTTCGATGAAATTGTTGTGGAACATAAATAAATTTTTGTTATTTTATTGCAGTATTTGATACTACTATTACTAATAAATATAGCTGTAAAATAAATTGTATGTTTGTATTGACCTGATGACAAGGCTTCTTTACGTCTTCGCAATCAGGCCCTTTCGTAGCAACTTAACTAACCCAGTAATCCTTCCGGGCATATATGACCCGTAGTTCAATGAGCAATCAGAACCACGTGAGTATTCTGGCATACTTCACATCACACAACAACCTATGCCAGAGGTGATGGTCGAGCTAAGAACCTATAAAAATCCTCGCCGAGACTGGGATTCAAGCTGGGGACTTTTCCATCAGCAGTAGGACGCCCTGACCACTGAGCGACCAGACCTCTCAAGAAAATCTTATATTACAACACTCCTCTACGCGGACGATGTCGCGGGTAACTGCTAGTTGCTAATATTTTGACGTTTTGAGCTTCCATTAATTAAAACTATATTCATTTTTATTCGCGAGATGAAATTAGTAATTTTAAGAGATGCTGGGTAAACGAAATTCAAATCTTACAAAGAAATGTAAGAAAACTAGGGCTGTGAAAATAGTCAAAACCTAGGAGACAAATCCTCAATATTGTATATACGGATATATTAAACTGAAAATACTCCTAACAAACAGAATATTTTTATTGTTTTAAAATTTTTATTCAAGTAGTTGTGGAACATAAATAAATTTTTGTTATTTTATTGCAACATTTATTACTGCTATACTAATACAAATAGCTCTAAAATAAATTATATGGTCGTATTGACCTGGTGACAAGGCTTCTTTACGTCTCCGCAATCAGTCCCCTTTGTAGCCTCTTAACGTAACCCAGTAATCCGGCCGGACATAGAGGACCCACAGTTCAACACGGAATCAGAACCAAGTGAGCATTCTGGCGTAATTCACATCTCACAACAGCCTATGCCAGAGGTGAAGGTCGAGCTAAGGACCTTTGAAAATCCTCGCCGAGACTGGGATTCAAGCTGGGGTCTTCTCCATCTCCAGTTGGACGCCCTAACCACCGAGCAATCAGACCTCTCAAGAAAATCTTATATTACAACACTCTTCAACGCGGACGAAGTCGCGGGTAACTGCTAGTTTAAGATAAAAATAAAAAGTCGTGTTTCTTTTACGTTTATAAAGATACACGAAAATAGTTCACTTACTTTTCAAAATATGGCGACATTGCCCTTTTATAAGCCATGGCATCATTCTTAAATCATACAAATTGTATTTATATTAAACTGACATTGTGATTTCATTTGTAATTTTATACGATAGTTTATATACATGCAAAAAAAGAAATTCCTTCGTATATGCGTAAGGTAGCACCATTGTGAATATTGCTTATGGGATGCTTGGTGCACAAGGACATCAACAACCATAAAATATTGTGAATTATCAGCAATTTCAAGGAATGATAGGTACGTACTAATGATGTTTTAAGAACATAACTCAAATTCCATTTGATCAAAGTCACGGGCATAGTCAGTACAGAAAGATATGTGATATGGCAAGAATCATGCCAGCTTTCGTTTATAAAAGACATTTTATCAGTCCTACTGGCTGCTTGGAAAATACTGATTCCATATTATATACAACAGTAAGTAAACAATGAAATGTAATTCCGAATCATCAACAAAGTGTCGCCTAAAACTGGAGCATTTGTCGTTTTCCACGACTATTGGGTTAAGGGGTCATTAGTTTTCTATTCTACGCCATTTAGAGAATGGAACATCAAATTATGAAGGTTTTATGTAAAACTAGCGTTGGTTCTAAAAAACACATAAAAGCTATTCTTTAATGGCAGCGCAGTTCGAATGATGCAAACTTCGGCGTTGTTCACATCATTCAAAACTTTGTAATCTTACTAGACAAAATCGAGTATATCAACAAAAGAATGTTTTTTTAGGTTAATAAAATGTGTTGTCTAACAATTTTCAGTTATTTTTATGGTAACGGCAAACGAGATAAGTAGGTCTTGCTGACAACAGTGTGGCTTTCTTATCAGAGGCATCCTGAACTTGGAGATACCAAGTTCCCGGAAACTTAATATAATACCACTTCCATTTCCCTTTTTCCTGAATTGGAACACAAAATTTACTAGAATGCTATTTGAAAGATATCTACAATATGTCAAGGACAATACGCAATTGTGAACTCGTTCCTTACGCAACACATTGCTTGGTCATTACATAATTAATCTGTGCTCCAACAAAGTCATGGTGCGCGAGGAAAGTTCTCTCGCGCCTACAAACTCTACATTTATTAAGTATTCATTTAAAATAAGGTGTGGTACAATGCACAGAGTACCAATGATAAAAGTTTTTGTAATGTTTGTATGCCTCATGATCGCGTGATCTGCGTCATAAGATTGACTGAATGATTGACAACAACTGTAGAAGCTATGTCTGTATCTTTGGTGGCCTTCTAGACCCGTGAGGTGGCGCAGCAGAAAGCTTCAGTGTACACAGACACAGCTTCCATTATACACCAGCAACTCACTCCACGCACTTAAATTCATATATTTTGACATAAAAAACTACATACATCACACTACTACAGTTGTACATGCGAATTACAACTGAAGTACAGCCAAAAGATCAGATTCATTAACACTTTTATCTTAAATACTTTTTAAACTAGATTAAGCGATACAGCTAATAAATACATTGCT
This sequence comes from Vandiemenella viatica, assembly GCA_031002005.1. NCBI lineage: Eukaryota > Metazoa > Arthropoda > Insecta > Orthoptera > Morabidae > Vandiemenella > Vandiemenella viatica. The sequence goes on along the minus strand of JARYHS010008074.1, from coordinate 274,856,673 downwards.
AATTTACAATAACTGCACCACGCTAAGTTTATTCAAAGTTAACAACAAACATTATGTACTACACCAAACTTAGCCTACACCCTCATTACAACAGAATTGTGTATCATAACAAAAGCATGAAACACACCAGAAGAAAACTGAAATACTTACATAAGAAATACTTACATAAGAACGAAGGTTTTGTCTGCATTGAGTATTAATATAATGTTCTCGTGTGATTAGCCGAATTAACGAAGAGTTTTCACCAGAAGATGGCGACAGTGGTATTGATCACCGAAATATCGCGTGAAAACACTTCCTGGTTAGTCATCCGAGAACATTCTGTTAATTGAATACTTATTTTTGATGGTATTGAGGTATGTCCGGTATTCAGTTGTTTGAATGTTAGTCAAAAGATACTTGTTTCCACGCTAAGGGATTTTTACACGGTCTTAACCTGGCAATATATGCCGGTTTGCACGGTAACCTCCAATTATTCTATACGAGACACAATGCATGGAAGTTTGAAATTCAGTCCATCTATCATAAAAACAAAACAAAAAAATAATGTCAGCTTGTTCGTATCAGAACTCTGGCCTATTTATATCAAAACCTTTAGCAGGTAGGGGAAAATAAACATGCCAGTTACGGAAATTAAGATCTGCTGAAAGATTAAACTCTTTTAAACTATGGTCTTACACTGCAGTAACATAAAGCCTATTCCACTTATTAGTGTTAATTTTAATAAATATATAGTACTTATATAATAACAATGCAAATGTCGGAAACCTGTATGTTGAAGATTTTTTTTAAAATGACTATTAATAATTTACCGAGAAGTAAGAAATTAAACTATTGATTTCAAACAATATACTCCGTAACAAATAAAGTATGTTTCATTTTAATGTGACGTTCGTAGACTAAGTCATTAAGAAAACTGTGAGCAAATCTGATTGCTCCATAGTATGTACACTATGAAATATCGCTTATTGTCTGCTGATAAGTGTAAATTATTTATCGCAGTAGACATATTAACTTAAACTATATATAATAAAATCCAATTCAGCATCAGAGCATTATTTTATTAAAGTAAAACGAAACGGCAAATATGATAAGTACTGGAAATGCATGTTTTCCACCGTTACCTGCTGCTGTATTTGTACGACAACAGGCGTTGTATTTTCTTTTATTGTCTACGACCTATTTGAAATGCAGCTGCCACAAGTGGGTTTTGTCATGATGGAAATGAGGTGTAATATATTTCGATAAACACTATGTATGTTCAAAATGACGCCAGCAATTTCTCGGTACAATTTCAAAATGTCAGAGCGCAGACGGACTCGTGACTCCTTCTGCACGTGATACTGAGGTTGAAGAATAATTCCTTTCCAGAATGACTGGTTTAATAATGTGGTCCATGCATCAGTTGTCAAAGTTCCTAGCAATAGTATAACAATAAGTTAGTTGTATATAAAACAGGGATAAATTTGGGGTCCGATATGCTTTTACACCAATACTAGGCAACAAATGGTCGATTCGATAGCCTATCAGGCATTCCACAATTCGTTATTCTATGCTTGACCCAAAAATTAATCCATTTGGCTATTCTTAATGCTATTAATGCAAAATAACATCAAAAAGAATTAAAGAAGCTCTTTTATATATTAATATTTTAAGATTTCAAGTAAAACTAGTGATCTCATTATTTGATTTATCACGTCAAAAATCTGTCTGGATGTAGAGGTAAACATCTTGCGTTCCACACAGCACCATGTGTAAAACTGAGAAATTTTAAAACGTTTTTGCATCTTCAAGGACTGGTCACTAATATGCGAGAAAAAAATTAGAAACTTTAAACTAAAAACTGTTATATAAAAATATAATTCTTGAGTTGCATCAAATAGAAGATTGCTGAACACCTATTGAAAAATACTTTTTATAATACCTTGGAAACTGTTCTTCACATATTCGATGGACCCAAAACAAAATTACTATTTTTAATTCAATTGCAATGAGCGAATGCACAGGTGACAGTTTCCCTGCAGAATCATTTTCCCTTTTCTCTTTAATTTTATCCTAAATTCTTTGGATGTCATTTCCAGCCACCCATTCCCATCACTCTTCTACCTCCTACTGCCTTCCAATGAATCCCAATTCAGCTTCTCATTATATCAGTCACTGATTGTGTTATGCGATAATTTCCACAAACAAGTTCGACTGACCTCCTTTGCTTGCTCTCCAATTCCTAAATTTCATCCCCAAAATGCGGGTCGTATACTAAACAACCCCATTCAGGCAAAGGTCTGATCAAGGCTTTATAAACCATTTCTTTCACTTCTCTGGTACATCTCCTTATAACCCTACGATGGATTTTGAAACCATTTTCTTCCACTTGCCCAATGTATCCTGCCCAGCTGAGTTTATTATAAAATGTTATGCCAAGAAATTCACACTTCGAGCTTTCAACAAGCAATTCTGTCCCCATCATATAATCACAAATTAGCTTTTTATCTGTGGACCTAATAAAGTGATTCTTCCTGGCATTTATCTTCATTTCATGTCGGCCCAATCATCTGGATATCTTATTTAACACCGTTTTATGTCTCACTCTTTCGTATACCTTGGAAAGATCTAGGGCTATATTATCAACTTGGCCTCTTTGCCAATTTCATCCGAAATAGTTTGCATAAAGTCTAGTTACTTAGATTTAATATCATTTTCTTTCCTCACAGACATTTCTGAGTTGGATGCATATGATTCTCGCTGCATATGATTTATCTGCCACTGATATCAAAATAATATGACTGTAATTTTCGCCTGTCTCTGTTGTCCCTTCTTTATGGACCGGTACTACTACCGCACTTTTACATTCCTTTATTAATCAGCAGGACTCCATATTCAATCTAAATAATATTGTATCCGTCTATCTTTAATACACCTGTAATAATATTCTCTATACCTGCCCATATACGCTTCTTTAGTTTTACTAAATAGGTGCATTTTTATAACTGTACCTGTTACTATCTTCAATTTTGACCACTGGTTTACTGAACTGCTTCGTGATCACTTAATATTTCAATCACTTCAGGCTTTATCGGGAATATATCCAATTTTAAATCGTCTACTCAAATTTCAATCCCATCTACATGCAGTGCAGTCTGCTTTTAAATTGAGAGGATCTGGCGAAGGTACGAGTTATGGACTAAGAAGTCTCCCTCCTCTCCATACCAACGGTTTCCTAGCGAGGCGAATTATTGTAGGAATTCATGGCAATTTAATGCCCCTGTGGTGGGAAACTTCCTCAAAACACAGTGGAACCTCAAGGGTAGACGGTGCGTAGGAGCAATCAATATAGCTCTAGCGGTTGGGAAGGCGGATGAAGACTGCAGCAGTCTCAATGATCTCCACTCCTCTGGGCTAAATCTGTTGAAACTGTCAAGGACCATGTGGTTGTTGATGTGTACCACGTTAAAAGATTTCACGGCCAGGCGTCTTTCGGCACTCAGGGAGTAGGGAGTTATAAGGGGACATCCATAAATTACGTGAGGTGAAATGGGGGAGGGGGGGGGGTCCGGCGAAATCTCACCAGATCTCAACAGGGGGGAGGGGGGGGTCTACGGAAATCTCACGTGAGATTTTGCGAAAAATTTGGGGACAGTAGAGCAAAAAAAAGGTCTACAATTTGCGCCAAAGTCGATTTTAGGAGGGTATTTCGTCAAAAAAGTTAGGGTGTGACCTAAAAAAAAAAGGTCTACAAAAGTTTCCAGGGCGATTTGTAGGGGGGGGGTTCTCACGGACCAGATCTCACCTGAGGGGGGGGGGGGGGGTCCGGCCAGATCTCACGAAATCTCACCAGGGGGGAGGGGGGGGGGTCCAGAAATCCGGAAAAACACCTCACGTAATTTGTGGATGCCCCCTAACGGGAGCAGGATTTTGTAGTATGCAAGCCCCTAGCAACGAATCGGCAGGGGTTTTTTTTTTTTTTTTTTTTTTTTTTACGCCTCATCGACGGCTAAGGTCATTAGAGGCGGGATGGGACTGGGGACAAGGAACGGGAAGTAATTCGGCCATTGCCTCTTTGAAGAAAGCATCCCGGCATTCACCTGGAGTGATTTGGGGAAACCATGGAAAACACAAATCTGGATTTTAAAATAACTTTATACCTTGCTTAGAAGAAAGTAAATCTAAATGGACAATATTTTACATTACTGTTATTGAAATTTCGAATTACTGAACTTTATTTGGTGTTCGAGGCGAACCGAGAGTACGAATAAAAATTCAAAATATTTTACAGCATGTTGTGAGGAAGATTGTTTTATTGCGGGAGACAGCTTGGGGAAACAAATTAACTGTATGTTATCTGTGGCTCGGCCTCGTTGGTCATCCAGGCATATCTCTGGTGCTATAGTGTCAGTTGGTAGGCTGCAGGCTGCATCATGCGGTAAATACTTTATAGTTAGTATATTATCGGTGTATCATCTATATGTTTCAGTTTTGTTGAAAAATGTTTATAGAATTAATTGTAGGTAAGTAGTAACATGGTTTTTTTTATGTATTATTGTTATTTATTATTGTTTTTATCTTGTTTTGGCTGGCACCGACTCTAAAAGTAACTAATTAATGTAAAAATTTCAAGAAAGGGGAATAGGGTTTCTGTTTTTGTCAAAGTAATGTGAGTAATATGTTTCTTTTTCTATTTGCTTTAAAGTATATACATGCGAAGTTCCACCGAAATTGGATTAAAATGTAGGGGATTGTACAAACATTAAGGGATGTAAAAGGGGAGCTAGGGTAGTTTTTTATTTTTTGGTAAGAAATCTTCTCCATACAAAAAATACATATATGTGCCAACTTTCATAAAGATCGGTCAAATGGTGCCAACTGTAGCTTTTCAAAAAGAAAAATTGACAAAAGTCAAGGGGCGGAAATGGGAAAAGGGGTTCAATTTTTGCAAACCAAAAGCTGACATTATTTTTCTCTTTGTTTTACAGTAAAAGTTAGCTAAGTTCTATCTAAACTGGATAAAAACTGTGGGTTTGTATAAAAATTAAGCCGTTTAATGGAGAGTGGGGATGGTTTTTTTTATTTTTGGTTCGAAACCTTCCTCGTGAAAAAATTCATATAAGCGCCAACTTTCATGGTAATAGGTCAAATGGTGGCGACTGTAGCTTTTTATATAAAAAAAATTGACAAAAATTAAGGGGTTGGTAGGAGGGAGAGGGGTTGAGCTTTGGCAGACCAAATGTTGACAAGATTTTTCTGTTTGTTTGAAAGTATACATTGGAAAAGTTCAATCAAAATTAGATATGAAATATAGGTTTCTATAAATTTAAGGGGTGTAAAGGGGGAGATGGGGTGGCTTTTTTTATTTTTTGGTCAGAAACCTCCTCCATGAAATATTACATGTATATGACAACTTTAATAGGAGATCAGTTAAATGATGTCGACTATAGTTTTGTATAAAGAACATTGGCAAAAATTAAGGAGGTGGATAGGGTGAGAGGGGTTCAGTTTTTTAAAACCAAATATTGACACAGCATTTTTATTTTTATTTTTGACTATACATGTCCAAAGTTCCATTGAAATTGGATAAAAATTGTGGGTTTGAATAAAAATTAAGGGGTGTAAAGGGATAGAAGGGGTGGTTTCTCAATGAAATTCATATAGGATCACTTTGGAGGTATACTCTATCCACTATAAAAATTTCATTTAAATCGGTTAAAAATTGGCGAAGATAGCGCTGAACATACATAAAAAAAAATAAAAAATCAGACGAATTGAGAACCTCCTCCTTTTCTGAAGTCGGTTAAAAATAGAACAAATATGCAAGCAAATATGACCTTAAAAACGGAATAATCTTATATATATATAAAAATAGACGTGTTTTTTCCTATATTTCACTTTCAGCCACCACTACCTTGCACAGATCACTGATGTTTGTTGGTGGAAGTAGCATGGAGTTTCCTGTCGTGCACAACGTTGGCCGAATGCCGATAGCTGTGGGGATGTGGGAGATATAATGATTAAAGTTGGTCAGTGCAGGGCGTTTTCATATTTCGACCAAAAATTCGTATCTCCGTATACTTCTCTTTCCTGCCACAACTACATAACATAGACCTTTGGTATTTGTGTGTGGTAGTAGAATCGTCTTTCCTGTCGTGCACTATGGTTGTTAGATGTCGGTAGCTATGGGGGTGTGGGAGATATGGGGGTTGAAAGTGGTCGACCTGTGGCAATTTCTTACTTCTGCCAAAGACAAAAGTGTCATGGTGTATCACTTTTCAGCGAAAACTATAGATCACAGATAACTGGTGTTTGTGTGAAGTAGTAGCACAGAGTCACCTTTCGATCACAACAGCGGCCGATTTTCAGAAACTGTGGTACTGTGGTAGATATGGTGGTTGTAAGTGGCCGACCAAGGATATTTTCGTATTTCGACTGTCTCCGCATATGTCACTTTCTGCCACAACTACATAGCATAGAACATTGGTGTTTGTGTTTGGTAGTAGAATCATATCTCATGTAGTGCACTATGGTTGTTAGATGTCTGTAGCTATGGGGGTGTGGGAGATATGGGGGTTGAAAGTGATCGACCTGTGGCAATTTCATACTTCTGCCAAAGACAAAAGTGTCATGGTGTATCACTTTTCAGCGAAAACTATAGATCACAGATAACTGGCGTTTGTGTGTAGTAGTAGCACAGAGACACCTTTCGATCACAACAGCGGCCGAATTTCAGAAACTGTGTTACTATGGTAGATATGGTGGTTGTAAGTGGCCGACCAAGGATATTTTCGACTTTCGACTGTCTCCGCATATGTCACTTTTCTGCCGCAACTACATAGCATAGAACATTGGTGATTGTGTATGGTAGTAGAATCGTATCTCATGTAGTGCACTATGGTTGTTAGATATCGGTAGCTATGGGGGTGTGGGAGATATGGGGGTTGAAAGTGATCGACCTGTGGCAATTTCATACTTCTGCCAAAGACAAAAGTGTCATGGTGTATCACTTTTCAGTGAAAACTGTAGATCACAGATAACTGGTGTTTGTGTGTAGTAGTAGCACAGAGTCACCTTTCGATCACAACAGCGGCCGAATTTCAGAAACTGTATTACTATGGTAGATATGGTGGTTGTAAGTGGCCGACCAAGGATATTTTCGAATTTCGACTGTCTCCGCATATGTCACTTTTCTGCCACAACTACATAGCATAGAGCATTGGTGTTTGTGTTTGGTAGTAGAATCGTATCTCATGTAGTGCACTATGGTTGTTAGATGTCGGTAGCTATGGGGGTGTGGGAGATATGGGGGTTGAAAGTGATCGACCTGTGGCAATTTCTTACTTCTGCCAAAGACAAAAGTGTCATGGTGTATCACTTTTAAGCGAAAACTATAGATCACAGATAACTGGTGTTTGTGTGAAGTAGTAGCACAGAGTCACCTTTCGATCACAACAGCGGCCGATTTTCAGAAACTGTGGTACTGTGGTAGATATGGTGGTTGTAAGTGGCCGACCAAGGATATTTTCGTATTTCGACTGTCTCCGCATATGTCACTTGTCTGCCACAACTACATAGCATAGAGCATTGGTGTTTGTGTTTGGTAGTAAAATCATATCTCATGTAGTGCACTATGGTTGTTAGATGTCGGTAGCTATGGGGGTGTGGGAGATATGGGGGTTGAAAGTGATCGACCTGTGGCAATTTCATACTTCTGCCAAAGACAAAAGTGTCATGGTGTATCACTTTTCAGCGAAAACTATAGATCACAGATAACTGGCGTTTGTGTGTAGTAGTAGCACAGAGACACCTTTCGATCACAACAGCGGCCGAATTTCAGAAACTGTGTTACTATGGTAGATATGGTGGTTGTAAGTGGCCGACCAAGGATATTTTCGAATTTCGACTGTCTCCGCATATGTCACTTTTCTGCCGCAACTACATAGCATAGAACATTGGTGATTGTGTATGGTAGTAGAATCGTATCTCATGTATTGCACTATGGTTGTTAGATGTCGGTAGCTATGGGGGTGTGGGGAGAATATGGGGGTTGAAAGTGATCGACCTGTGGCAATTTCATACTTCTGCCAAAGACAAAAGTTTCATGGTGTATCACTTTTCAGCGAAAACTATAGATCACAGATAACTGGCGTTTGTGTGTAGTAGTAGCACAGAGTCACCTTTCGATCACAACAGCGGCCGAATTTCAGAAACTGTGTTACTGTGGTAGATATGGTGGTTGTAAGTGGCCGACCAAGGATATTTTCGAATTTCGACTGTCTCCGCATATGTCACTTTTCTGCCACAACTACATAGCATAGAACATTGGTGTTTGTGTTTGGTAGTAGAATCGTATCTCATGTAGTGCACTATGGTTGTTAGATGTCGGTAGCTATGGGGCTGTGGGAGATATGGGGGTTGAAAGTGATCGACCTGTGGCAATTTCATACTTCTGCCAAAGACAAAAGTTTCATGGTGTATCACTTTTCAGCGAAAACTATAGATCACAGATAACTGGCGTTTGTGTGTAGTAGTAGCACAGAGTCACCTTTCGATCACAACAGTGGCCGAATTTCAGAAACTGTGTTACTGTGGTAGATATGGTGGTTGTAAGTGGCCGACCAAGGATATTTTCGAATTTCGACTGTCTCCGCATATGTCACTTTTCTGCCACAACTACATAGCATAGAACATTGGTGTTTGTGTTTGGTAGTAGAATCGTATCTCACGTAGTGCACTATGGTTGTTAGATGTCGGTAGCTATGGGGGTGTGGGAGATATGGGGCTTGAAATTGATCGACCTGTGGCAATTTCATACTCCTGCCAAAGACAAAAGTGTCATGGTGTATCACATTTAAGCGAAAACTATAGATCACAGATAACTGGCGTTTGTGTGTAGTAGTAGCACAGAGTCACCTTTCGATCACAACAGCGGCCGAATTTCAGAAACTGTGTTACTGTGGTAGATATGGTGGTTGTAAGTGGCCGACCAAGGATATTTTCGTATTTCGACTGTCTCCGCATATGTCACTTTTCTGCCACAACTACATAGCATAGAGCATTGCTGTTTGTTTTTCGTAGTAGAATCGTATCTCATGTAGTGCACTATGGTTGTTAGATGTCGGTAGCTATGGGGGTGTGGGAGAAATGGGGGATAAAATGGTCGACCTGCGGCAATTTCATATTTCTGCCAAAGACGCATGTGTCACGTTGTATCACTTTTAAGTGAAAACTATCAATCGCAGATCACTGGTGTTTGTGTGTAGTAGTAACACAGAGTCACCCATCGATCACAACGTTGGCCAAAATTCGGTAACTGTGGGAGTGTGAGAGATATGGTGTTCGAAATTGGTCGATCATGAATATTTTCGTATTTCATCCAAAGACTTGTGTGTATCCGTAAATTTCACTTTGCTGCCGGAACTACATAGCGCAGAAGACTGGCATTTGTGTGTGGTAATAGTATCGAGTCTCCCATCGTGCATTATGGTGGTTAGATGTCTACAGCTGTCAATATGAATACTTTACAATCTCGAACGAAGTTGTGGGTACCAGCTATTATATTATTAATGTGGAAGTAAGTTTCTGTCTTTTTGTTACGTTTTGACGACTAAATGGCTATATCAATATTGATGGAATTTAACAATGAAATAGTGTAGGAAGGACACAGGACATTTTTTCGGCATGAATAACAGTTTTAGTCACGAAATTTTAAGAACTTATCGAATGATGAAAGACAGACAGATTCGTGTGTTAGTCTGTAATGTTACGTTGGTTGCTCAGTCATGCAATCTGTTAGTGTTTGATTTATTAATAAATTTCGATAAGAAACAAAACTTATTATTTAGTATAGAAGTCAATTTGCTCTGCACTGTACTATTCATTTGTGTCTGTATAAAAGTTTCTGGCACCAATTTGTCTTCCTTTTTGACATGCCTTACGGACGTAAACCTGGCCTAAGGTGCAGGTCTAGAAGACAATGTGCTGCTATTAGATTATAAGATTAGATGCTCATGTTGAATAAAGAAGAAAAAACCAAGCTGAAATAAAGCTGCCATCAGTTAACCCCCCCCCCCCCCCCCCCCACACACACACACACACATCCCCGCACCTTCGCTTATTTCTCTGTTTTTAAATATGTTGTAAATTGATTCTCTTCATGAGACAGATTAGATGATAGGATGATATAATGATGGCTTTCCATCATATTATGTCGACTCGGTGTTATTTGGGACAAATCTTACGTTACTAACAGTTTTCGATATCCAATTCTGGAATTGAAACTACAAGTCCACGCGTACGAAGTCGCGGGTAACAGCTAGTATGACATAAAAATTAAAAAATATTATCAAACATTTAAATTTATTATACATGAAACGTGCTCAATTACCCATCATTTATTTTACCAAGTAGTGTCGCTTTCACGTAGACAGCATAATTTGCTCCCGTGCACTCACTGCACCATTGGGAAATTAAATTTTAAATGATTTTGTAGAATCGCTTTAATTTCACATAATTTACACGAAAGAACTCTTTCATCTGTACTAAAATACTCCTTTTCAAATTCACTTACGTAATGTAATTTCACATTTTTCAGAAAATTTTGTTTTCGGCATGGTCGATACTCATTGTTCCACTGCAGATGCAACACTGATTGAGGATTATTTTCAAAAGTTTTTCTTTGAGACATTGGTTGACGCGGATCGACACAGGCATACTGCAGGGGTACCTTCCCTACGGTAATATGATTTGACTTTAGAAGCATAGTAAATCTTAATTATCACCATTCTTTTGTATCATCAATTGAGAGGGTTGAATCTTATAGGTACTCCAAATTTAAACTGAGCGTGGCATTCGGGAGGACGGCGGTTCGAATCCCCGTCCGGGCATCCAGATTTGGGTTTTCCATGGTTTCCCAAATCACTCCAGGCAAATGCCGGGATGCTTCCTTCAAAAGGCCATGGCCGAATTCCTTCCCATTTCTTGCCCCCATCCTTGCCCCCCATCCTTTCCCGTCTCTAAAGACCTCGCTGTTGAGAGACGTAAAGCAGTTAAAAAAAAATCGAAATTTAATACTGCAAGAACTTTGATTATTTTCCAGGATCACAGGTAAATTACCACAATGAGATATTTATTGATGATCGCTGGCAATTACATGCCTGGGCGAATTTAACGTTAAACATAATATACAAACATTGTATATGTGGCAAAGCAACGCCCAAAGCTACAATTAGCCGTTTATGCAAACAAACAAATGATTAACTTTACGTTAAATCCACCTCAAATAATCATCATAAAAATTACATGAACAAACAATATTCAAGTTGCATCATAATAACCTCGTGACAACAGAATCAAATTCAGTTTACGTTATGATGCTAATACACAGGTGTCACAAATGGTTCTTGGGTGCCATTTGAAAAAGAAATTGAGAGGAAGTACAAAGTTTTGAAGGAACACATATGGTTCCAGACAAACATGCCTTTTATACAAGTAGGCCTTTTATATACTTGGGCCTGCTAGCTCAATGGGTTTCACTCATCAATTTCGAGCATTGATGTCTCAAGTAGCTTATGGGTCCCTAACAGTTTCCCAAAATGCACAAGCTATGGCTTCGATGGCTTAAACATTACCGATTAGGTGTCTACGACTTCGGGCGGCATGGTTCGAAGATGGTCCCGCGGCAAGCGAGTCACTCTTCAGCATTCGGAGACCTAACGCACTTGGCAGCGTCCGACTTCTGCAAGAAGCTAGCTGCTCAGATCAGATCTCGGCTGAAGTCAGGAACAGCATGCAGGCTAGCGTCCAGACCAGAATGCCGGACCAGAGTCCAGAGCCGAATCCAGAACCAGAATGAGCTCTCGCCGCGTCTTCCGCTCGCAGCTAAGCTCCTGCCCCGCCCTCCAGCATCTCAGGAACATGCGGAACACAAAATTTCCAGAATTTAGCTGTAAGAATTGCAGTGGTTGGTGCTGGAGAAGGTGGTCCGAAGTCACATGGTAGTCGACTTGTCATTGCTCCACTCTTCCCGCGTTTTTGTCGCGTGGGTCACGGCGTGGGAGGGCGTCTCGCGGCTACCTGGCTGTCTGGCCTATTGTCCGCACGCGATAATCCGGCGCCGCACAGTGTGCCAGAATCTTGAAAACGTGGCCAAAAAGGAAACAAAAAAAAGTTTCTGGATGGGAATTTACGACTATCAGGTTCGCTACAGTAATGTTGGAACTACTGAATACCGATTGTTTGGACGATCAATTGTTCATTTCCTCCTTTATATTTCATGTCAAAGTCGGCACTTCATTGCTAGCGGTGCATGCAGCAGACCAGGCTACAAAATAGTCTAGTCGTTAAAAATAAATATTTGTGTTCTGTGTAAGTGAAACGGATATTTTAAATATGGACGATGTTCCAGCAAGTATGTACTAATTAAAATACATTTATGTCATTATTAAATCAATAAATACACATATTTTTTTAATTAACTTAATACCGGAAAATGCAAGAGAAAATTTTAAAATGTGCTTAAAAAAATAGAGATAAGTTACGAATTCCACGATATTCCGCTTTCTTTTGCACTGTGTCCGCGAGTATACATTATTGCCTTAGTAAATTAACTTCAAATCCACCTACTAGTTCCAACTCCGGCTTTGAACCACGTTTTAAGCGACGCTTGCAAAATGTTTGGTTATTTTTTTAAATGAAATTATTAATATTAAGTTAATTTTTCATTAATAATTATGAAAAAGTACATTTTTTTGAAACAAAAATATTCTACATACGTTGTGGAGTTACTTTTTAACGCTTTCAAACACGTGTCAAGAAACAGAATTAAATAAATGAATAATTATAAGAACTGTCGGAGGATACTCAAGAATCAACTAGTAAGTTGGTAAAGTAATATCGCATAAGTTTTTCTCGAAAGTTTTCCGAAGAGTATGGAAGACGTGTTCAGGAGATTGTTAGCAACCTCAGACTTCTACATTTCTTCTCTGCGCAAATCATCAAACAAACTGCAAAGTTTGTCGTCAGAAGCCGTTGCCCTCTTAGATCTTAGTTCCTGTGCCGGAAGATTATGAAGATTCCGATGTAGATTATGAGGAAACAGTCTTTGAAGATGATGACGATTCAGTTGAAGATGCAGAAGAAGATAATGAAGATAAAAAAGAAGACGAAAACGGCAACTTTTAACTATAGTCACAAACAGTTTACTAACTGAATATCTGTAATTGAAATAAATTTTTTTTTTAAATATTTTATACTATCTTGTGTCCTCTATTTGGTATTTTTTGCGAGCTTTACATTTTTTGAGCTGATATTTTTAACCATTAACTACAACAACCTCTAAATGTTGACTTTTATATAAATAAAAAGAATTTTACCGCCATCTTGGATCCACCATTTTTTTATATTTGAAGTCATAATCTTTATCATCAATCTCAATAAATCAAAAAAAACTTTTATATGAATCAAAAAACTTTTATTAATATTTGTCCGCCATATTGGATCCGCCATTTTTTTTCACTATACCATATTCTTAATCACCAACTTCGATAACTTTTACGTACTAACTTTGGTACAAACTGAACAACTCTAGCAATCTCGATAATTCCACAAAATTACTTTTATATGAATAAAATTACTTTTAGCAACATTTGTCCGTCATCGTGGATCCGCCATTTTCTTTTTTCACTTTTTGATATTATATTCTTAATCAGTAACTTCGATAACCTTTACATACTAACTTTGGTACAAATTGAACAATTTTTTATATTTTGGCCAGCTTTTTACGATTCTGGCCCATTGTGCGCCGTGGTGAAAACCAACCGTTGTCCCTCACAAAGGACGGATGAAATAGCGACGTTCAGACAACTCAATAATTGGCTTGTTTAATTTAATTTAATTTAATTGCAATGGAGCACAGGCTCCGGTGGCAATTTCCCTACACAGCTATCTTCCCCCTATCCTGCACCCACCTACATTTGCCCTCTACAAATTTTTTCTTTAAATTCCTTCAAAGTTTTCGGTAAATTATTCATCGTTTCTCTTGGTAACTCATTCCAATCCCTGACACCCTTACCTAAAAAAGAGAATCTTCCTACACCCTTGTGCCTGAAATCGAGTGCCAGCTTGTGGTCATGGTCATCTTTTCCCTTCCATGCACTACTTTTCATACCTACTGCAATATCTTTCCATGCCTCATCACCAGTATATGCCCTGTACACTCCCATGACCCTCCTCATCCTCCTCCTGTCTTGCAATGAATCCCATTCCAGCTCCTTTATCATATCCGTCACTGATTGCATTCTGCGATAATTTCCAGAAACAAATCTAGCAGCCCTTCTTTGCACCCTCTCCAACTCCTGTATTTGATACGTAAAATGAGGGTCCCATACTACACTACCATATTCGAGCAATGGTCTGACCAAAGTTTTGTAACCCAATTCCTTGACTTCTCTCGTACATCCCCTCATAACTCTCTCCAACAAGTGCAGAACTCTGAAACCTTTTCCTACCACCTGTCCTATGTGTCCTGCCCAGTTAAGTTTGTTATCAAAAGTAATTCCAAGATATTTGCATTTCAAGTCTTCAGCAAGCAATTCTTTCCCCACCTTATATTCATAATTAACCTTTTGTTTTTTATTTGTGTATCTAATAAGCTGACTCTTCTTTGCATTTATCTTCATTCCATGTTTACTAACCCAATTAGATATCCTGTCCAGATCACCCTGCAACTGTTTACAATCCTCTATCGTTTTGATTCTTTTATACAGCATTATGTCATCTGCAAACAATCTAATTTCAGATAGTAAACAGGCAACACAATTATTCATTAGAATAATGAATAGCAATGGTCCCAATACGCTACCCTGTGGCACACCCATTTTTACTTCCACTTCTTTTGATACTACATTTCCTACCCTAACTTTCTGTTTTCTACCTTTTAAAAATTCTTCTACCCAGCAAATCACTTTCTTATCCACTCCAATGGTTTTTACCTTATTTACTACCATTTTATGGCTTACTCTGTCAAACGCCTTAGACAGATCTAGTGCTACACTATCAATTTGGCCTCCCTTGTCCATTTCATCTGAAATATCTTGCATATATCCCACCAACTGAGATTCGCATGAATATCCTTGCCTGAAACCATGTTGCCTGCTTGAAAACCAATTACGTTCCTCACATATATTTCTGATGTGGTTGCATATCAATCTTTCCATTAATTTACCTACCACTGATGTCAAACTGATTGGCCTGTAATTCTCAACTCTATTTCTCACCCCTCCCTTATGTACCGGTACTACTATTGCACTTTTCCAGTCCTGTGGTAAGCAGCAAGTGTCTAGACTCAATTTAAATAATATTTCAAGATAAGGTACAATGTCACATCCGGCTATCCACAGTGCTCAAATAAATAATACCCACTCTGTTTAAATCAACAGTACTTTTGCACATTGAATAAAAACATTTTAATACAGCACTTGAATAACACATATATATAATTGACGCCTGGGTTTTATCAAGTTTATTCTGCTATTAATAATTCGAACTTGGAGTGTCACACTATAATACTGCTGCTGCATTGTCAAGATTAAAAGGCGGGTGGAACATTAACGTTTAGAGAGTAACAATAATGAATAACTTTAATTCTTGATTGGTGAATTCTGACCTCTTCAGCGAAAATTAGTTTGGTTTTTCCTCCAACGTACAACAGGAGTACAGTTCTTGAATATTTATCTTTAATTTCTTCTCATATGTATCTAGTGAAATCGCGGTACTGTAAAAAAATTACCAGATATTTCCTCAAAAAATGACCATAGGACCATAAATATTACCATAATATGACTAAAACTATAAAAATGGCCTAAATATGCATTTATATGCCACATAAAATACATCTAAATACAATCAGTGTTTAATTCAGTATTACAGTTCAAAAAGAAGGCAGGAAAAAATATCACTGTCCTAAAGATCCGATCCCTAGTGATCACCCTTTGGCTTGAGGATTGGCTGCAGAACAACTCGTGTGCAACACCTGTGGCTGAGCAACGCTATTTATGATCTACATATGTACTCTGCAGTTCACAAATTTGTGGGTGGCAGAGAGTGCTTTGCACCAAAATTAATATCTGCTCCGTGCATTCCAATCACGAATAACACGAGGAAAGAAAGAATTCATATAAGCATCAGTGTGGCATCATATTTCTCTAATCTTATCACTACTGTCATTGCGGCCAAACGGGTTGGTGGACGAACTATATAATCGCACACTGCCCACCCTGAATGGGATGGAACTAGGAAATGTGGTCCAAGACATAGTCATCCTAAATACTACCCGACTGCACTACACAGTCGAACACAATGAAATATAACTTAAATGTAGCTATTTGGAATATTCGTACTTTGATGGTCTCAAACAATGACCATACCAGAACGTAGAACCGCATTTTGGACCGAGAGTTGAGAAGATTCGAACCGGGCACGTGAAGGGCAGTACCAGGAGCGTAGTTGTGGATACATATTTTTCTGGAAGGAAAAAGGACGAAATATAACTTCGTATCCATGAGTAGGATTTGCTATAAAGTACGAACTGGTTTAACAAGCTCAAGAATAACCAAAGAGCCACCATGATCAGTGCCTATGCTTCAACTATGAAAAATGATGATGACTAAAAGGAAGAACTCTGCTATCAGCTTGACAGAATTATAATTAATACATCCCGATCTGATAAACTTATTCCTAGGTACTATTATTGCTACAAATAATAATACGAAAATCCACTTAATTCCATTTATTGTGTAACTTGTCGCAGAACAAATTAAAACACAAAATCTTCACTAAGTTCTTTTGGTACTATGAATATACACATCTTTTAAAACTCTCATAATATTCAATCATACTAGTGGAGACTTGTGCCTCAGCACCCTACAAGTCTACGCCATGCTTCACGTCATGGGCGCCGGCAGGATTGCTTCTAGGGGGGTGCACCAGGGCTGCATTGGTGTCCCCCCCCCCTATCGGCCCAAAAATTTCCGGGCTGGGCGACCTTTTTTTTTTAGTTCTACTACTGCCCAGACGGCGACCCGGGATGTCAAGGGTGTGCAAGTGCACCCCCTTGCACCCCCCTCCCGGCGCCCATGCTTCACGGTCCTGGCGATAACTTCCCGCGGATTGTACTGTGTACGGTGTGTGGCCTTTCCCGCTGCGCA
This sequence comes from Vandiemenella viatica, assembly GCA_031002005.1. Classification (NCBI taxonomy): domain Eukaryota; kingdom Metazoa; phylum Arthropoda; class Insecta; order Orthoptera; family Morabidae; genus Vandiemenella; species Vandiemenella viatica. Next base: position 274,839,484 of record JARYHS010008074.1, on the reverse strand, counting down.
ACAACAATGAATTCTCTAGCGCCAGAAACAAGGCTTTATTATTACTACTTGAATAATTAATACCAGAAAACCAAACGTTATATAATTAACTTTAAAACAAAACATTTGTAATTTGAAAATAATAGGGATCGGGATGGGCTGGTTATGTGGCATATATGTCACAATTTCTCAAGGATGACAGCACTAAAATAAACTTTATGTTACTTCAGTACAGTTTACCGACGACACAGGACAACACCGGTCAAAATTTAAATCGACAGTGTTCATTGCTGAAGAATAATTGGTCAAATGAAGAGAATTTATCAGGATTGTTTTGACGATTGTAACAAGGAAATCCTAACTCATAGATAAAAATCAGAAAGCATACACCACTCGGAAAAACCACCCAAACTCGAACTCCAAGAAGCAATACAATCAGCAGACCAAATTTTAAGTCCAAAGAAGAACGAGAATGCTGAATCGTGCTGGACAAAATCACTTGAAATGGGGAAACTAACTTCTTCCAACCATACCAGGGGTTTCCTCAGTGCCATCGAAGATAACTATGGTACTTCTGCCAAATCTCTGAATTTCCTGCTACCAATGGAAAGAATACTTTTAGGATCACTTGATGAGTCAACCACCATCGTCACGATTCCTCACAAGCCTACTAAATATCATTTAGGAGAAGCTCTCCATTTTCAATAAGTTGACAATACTATAGAAATAATAAATCAAATAGATCAGACAGAGATGCTTTCATCATCACAATGTTAAAATAGAAGATTAGATTCAGTGTGTCAACTATCATGTAATATCCCTGCCTGCGGTTACGTTAAAATTTTTTGCCAGAACTTATCTAACCACCTATTGTCTCTAACTAAACAATTTCTTCTAGAAACATAAAGTGGTTTTAGAGCTTACAAAGGTACAGTTGACATGAACTTCAGTGCTTGACAACTGAAGGAAAAATTCAGATAGCTGAAATAACTCTGTATGTGTGTTTCACAGACCTTGTAAAAGCTGTTGATTCTGTTAATCGAGAAGCGCTCTGGAGTATCGTAGCCTTAGTTGGGAGCCCTAGCGAATATGCCCGAATAATTCGGCTACTACATGACTGCGCGCATGACATTGTTCTTACCAGGAACAGACAGGGAGAGCCCTTCAAGGCAACTGCAGGTATTAAACAGGAGTGTGTTCGGGCTCTTACCCCGTTTGCAATCTCTGTCTCATCCTATTAATGACAAACTACCATCTGGTACAGATATAATACAGAACTAACGGGAAACCATTTAATCTTTACAGACTAAGAACAATACCAAAGTAACCCTGATATCAGTCGTAGAACTTCAATGCGCATATAACATTGTTGTCATGGTTATCTCCGAGGAGGACTTACAAGTAACATGAAACGCATTTATAAAAACATTCAAGTCCATTGTCCTAGAACTTAATACTACAAAGACGAAAATCATTTACTATTCTGCACCAACTCAAACACAGTGGCTCCATTTATCATAATCAAGAGGGTACTCCACAGGAAATGGAACATTTCCCTTATCTCGGTGGTTATATTCCAACAAATGTTGACATTGATACAGAAATTCAATATCGAGTATAATATACTAGTGCATCTTATGGGCTTCTCTTAAAAAAAGAGTTTGATTTTTGTTCGAACAAATCTCCAAGTTTACATTATCACTGCAACACTAATATACGGTTGCGAGACTTGGGCTATCTACAGACGGCACTCAAAATTCCTTGAGAAATATCACCAACGCTGTCTGAGGAGTATACATACTTAAGATAAAATGCATGACCGACGAACAAACATCAGTATGCAATAAGTAGCGATTACCGTAAGCATTAAGGCAATGATAAATAAGTATCAACTTTACAGAGCTGAAAATGCCATAAGAATGCCGTACTCTCACTTCCCAAAACAAATCATGTATTCGAAACTAAAGAATTGATAACGTAACCGGGAAGAACAAATGAACCGATACAACGCTCGTCTTGATTCCAATCTTAGGAAATGCGAAATAAACACAAACAACTGAGAAGACATAGCCTCCGATCGATCTGCTCTGTGGCGAATGGCATATGAAGGCTCATAATATTACGGAAAAAAATGTCAACAACAATAATCCGACAAAAGAAATCGTAGGAAGGAACGAGAGAATATGAGAAGAGATCCCGTGCTGGTATGTTCAGCATGTGTCATCAGTGTTGTAACATAATGACCAAATATGGGTCATTCCGTACATTTTTATATATAATATTTTGTATATTTTTACATATAAAAAGGAATAATGAAAGGAATTATCGGAGAGTATTGTCAGTGTTTGTGGGATCTCCCAGTTAGCCGCACCAGTTAGTCCCGCCAGGCCGGCGGCTGCCACGGACAATGGAGAGGAGCTGCCCTTTCTAACGGATTTGGTCAAGCGTATGATCCCTTAGCTCCGGGAAAATACACAGCGGGGTGAATGCTCGTGTCCACAACCCCAGGTCCCCGAGCGGGCAGTTTGGAGGTCACATTTGACGAATAAGTCCGAGGCTGGCCGAGTTCGCACGAATCTCCAAAAGACAATGTTCGCCTATCGTCACAGCCAGTAGGAGGAGCCAAAAAAAAAAAAAAACAGCAGAACCAATCAACGACAGACTATCCTATGCATTTTGTAATGCCAGTGAATTTTTGCTCCATGTGAACCACGAGCGACGGGAGGAGGCTTTTCCTGCGGACGCCGGAGAGCACTTAACGCCGGTCTTCAGACTGGAAGGAGCGGATCTTCCGAGGTTGGAGATCGCTCCATCTTGGCATCGAACCTGAGGGTCGATACGAGCGTCTTGTACAGTGAGGTCGCTGTGCACTCATTCAGTTCGCTGACTGAAGGACGTAGTGCACTGTCCGCTATAGCCAAGGGGCTATAATTATTCCGCCGTCGAGGGAAACATATCGCCGCCACGGTAATAATTCTACAGTGCAGTGTGGTACTTGCATTCAGTCATTGAGTACAGCACTGTAACGACCTCTGAATGATTAGGAGTTCTCGCACCCCCAAATATTGAGCTAGCTGGGATAGACTTTCTTAAAGCCACACTTTGTGGATAATTTAAATTATCCTGGCGCCCGGCATTTGAAATCGGATACAGTTAATGTTAATATTGTGTTTGATTTATGGTTCCCGATCATTATGAAGGAAACTTCTATTTAAAACCAAGTGTGAATCTTTCTTGTTTGCCAATTAATATTGGGAATTTGCTTCAAGATCATTTTGAAATGTGGTGGTGTTTTAATGCTTTGTTTGTTTGTTAATATGTTGGCAATTGTAAGAAGAGGCTTTGCTTAGTTCTTTTTTAATGTTTCAATATGTTAATGTTAAAAATATAGAAGCCTCACCTGTATGCCAGTATGAGTACCCAAGAAATTAGCAGCCTAGGGTTTTCTTTGAATTACAAAAAAGAAGTAAAAAGGTTTCACCCTTACCTCCCTCCCAGGCACCCAACGCTACAGTGTGGAAACCCTGTGGTTCTAAAATCGGACATTTTAACCACTTAAGGACACATAAATAATAGACACGAATGCATTTTCCATACTCGCAAAAGAGTGAATGCCTTGTAAGTATCCAACAAATTGTGCTGTGGTCTACCACTTGTTTAATATCCGATTCCCATACTAAAGTATTTCCTAATCTCTGTTGCCTTGTGTTAGTAATCTTATTTCCTTACCACTTGACACTGTTAACTTTAAACATTCAACTATAATTGCCATTCTGTTGTCACCTATAAACGCTGAATATGATTAGTTACTCCACTAGAGCCTCGTCTTCATCATTCATTCTTCCTCTGCGGCAAGCAGTCAAAACCCTAATGTTTTCTTATTTATCACCCAAGAACTCTATCCCAAGTAACTCATAGCTAGGATTTACGAACACCAAAGGGTTGTAGTAGGGAAGACTGCAATGTAAATTTGATTTAGAACCTATCCGTAGTAATTGTCTCCTGAAATGCTATGATGGTTGAATATTTACTACTGTACAAGCTATACTCAGTACCGGATTAGCCACGTAGCACGAGTTAGCAAATGCTACGGGGCTAGGGGTCCCGCGCCTTCTGGGGGCCCCGCCCGCGCCTAGGAGTCTCTGGAGCCTCCCCTTCAAGCCAGATGGGCGACTTTTTTTTTTTTTTTTTGTTTAGCTCTACAATTCCCCCGAACCGCGAAAGCTCAAGGCCCCTTTTTCAGATTTGCTACGGGCCCCACGCTGTCTTAATCCGGCCCTGGCTATATCTAAATAGAACTGTAACCAGGAAAAACTCTGTACATTTGAGAATAAAAAAAAAAAATGATTTGGAAGTATTATTAGCGAACTACAATGGAGAAATAAACAGATTTCTTTCATTTTTTTCAAAAAAAGTGTCTCTTTGGCTGTTTGTCTGCAAGCTGTGATGAACTGGTTCACGCGGAAACTAACGGAGACTTTTTTTTATGGCTTTACGCCTCGTCGACGTCGAGGTCATTAGAGGCGGGATGGGACTGGGGACAAGGAACTGGAAGGAATTCGGAAGCACCCCGGTATTCGTCTGGAGTGAGTTGGGGATACCTTGGAAAACCCTAATCTGGATGCCCGGGCGGGAATTCGTCCTCCCGAATACGAGGCCAGAGCTTTAACCGCTCGCCCAGCACACTCGATGGTTAGATTTTGATGCGGTTTCGATTAATGTACAATCGGTTCTCCCACCAGTAGTATTATTTTGATGTGACTTCCAAAAGAACTAAAGGATTAAAATAAAAATGTCCTCTAGTCAGTTTCCATTTAAAGGTAAAACACTTATGGGAGTAGAAAAAACTATTGTGATTTCTGAGTACGAGCGGCATCGAACTATTGTGAAGCATTAAGTTATAGTTTATTGTTGACTCCGTTCATACACCAGGTAAAGTGTCTTCATGTGGAGTGTAGTTGTTTCCGAGCGTGTTAGGTGAGCGGTAAGGCTTTGGCCTCGCATTTCGAAGGACGCGGGTTCGAATACCCGTCCGATCATCCAGATTTCGGTTTTCCATGGATTCCCCAAATCACTCCAGCTGAATGCTGGGATGTTTCCTTCAAAAGGCCATGGCCTAATTCTTTCCCGTTCCTTGCCCCAAGTCCTTTCCCACCTCTAATTACCTCAATGTCTACGAGGCGCAAAGCCATAAGAAAAAAAAAGAGGATGGTTGTTGAAGATCAAATTAGTCATAGAAACTGGTCTTGCTTGATGTATGATACATTGTAGACGAGTAGCCGCGAGAGAAGTAGACTTACACAATACGTTGTGCTCTGTAGTGCTATAGTTTAACGTTAAGTGGTCGTTAACATCTAAAGAAGCTTTACTTTATTCATGTGAAGTATACGAGGAAGCTGCGTGCTTTGATTGCTACATTGAAGTCTGCGTCCGCTTTACGATGTAAAGTCTGGGTTAAGCCACTACAGAAGAGGAGCACGTGGCAAATCCATCATCAGGCGGTAAAACGCCAAAGTAGGTTATTTGCAAACTTATATTTAATCTTTGATTTTACTATCTGAATATTTACAATAGATAGCAGTAGCTACCAAATAAAATGATCCATATTTCTTTATTTATCTGCAGGATAATAAATACGCAATAATTCCATAAAAACATAGTTGTTATTACAGCTATAATTTTCTACCGCGACAAACCATTACTTCCGTTAAAAACTTGACACTGTTAAAACAAGCACGAGTATAGGTAACTCAGAAATCTGATGCAAAATTCAGCAAAAGATGAATCATAATAGAGCTAAAGCCAAGAATATTAAAAATATGTTTTCTGATGTTAATGTAGATTAGAGCCTAATAACAGAGCAACTCAACGATAATGACTGTATATATTGTTTCATTTACAGAAATAGATAACAGAGTACAGATAATAATCACAGAATATTAAAGTATAGAAACATTGAAGTCACAAGTTTCCGTTGATACTGTGCGTAATGTTTCTAACTTATTGAAATGGGGTGAAAATCACAGCGAAAAATATCCGAAGAACCAGTGTACTGCAGTCGTACTTAACAGTTCAAATATTAAGAATACTGTATGATTTATTAAACAAACTCTATCAATATCTTTCAAATATTTTCATCCCACTCTCTGACGAAAATGGAATCAGAGATAACAGTAAGAATAACGAAACAACGGGCCTTTCAAAAGTGGTTTAAACACGGCCACATCGATTGACGGTTCGTTTCGAAGAGAGTATCGATTCAGCTGTTTTGTTTTCCCAGCTGCCGGCTTCTCTCGGCTGCCTGCATCAGCTGTTCCATTGTCAGCGATCAGACGTGCTCAAGGGTCGGCGGCGGCAGGTAGAGGCCACCGTCTCCTCCACTTCTGTGGCAGAGAGGCAGTTTGCTTCGATCGTACGTAAGTGTATTTGGTTAAATAAATCTGAATAATCTATAGCAGCGTATTTAAACCTTTTCCAAATCGAGGAATAATAAATTTCAAAAATAATTCTACAAACCAGTAACTTATATGAGCCTAATGTTTTTACCTATGTGTATAATTATTAATCAGCTCTACGAATTGTTATCGCCATCTATCGCAGATCCTCAAAACCTACACCTACAACAAAGACATAAAAAAGATGATTAACTTAATCTTCAAAAGGTACGCCGATCTCTGTGCTATTGATTGGATACGAATTTATTAAATTGACTATTACAGCAACAAAACGGGCATATCTTAGAAATAATAGTTTTTCCTAGACATTGAAATCTTCGTGAATTTTAGAATGTTTGGTTTATAGGCTAGTAGTTTCTCTTATACCGTTATAGAGTACGAATACGGTATCCATTTTATGTAAACTATTTTTAATAATTCATTTTTTGCTATGGTACTTTAGATCAGATAGAATTAAATTTTTAATACCATATTCTGCTTGCGGAACACCTGTCACATCTTCGGGAGTACAGGATGAGAATAACTGATGTATAATGTTTCTACCCTACGAATTATTCACCAGCAGGATATTCGTTCTGCATCAGAAAATTGGTTTCTTAAAATAATTTCATCAATTTAAAAATATCAGCTTTCTGTATTCACAATCTATTCCTCACTTAAAAGATTTTTTTTATTTAACAAAATTCCAAACCAGAGTGTTGAAGTTTTCACTTGTAATAATAGTGCAGATGACAAGAAAAGTAAAGCACCCGGAAGGGACGGAGGAAACTAAATGAAACTTCACGGGTTGAGAGGTTACGTGATGTCACTTCCGGTATGAGCCCACTTATCAGAATTACGTTGTATCCGCTCTGATCTGGATACACGCAATTATTTAGTTGGAAAGGGCGCTTGTTATAAAGGCCTTGTATCCTCTCCTGAAGCCAGCTGACCCTCAGCTGTTGTAGCTGGTCCTTGATATCCTGCATACTGGCACTGGGACGGAGATAACCTCCCAGCTGTTCCCATGCATGTTATATCGGTGACAGATCTGGGGATCTCACTGGCCACAGCGGTACCTCAGTATCATGCAGACAGATTATAGAGATACTTGCCGTGTGTGGACGAGCGTTGTCCTGTTGAAAAAAAGCACCACGATGCTGTACCACGAGGACGCAGGATGTGCGAGACGTATCATGGCGCCGTCAATCACTACCAGCCGGATGCGGATGAAAACTTACGCTGTAATTCTGTACAATGAAAAATATACGAGTTTGTCAAAGGAGACAGCAGAACAGAAACTTGCGTTTGCATTAGGATTCTATGACAGAGTGGCTGCTTTCGGTTAAATTGAAAGCTTGAAATTTCTGACAGACAGGACGGTAGTGAAGTAAAAAAACAATGAAAATATTACGTACCATTCTGCTTCCATTTCGATATTTCTTCTTTTTGATATGGTATTTATGACATTAAAGTCACATGGCTGTTGCACATATTAAATTTTTGAGGTAAAATCCCAGCGCAGTCGAAAGGATTGTATAATAATGTAGTGTACAAGTTGCCTATGGTCATCTCGTCTCCACGCTTTGGTTTAGGATATTACGTAATAATTCGATGGTAAGGTACACGATACCAGAATCTTGGTTTACGATCCAGTGGAAGGAAACATGTAAGTGCCTAAGAAAATCCCCGCAGAGACAGGGATTCGAACCTGGGACCTTTCGATCTCCAGTCAGATGCCTTAACCACTTTTTTTTTTTTTCTAACTTTGATTTGAACCGGAGACCACGACCCAAACATTTGTAAGCAAGCGCTTTAACCACAGAGCTGTCTGACCAATACATACCACTGAGCCACGTGACCGCTCAATAACTAATAAAGAAGCAAAAAGGAAGAATGGACTAAAAAGGAGAAATGAAAACGCAAACAAAAGAGGGCAGATTAAAATGGAATTATAACGTAAGAACAGTGGCATAAAAATCGTTTGCCATGTAAGATATTAAAAGGAGATGAAGGGTTGAGAAGAATCAAGTGATACAAGACACAGAAAGTAGGGAGGTACACGCAAATGTTTAACAGAACAAATTAGTTTTAAATAATGAATGCGAGAAACGTTCTATAGCAATTCTGCTTATGAACTATTAGGCAGTAATCCATTAATATTTCCTAAAATCTGGATGAATTATTGTGATGCGTGGCCGGGGTGTGGCAGCTAGCTTGCCCCAGCCATTTGATTTGCACGCCCGAGCCTGGCCTCACTCAGGACTGAAGAGGAAGCCGCTGACGCCTCTTATCAGCCTGTCTGTCAGACGCTCTTCTCAACGCTGTGCAGCCCCCCGACAAGAGATGCCCCCGTCACTGGGTTCACTCTCATTATTAAGCCGAGCGTTTCAATAGAAAGTGATCACGCAAATAACTTTTTCTGCTCTGTTATGTCACGTAACAGACGCCAATGATTAACGTTGAATGTTTTAAAATTCAGAACATTGTAAAAATTCAGATTATTACTATAACGGTAATACAAAACAGCACTACACATACATTTTTATTGTTTCACTTTCTTTCATTTTTTGGGTTATTTTGTCGGCGCTGGTGATCTCCAGGTTGTTTAGATGTTATACATAATTTTTCGTTGTAGTATCAAATGAAAATGTTATATCATAATTATAATCTGAAGTCTGTTCTTGTATTTACAGATTGAGGAACATGACCTCAACATAACGGCAATACTCAGTTTATTTTTTTTTAATTTTTTTATTTTTTTTTTATGCTTGTGTGGACTTATACCCATTTTGCTCCAAATGTAATTAATAGCTGCTAACAATGAGATACTGACACTGTGGATGGATATTCTTCGGAACCTAATTAAATTCGTGTCTATTTTGGTAATGTTTTTAGTTCAAAGTTTCATGCACTGTAAATATTTTTTACTTTCATCTTGCATTGTTATTTTTAAATCTGTTAAAAACTCAACGAGTACAGATTTTTTAATGCGCGGATTAAAATAGCAATCCCTTGATGTTCTAGGTTGATTACGGCTTGGTAATTCTTCAGGAATAAATCTTCCTAAAACGCAATAACACATTAGTACGAAGCTTAGAATGTTGGGAGTCACTGCTGTCTGTTGATGACCTCTATTTGACAAGAAGGATTTTAATTCCAAGGAAGAGAAAAGCAGGGAAATGTTCGATACGCATTTTCGGTGGTGGTTACCTGTACGTTCTTGTTAAATAAACTACGGATTAGAAGGTCAAATGTGAACAAATTTTATTAGTATAACACAATTTAGCGCTCATACGTGTACACTATTCTGTATAGCGAAAAGTTATTAAATGAAAAGTATAAAAACCGTAGACAGAAATATAATTTTTACTGATGAGTTCAGTTTTTAACATAAGCTGAATTATATCTTCATGAAAAAACGCCACCACGAGTATCTATTTTGGTTTGATGCAATTCACCATTGCTTTCAATCATGGACCAATCTCTTCATTTACTCATTTACTCACCCTTCATACATTCTACGTCTTCAGTTACATACTTCACATTCGCTGTGTTTTGATCTACAGTTATTTCCGTATGTTAACAAATTTGTTAATAGTTCTTGAAAATTACTTAAATCCCATCTTTTGTTTCTGAAGAGTTTTACACAAATTTCTTTCTTCGCTTACAAAACTTATTATTTTATACTTTCAACAATCCACTTCAATTTCAGCATCCTTCTGAAAATACCTGCTACTCACGACATCTTTCACGTTGAATATTGTTATAAGGACAGCTCTTTTTAAGCAAATGATTTGGGTAAAGACTTATTCTCCAAGCTTTTGCTCAACTACAGAATTATATGCAAAAAAACAGTAAGTAAAGTACAATTTACTGATTTTTGCTGTCAGAATCGAAAGTAAAAACTAGCAAAGAGCAAACGCTTTTTACGAAATTTATTTTTAAGCAACGTTTGCAACTTTCTACCGGAAACAAAAGCATGAGGATTTTCAGGATTCCAAAGAGAGTAAACAACTAACCGTGAGTAAATCGTTTGATTTGAGGTCGATTGCTGCAGAGCGGAGCTTGTGTGAATACGATTTATTGATCTTCATGGTGAAGAAGACGCTCTTAAGAAGCTGCATTCCTTTGAACTAAAAACTATTGGGATTGCGGAGCATAAATATTACGAAGAAACATAATTAATTGGAACACCGACTATAAGTCTGATTAAAGGCGCTGGGACTAGAGCTGCGTTGAGAGAATACGGAAGTTCCATCGCGGATTTAATATCGTAATTTTTATCAATCACGGTGGTGTTAATTGAAGTATACCCTACTTTATTACTATCAATTTCAGATATGCTTTTGCTCGCTATGGATCTTTCGCAGATCGAAGAGTTCTCTCCGTGTGTTAATTGTCAAATCTCAGTGCACAGAGTAGTAAGTGAGCGGTGAGCGCCTGGGACCTGCGTTAGGAATGAATCTGGTTCGATTCACAGATTGGTCATAGGTTATTTTCTCAAAAATATCTACGCTGTATAGATTTTTTTACATTGTTTTATTGTATGTATAGATGCTTCACTTTTCATTTTTTCTCAGATTCTTAAAACTCTAGTCTTGGCTGATGCTGGTCATTTGATTATAAGAATTTCTAGCTTGGTATCCTAACATTAGTCTTCTGAAATTTCTAAACGTCTTGTTTCATATAATAATAGCTAAACGCCCGGCTTTCTGGTGGCTCACGAAGTTTTGTTATAAAAAATATTATATGCAATTAAAGAAATTTCTATCGTCAAAATCTGTGATTTTAGTTTGTTGAAAAACAATTAGGCACGTTTATAATAAGACGCAATCTTTAAATACTTAAAATATCAATTTGTTTTTAATAAGCTACAAAAATTCTTATTCAAGTTTCTTCCTGTTTTCTATATTCTAACATACTCGAATTTTTAATATTACTAATTCTGTCATAAGAAAATCTTCAATTTAATGCTACTCTTTCTGAAGTTTTTACTCCCTATAAACCAACACATGTTAAACCAACAAAAGTTTTATTTTCTCCAATATCTACAGCAGCTTTATTTAATGTTAAATCTTGAGCTTTATGAATTGTGATTGCGGAAGCTAGTTGCAATAGAAATTTTTTCTTGTACAAATGATATTCCGTATTTCGCAAAATAACTGTCGGTGGAATCGAACCACAACCAACATTTTCATAAGTTGAATGGCATTATAAAAATAATAAAAATTATTGCAATTTTTTGCAAAAATAATGATTAATGACACATCTAGAGATAACTCTGAATTATTAGGGTGAGCTAATTTATGTACAATTTCACGTCTAGACGTACCGTAGTTTTTTCAAAACGTTTAGCACAAAAATCCTTAAATTTCCTGCTATTGTCGCTCGCCCTAATAAGATCAGTGAAAGATTCCGACTTACAAATTTTGTGGGCACACACGTCCAGATCGGAACAATTTTAATGGGCATAATTGATGAATGATATTACATCGGTTTTCCAGCATAGGAATTGTAATAAAAGTTCGAAAATGTCAGCATTGTATGCGCTTCCATTAGGTATGAATTCATTGTGAGAAATATTTCTTCATTTTTACGGTTCGGAAAGGAAAGTTTGAATTAATATTTAAGGTAATTATGTACAATCTGTATTTATTTTTATGCCAACATTTTCGTGCTTTCCTTCCATCTTGAAGGAAAACTCGATTGATCAAAAGAATTAATTGTTTTTTCTCAAAAAATCTTTATTTACTTAAAGCGATGCAAAACTAACAGTGAAATTATTGTTAGCCGTTTTAAACACCTTTTAACTGAGGGATTACGTATGTTCATTACAGTATGGAGAACGTTCGCCTGAAAAAAAAAAAATCAAAAAATCAAAACAAAAAAAAACAACATAGAATTGAATTCTGGACTGCGTATCCAACCCGTGTCCTATGTAAGTGGAGAATCATAGAACTTGTGTAATATGAAGCACGAATACAAGGGAAAATGCACCAGATGACAGAAATTTCATCACACCAATTCAACTACTTACAACAAATTTATCTTCGATTATGTTCAGGAATTTCCTAAAGTTTTCAGTTGCTTTCAACTTCAAACATTTTTACACTAGATACGGAACGTGTAATCTTATTGTAATGCATATTTACTATTAGCTAAACGAAATTCCCTACTGAATGATCTATACGATTTCTTGTGGGAAAAAAAGAAAAAGAAAAAAAAAAAACAGATACCGTACAGTCAACTGAACTAACTGTGGACGCCTATTATTTTTCTGTTTTCAGTAGACAAATTAAAGTTTTTCTTTAAAAGTTACTGGATGGCGACTGCTTGAAGTGTGGTTAGGGCAGAAAATATGCCTTACTGCTCCTATGGTACAAATTTAGTTCGTCACTTCCTCAAAATGTTATGAGGCGCAGTGGCAGATAAAGATGGTAGCCACTGTGCTTGCATTACAAAAAGTCAGTAAACTTGTCTGAAAACTCAATAGTTACTAATATATTGCACGCATATCACACAGAAACAGCTCCTGTTAAAGAAAATCGACAAAAAAAAATTAATCAACTGTTGTCACTTACCTCGATCCGAATCGTTTCGTAAAATTCGAATATCTTGATCACAACTCGTCATTCTACTACATCAAAAGGCTATGACACACAATTCTATAGTAGTAACACAGAATAACGCCCCTTCTTCCACACTGAAGCACGCAGTTAACTGGCTGTGGTTGATTGTAGAACATTTTTAAATAGTGGGACTCCAGCTAGGACTGGGGGCAAGAAACGGGAAGGAATTCGGCCAAGGCGCTTTTGAATGAAACATCCCTGCATTTGCCTGGAGTGATTTGGCGATACCATGGAAACCCAAATCTGGATGCCTGGACGGGAATTCGAACCCGCGTCCTACAGAATGTGAGGCCAGTGCATTAACCGACTGGGAATTCGTGGTGAGAGGGGAACAATACAGAAAATTACGCAATATTTTAATAAATATATGGTGATGAAAACAGCTTTCGCTGAGTCACTTCACCTACACAAACTGTTCGATATCAGAAGCTCGGTTATCTTGGAGACGTAACCATTATCTTTGAAATACAGTCAGTGTTTTTGAAGCGGATTCCGGGCGATTCCATTACATAGTAAGATCTCTCGTTTTATTAAACATTTTATGGTTCTTGTGTTTGGCTTCATTAAACTACCGACGTGCATGCATTTTAGGTTTGTTTCAGTTACGTGGAAACATATTTCTCCCGTTGAACAGTTCTCAAAACCACTATATAGAGTGTGCTTTAATTTTAATTGTCATTAAGCTTTGAATAGTTTATCATTAATATTATATGGTTATTTAATAACTTATTAAGGGAGGCAGTAGGATTTATTTGTAATATTACAAAACCGCTGCATCTACATTTACATAGGTAACTTTTTTTAATTTTTTTTTTTACGAAGAACATTCAGCAACCATAGATCACAAAAAATAAATTAATATCTCTCTTTCTGGAACATAAGATAATTTTCTCTCAATAGTTCAGTTTGCGGCAACGTTATTTTCGATTAAAGTTTGAAGCGTACCGATTAGGTGTAGCTTCCTTTTATTCTTTAATTTTGATCAAACTAATACAGTCTGTCAGTAAAATTGTAGTTATTTAAATAACTCATTAAGGGAAGGAGCGCGATTTTTTGTATAATTACAAAACCAATGCATCTACATTTACACAAGTCACAGATTTATTTACAAAGAACATTCAACAACCATAGATAATTTTTAATATAAAAAATTAAATTAATATTTCACTTTCTGGAGAATAAGTGACTGTGGAAGAATATCCATCATAAAATGTTCTTGGTGTACACGTAATTTTTGTGTCAGATGTTTCTATGATTTACATCATTCATCATCTGTGTATTTCTCAGAGGAAAATATATAATAACTTGAAATGCTACAAAATCAAATAGCAATAAAACAAATACAAACAGAAAAAAATGCGCGGGTGGTGGGATCGAACTGAGGACATCTGCCTCAACAAGCACGGCTAAACAACGTTATTGACAAGTGGTCAGTAGCGGTGTAACTCATTTAGGCACAATTTTTACACTTTTTAATCCCCGATTAAACGGAGGCCTACCAGACAGAACTGCTTTAGGGCGAAAAACCACAGATGACGTACTATTTACCAGACTTGATCTTTCTACGATAGCGATTTCCAATCCGAAGACCTCTCCTTGCCAGCATGCACGAATAAAAATAACTATAATTTTTTTTTCAAAAATAATTATTGATGGCACATCTAGAATTGATTTTGAATTAGTATGTTCAATTTCACGTCTTTAGGTGCTGCAGTTGTTTTCAAAAAGTGTACCACTAGGTGTACACAATCTTTCGCCTAGTTTAAGGTCTTGCTTCGCTTTCCCTAATAACCAAAACCTTTACTCAGTCCCCAGACTCTTTAAAATGCTTTTCCTTTGAAAAAACTATTTTCCCTTAAGCATTACTGGTCTTCATCTAATATCCCTTTCACTTTTGTTCCTATTCACTGCGTAGTATCCTAGTTATTATTTTTCAAACTTCTGATATTAAACTATCCGTGATTGGTCCAAGAGTTGAGTGGGATATAATCGGGACAGGGCATAACCCGAATGTCCTTCACTTTTTAAGTAAGATGCTGTGAGTGACTTATCGCACTTTAATCGCCACAGCATTGTCAGTGGATCTAGACCACCGTATGAAGAAGAGATAAAACATTTGGTCAGAAGATGCACCAATTAAGTATTGCAGTCACGCAGTGCTTTAAATTCCGCAGAACATCTGCGGGATTTTCGTCAATTCTCGCCGTATCCAGCGTAGGTTTTTAAAGTGTTTTCAACTCTTTTACATGATTTCGTAAGCTCACACACTCACTCACTCACCTCTATAGCTGTTGGCTGGAGAACGGTGACTTCACGTGCCAGCCTTCGCTCGCAAATTAACACTGATCAAACAATATTATTTGAGGTTATGTGCACAGTTTAATAGTTAAGCAATTGGTATGAAATTAATTGCCAGAATACATTCATGAAATTTTGTTTTCGTAGCATTTCAATCTTAGAAAAATATGGGAAAATTTTATGGCTGAAAAAAAAGTGGATCTACTTTACAAGAATATATAGCTGATGGAAACAACATAAATAATTTAAGAAAACTTAAATTAATCATCGTATCTGTTGTAAATACGAATGCCAATTGCCACTCCGACCTAGGCTAAATTTCAATTATATTAAATCTTTCGCCAATGTTGCTTCTTGACCAGCTTATGCATTAAGGTTTATTTGGTTTTTACGTATTTTATTGACCACTTTCGTTAAAGGTCTTTATTCGTGATCGCTGTACGTGAGTTACTAGTTTATTTTAAGTGGCCATCAGACCAGATATTTTAACTAATCGAGTATTCTGGCAATTAATTTCTTCAGAGTCGCCGTTAGCCTGATCATTTCTGTAGGTGTTTATTACGCCCATTAATACTTGTTAGTTCTTCAAGCTTAAGAGATTTTATTCATTCTAAGGGTGAAACATAGGTCAAGTTCGTATTTGGCCGGATCAGGTCGACCTGTCTTAATCTTTGATACTGAAAACTGGAACTATCCTAGACCCGTGACTATACGCTAAAAACGATCACATGCTTACACTAGTTAAATAATAAACATCTGCTTACTACTTAACAATTCATCTAACTATTAAATAATAAATATCAACAGTTAACAATATTTTAGCTAGCAAAATGACATTAATTTAAAAATTTATAGCCTCTATTAAGTGGACTCATTGTAACTATAAACTAATCCCCTTGTTTTAATTCTAATGCTAGTATTTAAGCCAGTAATCAAGTATCAAGTAATCAGTCATTAGTTACATTACATACCTTATCTTAAATCACACGTTTGCAAAATAATCTACGTACTACGTAATAAGCAGTCAAATAATCACATTAGTTGGTATTCGTATGTAAGATACCTAAATGAAAATAGTAAATCACATGAAGTCTAAAAAAAAAGAAGATATTTTGTAAATCAATCAATACCCTTCTGATTTTTTTGAGATCTTAAGAAACCAAATAGTATTGATTGTTACTTCTTCTAATTTACTTCTTAATGAAATGCATATGTAGACTGCTGCCGTGAACGATCTTTCTGTTTTACGCGTCATGCAATATAACTAAAATAACTGAACATGAAATTGTTTTGAAACTGTTATACAAACGGGCATTATTAACACACGTAATTATATTATGCATATAACATACCATTTATATTATCGTTTTATAATTTTTATTTTAAGAAATTAATGTTTTCATTGATTAAATATTTTTATAATTTATGTATAATAATGTTAGAATTATTATTCGGTCAACTGTAACCTCAGTAAATATCTAGTAAATCCTACTGGGACAGAAACAAAGAACTAGAGGCAACGTCACTCGGACTGA